>BSQZ01000037.1:3225000-3235000 GCA_033239005.1 Lamellibrachia satsuma | reverse complement strand
TAGTGTAGAGAATAAAAAGTAATGGTTCAAGAACAGAACTAAGAGTAACACCCTATGAAGTGGGTATCTATCAGACCTTAGTATCATTTATGTATGGTGAAAACCAGCTGAACGCTCTGCGAGATATGCCATACCACATTGACAAGCGTTTAATGAGAATGTTATGATCAATAGTATCAAAAGCGGCAGACAAATCAAGCAAGGTAAGCGCTGTTACTTTTATCTGTTGCATCATTGTGTACTTTTAAAGGAGCAGTTTCTGTAGAATGAAACTGTTTATAAGCTGATTGTAATGCATTAGACATGCAATTTGACTCAATGTGAGACCTTATACGGCTTACTACAACTTTTTATAGTAACTTGGAGATAGGTATATATATATATATATATATATATATATATATATATATATATATATATATATATATATATATATATATATATATATATATATATATATATATATATCTGTTTGTAACGGTTTTCATTAGGCATAGTTGATTTCATAAGAAGTGGGTTGATTTGCTCTTGTTTGAAATCGTCAGGAAACAAGCCAGAGAACGGTGATGCATTTACAATATTTGTTATTGGCTAAAGTAATTTACCAAAACAAGCTTTCAGCAATGTAGTCGGTAATGGATCAAAATCACGGGACTTATTTATTGAGGACGTTATTATTTTCCTTACTTCATCAACTGCGGCAGGTGTAATAGAAGCAAGTAGATCATTTACTTGTACAGCATTTAAAGTATGTCTGGAAAAGCAGACCGGATCAGACCGATTTTGTTCTTGAAATGACTGGAGAACGAGTCACATAAAGACTTGATTGAGACATGATTAGGTAGAGACTCTGTGTAGAATTTGATTTATGAATTCCACAGCTGACGCGGATCGTCAGCATTATTTGAAACTTTGAAACTTTTGTACTGTAAGATATCGTGTTTTGATTGTACTGTAAGATATCGTGTTTTTATTGTACTGTAAGATATCGTGTTTTGATTGTACTGTAAGATATCGTATTTTGATTGTACCGTAAGACATCGTGTTTTGATTGTACTGCACGTTTATCCAACTGAACATTAAAATAAAAAAAGTAAAATTCTGAATGTAGAGTTGCCAATTTTTACAGCAACTCCTAAAATTCTTCTTCTGGCTGTCCCGGAGGTCGACGATATATCCCAACCCCCTCGGGTGGGGGGGCTTTCAATTTTTTTATGAGAGAGAGAGAGACAGAACTACTATATAATATAGAAGAACGCCTTACGATTACTGTTGTGTCTGCATTTTCTTCTATTCCTTCTTCAGCACCCGTTTCTCCCGCAGTTCTAGCTGCTAGTCTAACCGCTGATTTTTTTAATGAACTTGGTTCTCCGTGGTCAATCAACATGAACTACAGCAACAATTCCAAATGTGAACTACGTGTTACGTTTGACCTGTTTTCAACGTCATGTGCCTACTTTTTATGGACCTCCATAAACGCAGTGGTACAGGGGCAGAGGGCAAGCAAAGACGTCCTATGCAAGGCGAAGGTCAAAAGGGTGTGAATGAATATCTGAAGGGTCGTAATGTCATTAACGTTGTTTTAATTTAATAATTGACGATTATAACATACCCGATGATCATTAGACAAAAAACCTGCATGATCATCGCTAAATCCATTTGAGACTTAAATAATGTAGGGGAAGGTGGGGTATGTCCGCACAAATAAGGTATAATGTATCATAACTAATTAACTGTTTATGCCAGAATGGTAAAAGTTCGCCTTGTTAATCTCTATATTTAGTCGTTCACTACTACCGATTGCCAAACTTCAACTCCACCAAGAAAAACGTATATGGTATCAATATGTATTGATAACAGGTGTGCAGATATGTCCCAGGTACTGGAGCATAACCACAAAGGAATGTGCAAATATGTTTCGTGCATTTTAGTCTTGTTAGGTATATATATATATATATATATATATATATATATATATATATATATATATATATATATATATATATATATATATATATATATATATATATATATATATAGACTCCTGCACAACTTTTTATTTAATCCTTTAGAAGGGTTTGTATGATTCTGTGCAAACACTAGCAGTGAGAAATCAGTGAAAGTAAATTGCCATTAGCCATGGTCTAAGTATGACCAGGTCATATCTGAACCAGGCATATGAAGACTCTTCTGACAAACTGCCAATAAAACCAAAGGATTTAATCCTTCAAAAGGATCTGTGGCTTTTCTGAGCAAACACTAGCAGTGACTGGCCAGTGAGCAGTGAGATACCAATAAAAGTATTTGACCCTCATGTAATATATATATATATTATATATATTACATGAGGGTCAAACGCGCCCATATAAATAACGTGCACATAACCAGCTGTACTGTATATAATAATGTGGCATAAATTTGGCAATATCTTGTATGGCGCACACGGAAAGCCAAGCGACGGAAAAAAAGGGCACATAATAAAAACATTATAATTACACACGTGTGAGTTACATATCAATACATGCACAAATTACATGAGATGTTGCACAAACAACATTTTTGTTTACAATTTCTACGCGGTTTGGTCAATAATGAGGTGTGCGGACATGCCTCAGTGTACGAACATGCCCCACCTTCCCCTATCGTATGTGTCATATGTTCTATGAAACTTTATCGTGTGTTTAATATGCACGTTTGTGGATCTGCAGTCCGAATAAAGATGATAATAATATTAATAATGAAACTTTATCATGTGTTTAATATGTACATATTTGTGGATCTTCAATCCGAATAAAGATGATAGTAATAAAACCGTTTCATGAAAGGTGTAGGTAACCATGTACAATGCAGTACAAGACCTCGTGGTACGTCAATGTATGTTTTGATATAAGTAATACACGAGAGCAAAATGGAATTGTTCATAATAACAAGTTGTTTATACGATTTATGTTTCACTTTATTTCCTGTCATGTTTGAAACGGTCCTAATACACACCCGTTTAAGATGAATGTGTTTATCAAGTAGACACATCACATACGGTGCAGTTTGGGCGACTGGCCTTTGAAAAAAGAAATAAAGAAGAAGACGGGAAGTAAAAGACACGGGTAACAGTATCCTTAAACCCTGCAACAGTATCCTTAAACCCTGCAACAGTATCCTTAAACCCTGCAACAGTGTCCTTAAACCCTGCAACAGTATCCTTAAACCCTGCAACAGTGTCCAACTGAACATTGTTTTATTCTCATAGTCAATTGTTCTCGTTCACCATGTGTTTCCAATAATTCTATTTTGAGCGCATAGATGGAAATTATATATTACATTTAGTACCCTCCACCTGTCCGTGTGGTAATACGTCTGATTGTGCTGATTATTTGGTTGGATCAAATGAGCGTAACGACTTATTTAGGGAAATGTACATGTCATCATCAACATACGTTGTCGACTTTAACCAATGTAGTTTAATCAGACTAACATACGTAGTCACAGCAAAACCATGTTAAAGAAGGAAAAGTGTCAATATGCTGGTATTGGCTGCAAAATAAGTTGAAAACCTTAAGGTAACAATGATTAACACAAAACAATAGTAAATAATATCACGTTTTATAGTGTTAAAATCACACAGTACAACGAATAAAAATATAAATTGGTTAGTGATGCATATCCTACACAACAGCACACTGAGTGAGCATCGATACAAGTTACCTGTGCCCAAATGCAGGTGACTGCTAGAGACAATTTCGAGTGCTAACAATGTAGCATAGTGTGACTCCATATAAGCTTCCAATGTATCATGGCATATAATATTCTGGGAGAATCATAGGAAACACATTAAAAAGATTGTCATGTTTTCTGGTATCACACTGTTACACATGTTTATATTGTGAAGAATCTTTTAGTTCAACACAGTTAGTATCTTAGTCTAGCTGAAGCAATTCTTCCTCTGAGATGCTATGGACGAACCCGTTATTAAACTGTACATAAGCATTTACAATTTTGGTTCGTAGCTGAGGTAATCTAGTCTATTTGCCCTGTTTATGTATAACAATGCTTGTCAACAACGTCGTGCAGTTAAGTGGAACACTTTTATGCAGCATAAAATAGCTACAAATTGTTTTTCCTGAAAACTGTTCAATAATATTAACATTATTAAGTACCCATTATTGTGCACAATATATATACACCATAGTTACAGCATGTCAAAACGTTGCCTCCTTGCCTGTGAAAACAACACATCATCTTTCACAGTTCTGCTGGGACAGGTATCACAGTACGAGTGTTTCTAACATTCCATTTGCTTCTGGTGTCAATCATGGCCACAAGCAGACATGGAACAATTAATCTAGCTTAACTAGTTAATCTTCGGTTATTTTCGATTAAATTAACTTGTACTTTAAAAGTTAACTAGCTGAGTTACTTTATGAGGCTAACAAGTTAAGTTAATGATTAAGTTGACTTACACTACATGTAAATCTGGAGTTTCTATGATGGGCAGCCATTTTACCATCTTGTCGCCTGTAAAATAGACCAGATTTTATTATGCACTGAGTCAATGTCCATTTACATGTAACTATATATGTGGATGAGATTAATCTAATTATTCTATAAAAAAACAAGTTAACTGAAAATTAATTAGTTACCCGCACTACAAGTTAAGTTGACATTCAAAAGTTAACTGTTAAGTTAATGTTAACTTAGGTTTTGCAAGTTAATGATTAAGTTAATTAATTGCTCCATGCCTGGTCACATATTTCGTAAGTGAAACTGACTGCTGAAGGGTCACACAGCAATACATTCCACACCTGTTATACACATAATTACACCTCAACATGCAATGTGTGACATCTGTTTTTGGTCTGTAGAATAAATGTATAAAAATGACAATAAGAAGTATGGAACTGCCTCCCAACCAATCCTACAGAAGCACCATTGCAAACACGGTTCTGCGTGCCCTGAAACACGTTCACCATCACAAAGTGTCCTGAAGACGGACCTTATTCTAAAAAGATCAGTAAAGAATATTTGAGTCATTGTTCATATCATTTCATCACATGTAAAACAGCACGCTTTGGTTCATACCTTTGGCATATTGTTACATCAACTTAGCATGACTGAATATTTAGCAGATATAAATTACAAAGCACATTATAAAAAACAAACATTTTAGTGCATTCAGTTGTTGATAATCCCGTGTAAAATGGTTACTGCACATAAAACTGCATAAATTGACATCGAGTATAACTTTTGCCTGCAAAATATATATTTTCAACATTCATATCTTAAGCGTCCATGATAAATCCACAAACACTGCCAAAGTTCGTCATAATTACTAGTAACTAAAATATCACAGCACATTTATGTTAGGTATGCATGTCGGCAAATGGTTACAACATCTCCATAAATACTTTATGCATGAAGTATATCTACATATACTTCAAGCATGAAGTCTCATCATTAACCATACCATGCCGTTGAACATGTGCCAACTTCGGGGCGTCTAAGACATTTTGCTCACGTAGCCTTTTGTCGTCACCGGGAACTGATACCATACATACTCAACAGGTTCAGCCTCGTCATCGTCTCTTTGTTCTGTGGCACAAAACTCAGTATGACTGGGGATAATCAGGGAACTTCGACCCGACTGTCGCCGATCACTGGTGCAGTAAGACCCACGACGAGAGCTCGGTCGTCGTTTGGTTGACAATTGACATGGGCCCACAGAAGACTGCCCAGAATGCAGACTTCTGACGCAACTTGGGGACACTCGTGGCGTGTACATCGGCAGTGGTTCAATCCCCGAGATGTTGATGTCGGTGTCGTCCAGTCGACTCAACTCTGCAGGTGCGACGCCACTGGTACAGTGGAAATTCACTATCAGGTGCTGCCCCCTGGCAGGTACTTTAAAGTGTGGCTTGTACAGCATTCTCTGCAGCGTGAAGTCACAATGTCTGGATGCTTGCATCAACACGGTCAGTTTCGCACTTGAATTCATTGTTTTGGCTGCGCTTTGGAAGTCACCGGAAATTACTGTCTTGAACAGAGACGAAATGCAAGACTTCAGCGACAATACGGGACCTTCGTAGAATGCTGTCGGAAAATGAAGAATAAGTACTTCCTTGGGTGAGATAATTGTTGAACCGAGCAAAACGGCCACTTGTTTGATGGGACCTCCTTCCGCGAACACACGCTTTACAAGAGAAAATAACTCCTCGAGGGAATCCACAACAAGTTTCCGCTTCCGGTGCTCCGACTGGTTTGGACGTCGTCTCAGCTGCTGCCATCTGGTAGTTGTGTTCGCCTGCTCTAGTTTCTACAAAAGTAGAAGTCTTTTACTGAAAGATCATCATCTATGGCATGTCTAAGCAAATTGAAAACATTGTATCCACCACTATATATCCCAGATATACCACTAATACCAGTACTTAATAATTCTGCCCCATAGAACTGAACTCATGCTGCTTTAGCATAGATTTGACTGACTTGTATTTTTAAGTCATCTGATTTTTTTAGTTATTAGTTATTTTACCAACTAATTAGAATATTTTTCAAAGAATCTAAGGAAGGCAACACACTGCAAGCCAATGGTTCCTAGTCGGGTTTTGGTCAATATTAATAATTATGGCATCATTAATTTTCATTGGATTAAATTTGGAATAAAACTGCATCAGCCTTTTTAGACAGAACAATATTTCTGTGAGAAGTTTTGATAGCCGGTAATAACAAAGTTTGTAAAGAGCACCAACAGTTTTAACTAGAGAGCATTAAGATTAAAGTATATAAAACATTTTTATTTTGGGAAAATATGTTGAATAGCAAACAATCTGCCTAAATATTATTATAACTCCTAAAATATTGATGAACTCCCTCCTCAGTTCACTTGGCGCATCGCTAATCAGGTTTTTTGATTAGTGTGAGAATAGTTGCAGCAATACGGGCAGTTGGCCAAATAATATAGTGCATTCTTTTGTTAACATCATCGAAAGAATTGACATGGATCCTTAGATTGGGTCACTTGAAAAAGAATGACCAGCCTTATGTCATAGTATATAGTGGACTGGACCACTTTTTTCTTCTGTTTGCAGAATTTTTACTGGATCTGGTCAAATATAATTTAATAGTTTGTCGAATTATTTCATGAAAACAAAATACCTCATTTCCACAAATGAGCTAGCATGCTGTAGCGGTGTAGCAGATACTAGGTCATTTTTATTTTGGGCTAAATTATTCTAAAACGAGACAAATTAAATTTAAAATTGAATTGAGGATGAGGACTTCAGGATTTTTACTAGTAATATTAATTAGGCTGTCGGTATAGGTCCGGACCTGCATGTATTGTAAAACGGCTATTGGTCAGGCACTTCATATCACCATCATCATCCTGAGTTCAATTACTCATACGCGTTCTTGTCAAATCACTCCACCCTCTTCGAGCAACCAGCACATTGTCCGTGTTGATGTTTTGGACATGCTGACCTCCCTGTATCAGTCCGTTCCAGGGTCTGTCATCACTCAGTGCTATTGTCATTTGTGCTTGCAGTGGATCTTATTTCATATGGAGGCAGTGTCCCATCCAGCGAAGCCTCTTTCCTCTTACCAGCTCCTCTGCAGTGACATCGAACACATCTGCATGACATGGATGGTCCTTGAGTTGATCTGGGGAGCCTTGCTCTATCCTGGTGACATGACGCAGACAGCGGTAAATACATCCTTTTATTGCATGGCACTTCATGTGTACATGTCCAATGAGAACCTGCTGGTAAAAATACCAACAGCTAAAGTTCTGCCAGTCCCGGACGAAAATTTAATCAGCTATGCTAGTATATGTCCGGCACTAAAATGTTGTAGCATTTTATTAATTTTTAGAGTGAAATTGTGATAAAATATGCTCAATAAAATTGTTTACTGGAGTTTGTGGAAAAATTCTTATCCCAAAGGCAAAGGGGAGCCACGGCCCAATGCCCTCTCCCTAAATACGGACCCCAGATGGTTCGGTCCATGGTAGGTTCGGCCCGCTTCGCTGAAAACTGTATCGATGTTGAATTCAGGTATGGTTGATTCAGCCCACGACAGTATATATTTACATATATATTTATATATACATAGATGTGTGTTATACTGATTCATTAGTATATATCTTTGTTTTATAAAACCATTTAATTCTTAACGCATCTGTATGTTTTTCAAGATTAGGTAGAATCGATCAGTTAGCCCATTTCCCAGTTAAGATACGATAGTCGTTTCAGCCCACGGAGCTCACTGACACCATACACAGTTGATTCGGCCCATGCGAGCGATAACACTTCATGGTTTACCGGTTGCGAAAACGGTTAAGGGCCGAAACATCCGACATCCTAAACATGCGTTGATTGCATCGCGTGCCAATCTGTGAAAATATTATGACTTTTGCTTAATCTATGACTAGGGCACACGTATTGACATTTACAAAGACATTCATTCAGTGACTCTCTTGGCATGTTAAAAATTAAGAAAGGCACAGGCCAAACAACAAAACCTCACTTGCGCTCGCACCTGGCTCACGTTTCTGCAAATTCATATTACGTAGCCGCGTAAATTATCGCCCACTCACCATCTGTGCGTCTTCTACGTCCCGTTTTATTTGGTCAAATGGCAAAGGAATTTGTTGCCGCTGGTACACAATGTATTTTATCATCTCTATTACCAGGTTAGCCCGCACAGAGCTTTCTATAATACCATCAAATTCAACGTCTAGAAACATTTTCTTATCGTGTTGTATTTTCGCGCGAGAGGCGGATGCCATATTACTGAACGAATAACGAGGCTGCAGCCTCGATTTGACCAGCAACGTTGTAACACGTGTGTTTGCTTACAAACAAACGCAGGTTTGTAAATAAATCAGTGCCCAGTACCTAGGTAGGTTGACTTCATAAAACACAAACTTACAAGAACATTCGTTCAACAAAATGCATGTTACCATAAATTAATTATTCAGATAACAATGTATTGATGAATCAAGTATATTCATATCATAATTCTTGTTTTAATATAATTGCCGCTGGTTGCACGACTGCATGGACCCTTAGGCTTAGTAAACACATCTATATACATAAAAACATATTTTATAGGATTTTGCGGAGATAATTCTGTGGAATTCAGATAATATTCTATATTAAGTATAATTACCTCTCAAGAAACTTCGAGTTCTTTGAATATTTCGACTGCATCTCGCAGTCTTCTTCAGCAGACTGAAGTTACGGATGTCACATGACCAATGTCATGTGACACAAGCTTGTCAGGAAAGCACTTCAAACTTTACGTAGCGACAAGACGATCAAGATTCTACCAGCAGACAAGGGTAGAGCAACTGTGATTATGAAGGCCACATATTACGACACAAAGATTGCTGGACTATTAGGAGATGACACCACCTACAAGAAAGTGGAAACGGACCCCACTAAAGTTTACAAAAGTAAACTAGTCAACACCACGAAAGAGTGGAAAAGAATCAAGACGATCTCAGATACTCTATACTACAGAATCTACCCTACATCAGAAGCAGTCCCAAAATTCTACGGATTGCCTAAGGTCCACAAGAACAATGTACCATTAAGACCTATAGTATCAAATATAGGTAGCATTACATACAAGACAGCAAAGTTCCTAGCCAGCATTTTGCGCCCACTAGTTGGAAAAACAGAACATTTTGTGAAAAACAGCACACAGTTTGTAAAAAAAGATCAAAGAGTTGGAAGTTCTACCAGGGAGGAAAATGGAGTCTTTTGATGTGACAGATCTGTTCACGAGTATCCCGTTGACAGAGGCGGTGTCAGTGATAAAAGACCGACTAAACCAGGATACAACACTGAAAGACAGATGTGAACTATCAGTGAACGAGATCATCACACTGTTGGAAATCTGTCTGAACACCACATATTTCATTTATGATGGAGTGTTCTACAAAGAGAAGAAGGGAGCAGCCATGGGTTCACCGGTCTCTCAGATAACGTATACATGGAATATCTGG
>BSQZ01000037.1:3187500-3220000 GCA_033239005.1 Lamellibrachia satsuma | reverse complement strand
ACTCCATTGTGTGTAGGCGTTCTCATGAAGAGACAGCAGCCAATCGGCGTCATTATCGAGATACTACACAACATTTTTTTTTTAAACTTTCAGTCGGACAGTTGTATCAATATAATCAAAGTTTAAAGTTAATTCGAATTGCAACGTATACACTAATAACAGTTCATTCTTATTTTATGCATTAGCCAAATGATCTTAATTAGCTTATGTATGCTCCCAGATTCTTGGCGCATACAGAATTTCCGTCATAACGAGAACCCCACTCTTCATCGAGGCGAAGATGTGTGCGACAAACAGTGGCGCCACAACACGGAGCCTGGATAATCCAGGCTAATCTCTACACGAACCGCTCGCATTGAACACATGAGTTGCGTGGTATAGGCTAGCCTCGATTATCCGGGCTCCGCGCTGTGGCGCCTCCGTTTGTCGCACTCGTCTCTTCTCGGTGAATTCAGAAGGCGAGCAAGAGTCAGATACGCGAGACTATAGGTATAGGCATGCTGACTTGATTCACATCCATACTTCTAATATACAAAATGATATCATATTAGCGAATGAATGTGAAGTTTACGTAGATGGCAATGCGAGTTTAGTCATCGAGGTATCCACGTAGATGACGGGTGGTGGTGCGGCGAAGCTCCTGCAGGCGGCGCCACCGTGCATCAACTGGGCGGTGCACGATAGCCCGTTCGACGAGTTGGCTGCGAGCGAGCGGCAACTCGACGACGCCGTGCTTGCCGAGATGCGCGCCCTACTGGAGCAGTCTGAGGCGTCGAGGACGGCACTAATGGACCGGTGCAAGTTCTACAACGAGGCAATTGAACAGTTTCTTAACAAAGACGTGACGTTTCGCTACAGGCAGTCATGCCACAACAAGCAGGTTGACACGCTGATGGGGATGATCATTGAGCAGGATAACAAGATCCTTAAGGTATGATGGATGTATACCTTTCACTCCAGCAACTACGAAATTTCTCCGCAAGATATTTTCAAAGCTAATACTGTGGATAACAGCAACATACTTACGGATAACGGTCTTGGCCGGTCTGTAGAATTAAGCCTGTTATATTGGTTTGAATGGATTTATTCCATATTTCCTGCTATATTAAAATTAGTTAATCAGCCGCGTCAAATCAACTGTTTCGTCCAAAGTGATTCTATTAAATGGAATAACAACAACGATTGCTTGAAATCATATTATATTACATCTTGTAGTATGTTTCCATTTATACAACGCCGAAAAAAATCATTAGAATTCCATTAATTAATAATTCTAAATAATACTCTATTCAACCGGCTTTCCTCGATTATGCATATTTTTGTCCGCGCTTATCGGCAAGCTTCGACGTGACGTCACTGATGACAAGGACGTATTACGAGACTGGGACTTTCCATTCATTCGCCGTACTGTTGACAGCGATAAAGGTTGTTTAGAAGCGAGCGACATAATGGTGTATTGTGCGACATTTGATTGTAATGCAAACAGTTGTAAGAATAAAGTAACATGGAGTTGGTCTAAGTTCCCTACGAGCCAACTTTGTTTTAAAAAGCAAACGTCAAGTCGACGAAGCACAGCCGGCTTTGCTCGCTTCGAGAAAACTTGTTTCGACTGCGATGCAGACCATGGAAGTTGGTAGCCCTGGTTTATTCGGGTGCTTAAATCTCTTTGAAAGAGGATGATGTGCCCACATTATTCCAAGTAGTGGAAGCTATGTAAATACCACCAATCCGTAGAACGTCGACGACCACGGTCCATCTTGGATCGAAGCGAGCTGTCAGCGAGCTGTCAGCGAACATACAGGTGATGTCGGCTCACGGTGAACTCGGCCCGGTGAATCTGGACAGCATTCTTTGGAGAGTTCGGCCCGCAACTCTGGTAACTTCGGCATCAGAGCACAACGGGCATAGTGATATCGGCCCAAACAATTGTGTAGCGAGCACATGAAGTTTAATTTGTGTCTTTCTGTGACTAAAGCATACTATTTATTCTCTCATTTGTTAATTGATTTATTTCCACGTTAACCCGAAATTGTTACTTTGTAACTGCTTTTATAGCTTTCGCTTCCGTTCGCATAAAATAAGGCGCTATGTTTTCCATTTAACACGAGACGATCATTAGAACGTATACAATTCGTTATACTCTTAAAATTCATATCATATAATATATAATATATTACACTATAACTATAACATTATAACATTATATTCATTTGAATAATGCTAATAAATATCATAATATCTTGTTTCTATATTAAAGATTTTCGTGCATTTCCCCTCATCAGGGAAAATTCTCCCCAGTTTTTGTTTTTAATTAAATCAAATACAGAGCAATGACAGCGATAAACGATTATTGTATTGTGAATACAACGGAGCCACCTACATATGGTCTTTGATCTATATGTTTTTGTCATATCATTTGAATATGAAGCATGGTCTTTTATTCACTCATTGTACAAACCAGACAAACAGTGTACTTCAATAGTATCTAGTTAAACTTGGTACCCCGTTGATGACAAATACAGGAATAACAAACCATTAAAGCGAAAGCTAATCCATTACTAGCTAAAACTGGGTAGATCTTGCGTTTCACATCAGTCACCGAAATCACCAAGCCGAAACAACATGGCAGTTGGGCCGAATTCTCCGTGGGTCGAAATCACCACCACCGTCACCGATACTCCCTCTATTGTTTACTTTTTGACCTAATCATGAAAACGACCATCAAGGGCCGCCAAACTTCTCTTCATATATTTACCATACATATACACATGTCAAGTGCTCAAACATTACTCTTACTGCCACGTAACGATAAAAAATAGCAAAAACATAAGCTAGCTAGATCCTATATCTTCTACTCCTGCACGAAGCTAGGCAGAGCCAGAGGAGATGAAAAGTTTTCGTTTATTTTGATCTTTATTTGGAAGTAAGAATAATGTTTGACCACGCCATATATGTATGCATATGGTAGATATATAGATATATAGATATATCCAATTTGTTTTCTCTCTGTTTCCACAGACCTTTTCCCTGTTGTTTTCTCTCTGTTTCCACAGTCCTTCTCACTGTTGTTTTCTTTCTGCTTCCACAGTCCTTCTCCTTGTTGTTTTCCCTCTGTTTCCACAGTCCTTCTCCATGTTGTTTTCTCTCTGTTTCCACAGCCCTTCTCCCTGTTGTTTTCTCTCTGCTTCCACAGTGCTTCTCCCTGTTGTTTTCTCTCTGTTTCCACAGTCCTTCTCCCTGTTGTTTTTTCTCTGCTTCCACAGTCCTTCTCCCTGTTATTTTCTCTCTGCTTCCACAGTCATTCTCCCTGTTGTTTTCTCTCTGCTTCCACAGTCCTGCTCCCTGTTGTTTTCTCTCTGTTTCCACGTCCTTCTCCCTATTGTTTTCCCTCTGCTTCCACAGTCCTTCTCCCTGTTGTTTTCTATCTGCTTCCACATCCTTCTCCCTGTTGTTTTCTCTCTGCTTTCACCGTCCTTCTCCCTGTTGTTTTCTCTCTGCTTCCACATCCTTCTCCCTGTTGTTTTCTCTCTGCTTCCACAGTCATTCTCCCTGTTGTTTTCTCTCTGCTTCCACATCCTTCTCCCTGTTGTTTTCTCTCTGCTTCCACAGTCATTCTCCCTGTTGTTTTCTCTCTGCTTCCACATCCTTCTCCCTGTTGTTTTCTCTCTGTTTCCACAGTCATTCTCCCTGTTGTTTTTTCTCTGCTTCCACATCCTTCTCCCTGTTGTTTTCTCTCTGCTTCCACAGACATTCTCCCTGTTGTTTTCTCTCTGCTTCCACATTCATTCTCCCTGTTGTTTTCTCTCTGCTTCCATATCCTTCTCCCTGTTGTTTTCTCTCTGCTTCCACAGTCATTCTCCCTGTTGTTTTCTCTCTGCTTTCACATCCTTCTCCCTGTTGTTTTCTCTCTGTTTCCACATCCTTCTCCCTGTTGTTTTCTCTCTGCTTCCACAGTCCTTCTCCCTGTTGTTTTCTCTCTGTTTCTACAGTCATTCTCCCTGTTGTTTTCTCTCTGCTTCCACATCCTTCTCCCTGTTGTTTTCTCTCTGCTTCCACAGTCATTCTCCCTGTTGTTTTCTCTCTGCTTCCACATCCTTCTCCCTGTTGTTTTCTCTCTGCTTCCACAGTCATTCTCCCTGTTGTTTTCTCTCTGCTTCCACATCGTTCTCCATGTTGTTTTCTCTCTGCTTCCACAGTCATTCTCCCTGTTGTTTTCTCTCTGCTCTCACATCCTTCTCCCTGTTGTTTTCTCTCTGTTTCCACATCCTTCTCCCTGTTGTTTTCTCTCTGCTTCCACAGTCCTTCTCCCTGTTGTTTTCTCTCTGTTTCCACACTCCTTCTTCTCCCTGTTGTTTTCTCTCTGTTTCCACAGTCATTCTCCCTGTTGTTTTCTCTCTGTTTCCACATGTTGATTTTGGTCTTCCTCTCTTCCTTTTATCTTCAGGGTCCAGGTTAGAGCTATTTCTGTGTAGTTATTTCCATCTGTGCCGCCACAAGTGTGTGGCCGACCCATCGCCATCGTCTCATATTGATTTCCTCTGAGATTGGTGATATACGAGTGCGGTGGTATTGGTCTTCGTTAGATATTTTCATTGACCAATACCAAATCCAAACTGTTACCGGATAGGCCTCTACGTTTATATAATCTCATTACCTGCAGTTTCCGTCTCTAAAGCGTGACATTTTGTTACTCCACTAATACTAGTAATAATCATACTGGTGTACATATGCATTACATCCACGTACTGTTTACCGGCATTGTGTACGTACACACATGAATGCATGCACGATCGCGCGATCGCAAGACCACGCGCACGCACCCACATTCGTAGCTTCAGATTTAATGCTACTTATGATGTTCTAATTCGTTTTCATCGCTATACTAAGAAAATGAGGATTAGACAAGTTGACATTTGTAATTTATAATTATTTTTTAAAGCTGCACGACGAAAACACAAAGGTCAAAGGTCAAGTGTCGTTGTCGAAGAGCCAGTACGGACACATAAATGAGACGATTGAAGCTCTCCATAATTTTCGACCCAGGTCGGTATAAGATAATGCATTGCGTTTCTAGCTGACAAAGGGTAGTGCTGTTGCGTTTGTCGACATGTAGCCATTGCTGGCGTTAGATAAAAACTATTCTTTGCTCACCGATCGTTACTCCATTAAAATAACCAGGGGCATAGCTATGTATAAATTCATGTGGAAGCACACATCTAAGAGTGGATTAGGGTGTCCATTAAAAAACTGTAAGCATTTGCAATCTTGTGCATTTGGAATAAAATAAAACTTATAAAATGATCCCTGGTAAAATGTGGATCTGAACCTTCACTATATTATATATGTATAACAAAAGCTTGTTTTATCCAGTTTACTATGCAATAGCACAACTAGTGAAGTATTATCGTAATACATGTACATATACTACAATATCATTCAAAATCATTGGAAACCGTGTACTGTGATAACCGTTATGTGCTAAGAATCTATCCTGATAATTATATTACTAAACAAATCCAAACCCTTTGCGATAATAACAGCTATTTAATTATAAGCCAAGAAGGCATATGTGGGCAATGATAATGCTTCAGTAACAAGTGCATGTCGTATTGGAACACCTCGTACAGGAATCTAGTGTCAGATTCACCCGCTATCGTGGTGTGAGGTACCAGGCCACGTGATTCTGAGCTACTAATATACGTGTGTCAATTTCCTGCAGCAGGTTATCTACGAACGGCAGATACACTGGCATCATCCAATACTGGCTGGGTATGTCAGTTATATCAGCGATCACGTTCTCACGAACGGTGCCTCTCTCTACCATCATTGCGCGTTTTGCTTGCCTCAATCTCAAATCTTCCCGCTCTGCAAAAAAATGCATTCCATACTTCTGGGTTGGCCCTCTCCTCTTGCAGCCGGGCAATGGTCTTGTTTTTCTTTGGCAGAGGTTACATTGTTTGGACTGTAGGGATGTGGTCAGAGGAAGCCGACTTTGTTCAATGGTGTAGTGTAGTGTTATGTTGAAGTCAACATGTTTGATGGACACCAGCTTCTGGCTTTGCCGTTCCCATCTTCTTCCAAATATTCGAGGACAGTGACTACAGCAATGAATGCATGTCAACAGAGCGTTCACAGAGCGATTGTAGATTACTTATGTTGTCCATGCCAGCCTGCACATCCTCGTCTAAGTCGTGCTCAACATGAAAGGCACACAACCCCTTGACTGAGTAGTCGAAGGAGAAGGCGGTCTGCTGGACTCAGCAACGGATCCGGCGGGTCTTAGATGTCTCAACACACCCTAGGCCATAGAGGGGGGCCTTAGTACCCCCTGTGTTACACGTAAAGGACAACGTATATAGGTCTATATCAGAACTAGTGTTATTGTAAATACTGAAGTATTATCAGCCGGCTAATATTAACCCTTCTGTAAGTAGAACGACACATGTGCGCCCCATCCCCCCTCCTTCGGTTCGTAAGTAGAAAGACACTACGACTGAATGAGACCCCCTGCCAACAAGCTTAGACCCGCCCCAGGGACCGTGTCCATCATACTTGCAACTAGTGGCACAATAGTCAGGCCATTGTGTCCTCTGCAGTGAGTGTAGATGGCGCCGGGTGTCAGCGGTCTGATTCGTGCTTACACTCCACGATGGATACCGACCAGATTAGGGACGGATCATTAATTTTTCTGGGGGCCTAAGCGATATTCACTTCTGTGCGTTGCGATTTTCACTGCTATGCTTGGCTACTTGTGGCGTCATCCGCTGACAAATTAAAACGGATGCGTACAACATACATGCTGTTTTGTGTTGACTGAAATCCGTATTTTTGATATGAAATTCTGCATAAATTCGTACAATACAGTTTTAATTGGTTTAATAATCGGCCTACAGCATTCCGATTCCGATTGAGTGGCGCCATGAAGCGAAGTCCGCTAAATTTCGTCTGAAATCTATGTAGCTAGCTGCTTATAGAGCCTACTTTCCACGCACTTCGACCGCCATAAATTTGTCATCCGACAATATATATTTGTGAAGAATACAAGACAATCTCCCTGTACATTATCGCGGCTGTTTTTCGTAGATAAATCCGTAGAAATACGAAATCGGGTATTTCTCACAAAATCACCCAAATCCGTATTGAATCCGTTCGAAACGGCATTTCTGCGTGCATTCGGGCTGTACATTGTCGCAGGGCAGACGAGAGTGCCTCAGGCTCGGTCGACGTGTCCAGCGGGCCTAAGCTCGCCGCGTTCTTGGACGACCACCTGGCGGACGTGGGTAGTCGGACGGACTGCTTCAGACAACGACTGCTACAGATGACGGAGCGCATCACGGAGCTGGAGCGTGAGCGGACGGCGGCGTTGGCCTACATGGAGGCCGTCAACCACCGCGGCTCGCTCTCGCTGGCCGTCCGCGCCAAGGTGGAGAAGGTACCGGAGACGGCAATACCAACTAGACTAGATCTAAAATCACTATCGTACGCAGTAAAGTGCTCGTGCCCATTTAGACCACACGGGTCCATTAACAATGTTGATGCAATAGGTCATATGTTTTATTAAAGAATTTTCAATGTCATAAACCCGATTTCTAAAACCATGTTTTTTGCGCAAAAGGGCGTCACGATTATGAATGGAATTGCTGACAGACATACTGCTAGCTCTATCCCATCTGTTATATCCTAAAACCCGCCTAGGCTTGTTGTTATACGCAACGTTAGAGCGAAACAAAGTCATGGTTTTGGTGCTATGCACCTAAAAGAGATAGTAAAAACTAACCACGTGCAACTTAAATCAAGAATATCATCCAGTGTTTACTCAGAGTGTGAGCTAAAAGTGGGAGATTCCGGTCATTTTGTCGACCGACCGAGGGCTGACATGTTAGCGAGCGCGACCGATAAGCTCACGCGCAGTTCTATGAAATCGGAATAACCGATTCTACAATTGACGTATCAAGGGAGGCCGAGATACACAAAACCAACATAAAATCTCAAACAAACATGTTATTTTGCCAGAAAGAGGACTAGTTTAGTAAACAAAGACAAACATATGAACATAACTTGAGTTTAGACGCAAATAGCAAATATTGGCAAGTATAGCAATAGGTGTATAAAAAAAAATTTCATTTGGCGAGCGAATATTGCCAGAATACAAGATTCGTGACGTGTCAAACAGTAATAAGATGTTGTGTGTTCAGCAAGGTTTTCCCAGTAAACCACTAGCATAATATTCTTCATTGTAGTTACAAATGGTTATGTTTTGGTAACCTTTATAGGTGCATAAGCTAAAAACCATGACTTTTGTTCCCCTTTAACGTATCGTTCCAACCAAGATGGTTCAAATAATGTTATAATTTTCGTGTAAAATCTGAATGAGAAAGTACGTGTGTATCTAAAAATATATATAATAATACCCTGGGCGGATTCAGCCCCGGACAAAGGGGGTGCCCAATTTCCCAAACAAAGACACCACGCGGTAGGATTTCTAGTTATAAATCCCAATTATACAGGGTATATGCGACCACATACGAACGCGCGCGAGCACACACACGCACGCACAAACGCACATATGCACGCACTCACAATATACCTTCTCTTATAAGGCCACCCCTTCTACAACGTCTACAAAGGTGCACTGCGCTGTGTGATGCTTTCACTGCGCTGTGTGATGCTTTCACTGCGCTGTGTGATGGTTTCACTGCGCTGTGTGATGCTTTCATTGCGCTGTGTGATGCTTTCACTGCGCTGTGTGATGGTTTCACTGCGTTGTGTGATGCTTTCACTGCGTTGTGTGATGCTTTCACTGCGCTGTGTGATGCTTTCACTGCGTTGTGTGATGCTTTCACTGCGCTGTGTGATGCTTTCATTGCGCTGTGTGATGCTTTCACTGCGCTGTGTGATGGTTTCACTGCGTTTTGTGATGCTTTCACTGCGCTGTGTAATGCTTTCACTGCTCTGTGTGATGCTTTCACTGCGTTGTGTGATGCTTTCACTGCGTTGTGTGATGCTTTCACTGGGCTGTGTGATGCTTTCGAGCTTCCTTTGCCACTGTGGGGAAAAATTAAACAAATCGTATGCGTGGTCGAAGTCCAAGACGAGCTGCTCGACCTGTCCGGAGTGTCACAAGAGAAACTCCAAGAATTCCTCTCGGATCTTCTGCTTTTCATCTTTCTGGACATAGCTTAACTGTTCTAGGTTTGATACAGGCAAAGGTCTCGTCAACGCATTTCGGACGTGATGTTCTGCTGGATCTGCTCACTGATTATGGCAATGATTTCGTTCGGTATTATCTTTGAGGCCTACCTGGCCATGGGCTTTGTCTCGTTGTGTCGTCAAATGCGTCTCCAGAACCACACCACCCCGACTCTCATTAGTGTCTTCTCATACAGAACAACCGTTTACTATGGGCTGCAGCTTGAGTCTTTCGCGCTGGTTTACAAGCTTTGCAACAACTACTGATCAGAGGAAATTCGCACAAAAAATGCCCTGACAGCAAAACTCAATTTGTGTTTAGTAATGGATACTTAGAGGACATGACAGAACTGATAAGCAAATCACCACTACTGCGGGCAAAATGGCTGATAGCAAAGCCAACAGTTTGTATGTTTGAAATGTCTAATGCAAGATGC
The DNA here is from genome assembly GCA_033239005.1 of Lamellibrachia satsuma. Classification (NCBI taxonomy): domain Eukaryota; kingdom Metazoa; phylum Annelida; class Polychaeta; order Sabellida; family Siboglinidae; genus Lamellibrachia; species Lamellibrachia satsuma. The sequence continues at coordinate 3,210,374 of BSQZ01000037.1, read as the reverse complement.
TACATGTTGGTATCTCGACAACTATTTCCAAATTAACGGGAAAAAAATTCCGAAATATAGGGGTGCCAAGGCACCAGATGGACACCCCTTGAACCGCCCATGTGCATATAATTATTGCCAAATATTAGATACATTCAAACGAATTATAGAAGACGTAATTTTATCCTTTTGATTTCCTATATTTCGCCTAGCGAACTAGGCAGTATGTGAAACATATCTATTATGAGTGCCTCTTGCAAAGCCATTATACAGAAAAGCTGCGCAATATCATGTTAAGCAACTATGTAAAGTGTCACATGTTACTTAAGGTGGGTTTTGGCGTACGACGCGGATTTTCGCTCAATGCCGAAAACTTGCCCGCATAAAGTGCGTGACCGTAAACATCAGCGTTTAGTTTAGTCTTATGAATTAAGTCGATGATATATTGCTAGTTACTATTATTTCATATGTCATAAACGGGTTGTGTAGATTGTTGATGATATCGCCATTAATAGCACAACCAATTATGTGAAATGCTAAACTGTTAATTATGCGTATCGTAGCCTTAGGAGCAGCGTAACCGTGAATTACGCAATCATAGCTGCTCTAGTTTATACACGTCTGGTACATTACGTGATATTGACGGAAGTCATATGTTGTCAGGTGACACGCGAGCTGTTGTCGAAGCAAGCGCAGAAGTACGTTCGCAACATCTCGACCATGGCCCGGGAGAACTTGCAGCTTCAACGGCATATCGGGGAACTCCGCGACCAGCTACACAACAGCAAGACGGAGGTCGACGACTCGAAGCAACATGCAAAGCCACACCCGTTCAACGTGGTCATGCGCCCAATGAGCTCAAGGAGGGCGAACACCGCGGAAAGTCGGAGGCAGTTTTTCCGTTTCGGGTGATTTCTTAAAGGTGCACAGGCTGATCGTTTTTATCGCAAAATCATGTTATATAGTGTAAACTGTTCAACATAATGAACACCCAAATGTGTTTTAATGAACCACAATAAAAAATATCATTAGACCGTTGTCTGTTTATGAATAGCGTCCTTGCCGTTCAGCGCGCAATGTAAACAGGAAATTCGAGTCGAAACATAACAAAAATAAACAGATAACTGTCAAGTTATGTCAAATAGTGTAGTTTATTAAAACACATCTGAGTAGCCAATAGGTTAGCATAGACTATGTATCTTTAAAGGGAATATACAACGATGTCCTTTAGATAACTGAAATACTATTTTACGGGATAGGGCAGACATAGCAACACTGAATGTATTAGTATTAATAACACATAGCTTGGTTATAAGTAATATCTTGCAAATCGTGTTACTATCGTGATCTTCCACATTTTAACATCACGATGAAGTAAAATAAGTTTTACGACATATATAGAGACCGCTCTACGGCATTGAAAGACCGACTGATAATCTTCACATTTGAAGGTAAAACAATTACGTGTTTCATCGGATGATGTATTGATCTGTCAGACTACCGCTTTATGCCATTTCTGACGTTAAATCTACTACAGCAATAATGAATAAAACATCAAGTGCAACATTCTTAATTTAAATGTAATTACAGATTGAGCATTTAAGAGAATTTGGGCATTTTAATTGTACGAAATCCCGGATCAGTTAACCAGTGAAAATCGTTATACATCCTTTTAATGATAGGTGTTCACAAGCAATCGTGGCAGATGCTTAATACTGCTGAGTACTCACCATACAATATATAATCAAAGCTCAGGGTGTGATGCAGCATCAGTGCTTAAGTGCTGGTAATATTGGAATATATTTAAAAATTGGGTTCCGTTCTAAAAAATTTCATATAATGCCAATAACCAGAAAAAAAACAACTGATAACAAGTATATGCTTCATGGTCAAATATTAAAACTTGTCTCGCAGACTAAATATCTCGGTGTTACAATAACCTCAGATCTTCGGCGGAATACACATATTAATAAAATCTCATTAAAAGAATACATATTGTTACGCTTCCTTGTTACATGTTCCATCCGTCAAAATAAAAATTCAAGCCTACTTTGTTCTTGCCATACATCTCTTTGAGAGGACTCAAAGGATTAAACCGCTTGGAATCCCTATACACATACACAAATAGATAGTCAGAAACGAAAAAAAAACGTAGTTCAGCCCGGTATGTTTCTAGTGTGACAGACATGCTACATACTTTGGGGTGGAGGCCCCTAGCATACCGCACGGCAGGCGCTAAGCTCTACATTATGTACAAAATAGTCAACGGTCTAGTTGGAATACCGTCAAATCATTATCTTGTTCCTGTGAATATTATCAACAGGAGGGTAACACTCTCATGACATCAACAAACAAATTCTATGAAAACCTTCATCATCTACAAGTTAGTTGTTGGATGATGAGGTTAAAATTAACGTCAGAAAAACCCAACTACGGGTTATTTAACGCAAATGATTTTAAAAAATCCGTATTCATGTGATCACAAGCAAAGAAATTCAATTGCGGGAATAATTTAAGGTTGTATGTACACCATATACCTGTGTAGTTGATTTCTGGATGCTTTTAGAAGGACTCACTTATTTGAACATTATCAGTTCTAAAAATATACATTTTGCTGATCACTCAACATATTTTAAGGCGTAAGATGGGGTTTAACGTCCAACCGCTAATAATATGTAATTATTTACGCAAGTTGCTAGACTTCACATTAGTGCCAGTCGTGAGAGCGGTGGTGGTGGCGGTGGTGGTGGTGGTGGTGGCGGTGGGGGATGGTGGTGGTGATGGCGGTGGCAGCGGCGGCGGCGGCGGCGGCGGCGGTGGTGGCGGCGGTGGGGGTTTGTTGTCAATAGGCCCAACTTCAAAATCGGTATAACTGTGACGCGTATTCAGCGATATTCTGCCCACGTGATTGCTTGACTGTATTTCTAATAACCCGTAGAGTATGTTAGTTTCATTGTGCAATGAAACGATCCTAACGCACACAACTCTATCAAAACACAACAAGCTATAAATGCACTAAAAATTTATTAGAATGGTTATACATCTTTACAATGAATTCATTTTCGTTCGTTGAAATGTGCCGTCTTCTCACTTCCGCCCATATTCGTGTTAAGTCGCATCATGCCTGTTATGCATAAGGCAGGCATCTATCTGGGTTGTCGTACAGGATCTCGACTTCGGCTGGGCCCAAAGCTCCTTTCAGGAAGCAGACCTGTTGAAAGACATAAAGTATTATTCAGTGAGTCAACGTATCTAGTAAGTTTCTTTTCACAGCACAAGCGACTCCTTTAATATTTCGTAGCCACCTAGTTAACCTTGATTATATTGCTAATGATACAGCAAACTAATATATATATATATATATATATATATATATATATATATATATATATATATATATATATATATATATATATATATATATATATATATATATATATATATATATATATATATATATATATATATATATATATATATATATATATATATATATATATATATATATATATATATATATATATATATATATATATATATATATATATATATATATATAATAAGTCGTATATATATATATATATATCAAAGGACTTATTATCAAATGCATTATGATACGTAGAACAATTTTCAATATGGGAAAACGACGATTTTGTTATGACTTATATTAAATGTTCACCAGATTTACATATTTAAGACACTGTCATAAAACAAATTTAGCGTTAGGATCGTGACTTTTACCTCGTGAATAAAAACATTTCAGTATACCACTAACACGAAGACGTTCTAAGACGTACCGAATCCATGAATCCGTCGAAGTAACAGTCGCCGCCACACACACAACCACCGAACACCAACGGGGCCTTCACGCGGTTCAGTCGCCCTGCACACAATAATGCATTATATTTTCCCTGATGGCAACCAAACGTCACACACAGTCTTGGCTCTTCTTGCCCCGTGTTCTAGAAGACGGTACACGACGGCAGTAAATGTGAAAAAGCTATGATAAATATACATGTGCATATATTAGTTACGACAGAAAATGAATGAATGTTATTTTCAACGAGAACCACCCTTGATTCTCCATAAAAGCAATTAAATATGTTGAACTGCTTTTATGTTATAACGTACCACCGAGGTTCTCTGTGGAGACGAGATCCTTGTTCAGGTAGAAGCTGGCAACCAGACCATCGTACGACATCACGAGTTGGTTCCATGTATCGTCAGCAGCCTGAGTCAGTCACAAACACAATAGCATTGTGAACTGCTCTGGATTTAGTATGGAACGTATAAATAATTAAGCATTAACTTGACTAATGTTAGAGATGATTATGTAATACCCAACTATAATTATTATTGTCCTTAATGATAAATAATTACCCTGGAGAGGTCATTCGATACACTGCCAGTATGCCATCCATATGCAATTTTCAAAATGAGCGTATACATATTGTGTTTGCTTCCAGACATTCTACTTATTCGTCACAATTTGTGAGAACTGAAGCAAGATACAAAAAAGCTACAACACTACAAATATGCTACTTTTTATTTCGTTTAATGTTTTGGTCCTACTTACAGCAACGTCGAACGAAGCCCGGGAGCCGGTCGAATTTGTGAAGTCGCCCAACGCGACACTTGCGTCAGACTGGGCAACCACTGAACCGTCAATGCTGCACTCGGAGTTGTCGAGCAGAGATCGTATACCAGACACACCGGCGGATCTCTTGAAGAAGAGTCTCACGGAGAACGACTCGAAGCGGTCGAAGGCGTTGCTGAAGTAGGCGAGCTCCAGCTTCGACTGGGCGCTGCTGTTGAAGAAGCCACATTCGCCATCCATACAGTCGTCGCTACTCAGTTGGACGTTCTGGTTGAAAAGCCACAGACCCTTTGAGGCCGAGACTGCTCCATTGAACATCACACTCGTGATTTCTTCCATCTCGGGTTCGTCTGCGCGAGAAAATACAGGGATCACTTACGTGGATCTGCATGCTATCGGGAATCTAAAGACTATCTTGTTTGTACGTGCAAGTACAAATGACACATTAAACACAGGTATCGGATTAATTGTGGTTTCAGATATTTACCACCTAGATGCGTAAACCTTTATTTGTAAACCGAATACAGTTGCAACTAACGGATGTTCGCTTCTTAATAGCTCAATGTAACGTCAAATATATCAATAATGGTAGATAACATTCCCTATGGTAAAACGGAAGTAAATGAGATCTTACGTTTTATGGGTCATGGCCATTTCCCCTCCGCTTCGTAACAATACTTAAATGCTTTATACTTGCTGATTAGGCTTCACATAAGTCAAATTATCATCGACATCTGGACAAAGCAGTTGCGTAACTTGTGGATATATAAATATATAACTTTAGTATGTAGATGTGGTGCACAGAAACGCCGGGACATTATTTGCTATTGGAAAACTATTTGCTAATGATTTCCGTAAAACGTAATGGGATATATTTTCGTGGAGACGTAGCCCTAAATATGTGGACATGAACCTAAGTATATGATATGATTCTTCGTTTTATTTGACAGTCGTACACAAAGTGGTTGTAATAAATATGTTGACATATTACCTTGGCCGCCAAACAGCGCACCCAATGAATAAAACGACGTTTTGTATTACAGCTCGTTCGAGTGCTTCCGGGATGCGACAAAAAAATAAGAAATGTATTCGCGGTGGTAGCTACACAAATATACTTTAGCGCGGACAATACATGAAACATACTATTGCAACAATTGGTACAAAAAAGGAAATTAAAATATCTAAATTATTGCTCGGTACGAATACCGTAAAATTCATTCGTATAATAGCAACAATAAATTTAGATCAAGATTAACACTTACAAGGTTCATATCGCACACACGTGCAAAGAGAGAGGTTGAACATAGTGCCTGGTGCACAGTCCATGGTCTCGTTGCCCAACATGAACTGTCTGTCGTTGTCTGCGACCACTCCAAGCGGGCATTCACCTGAAACACGCAGTCAGACAAGTTCAATCAAGTTTGACGAAAGCCACGCCCCCTGTCAACCCGGGTAGAAACAAAACCACACAGACACAAATAATTCATTTGAAATTCTGTTTTTCGTTTTGCAATACAATTTTACGATTTACCAAAATGATGGTGCATGTGCTTCATCGTCTCGCAATTCTTAAAGCTATAAATTCACTATCTAGATTATAATATAAAACTTGTCTAACAAAGAGGGCACTCCAGGTTTTTGCTACTGTTCCGTTTAGTTAACCAATATGTGAATGTGGATCTACTGACATTGTATATATATACACACACACACACACACACACACACACACACACACACACACACACACACACACACACACACACACACACACACACACACACACACACACACACACACACACACACACACACACACACACACACACACACACACACACACACACACACACACACACACACACACACACACACACACACACACACACACACACACACACACACACACACACACACACACACACACACACACACACACACACACACACACACACACACACACACACACACACACACACACACACACACACACACACACACACACACACACACACACACATTTGTATTCTAACATTTTCCGTAAAACTGTGGACAAACACGTTTTAGCCGAACAAGAAATGTCGACGGGCTAGACGGTCCCGGAGTCTTACCGATCCCCTGGGTAGAGGGGTTGAACGTGCAGTCGCCAGGTCCTTTGATACAAGTCAGTACGCCTTGGTCCCACACTTCACACGGGTTACATGATCTCTGGTAGGCGATGTACAACTGGGTGGTCGTGTTGTACTCGCACTGGTAGTAGTTCTGACAGTCGCACGGGTCCGCTACGATGCCGTAGACGCTGTCGGCGCCGGAGACCATCGGGCAATCAACTGTACCGCAAGTGGAGATACATAGTCACAAAGTTGCTTAATGTCGGACTAACACTGCTACTAATACACGAAGGCCACAAAGGTAAAACTACGGAGAGTCATCATTACAAAAACATATTTAGTGCTGCAGTTGGGTAGTAATATTGGTAAAGCAGATTCTGTTAAAATACAAGAAAAATCCGCAGCAAACATATGGTGATCAACAATAAAACAGATCACCGTCCTGGCGACAAAGCTAGAATGATCAGGGTCCTGGCGAACACAGGCCGAAATATACATTCCTTAGTGTGAAATGGCATTATGCCATGCCACATGCAATGGTATACACATAATGCACTTGTAATCAATTAGCTTAATAATTTCACTAAATAATCATGCATTTTATATCGTGATGAGGCTAGATGGCATAGTCCTAAGCTTGTTTCCTAAGTAACGACAAAAGAGTAGATGGTTGTTGCGGAAGATAATTTAGTAAGGGCGAATTCTTCAAGATTCTCACTGATTATATATATATATATATATATATATATATATATATATATATATATATATATATATATATATATATATTTATTTATATATATATATATATATATATATATATATATATATATATATATATATGTATATATATATATATATATATATATATATATATATATATATATATATGTCACATATATATATATATGTCATATATATATATATATATATATATATATATATATACATTTTTTTTAACAAGATTTGCCATCCAAGCCAAAGGCCCAGATGGCAAGTGGACAAGGAAGCCATTGGCTTATCGAGAGCCCAACAATGTTCACCTACTTATAACCCGCCCTCCTGATATATGTGTCAACCTTGTTTTTAAACATATTCACGCTGCTAGCAGTTACACAATCTGTAGACAATTTGTTCCATTCATTTATTTTCCTCTGTGAGAACGAGTGCTTCCTGATGTCCAATCTACATTGATCCGTTACTAATTTTACCTCATGTCCTCTAGTTCTGCTATCCTTGTTGAGTGAGAAAAACATATTTCTATCAATATTTTCATACCCATTCAATATCTTAAAAACTTCAATCTGATCTCCTCTTAACCTCCTTGTCTCTAGAGTTGTTAAACCACATTCTTTCAGGCGTTCTTCATAACTAAGGTCTCTAAGTTGTGGAATAATTTTAGTTGCTCTACTTTGTATGCGTTCAAGCGTATCTATATCCTTCTTACGATATGGTCTCCATGCTTGTATACAGTATTCTAAATGAGGTCTAACTATTGCTTTATAAAGAGGTATAATTAACTTTTTTCCCTTGTATGTTATGTTTCTTCTAATCAATCCAAGAATTTGATTACCCTTTGAAGCTGCAATACCACACTGCTCTGAAACTAACTTTCATATCAGCGCTTATTGTAACTCCTAAGTCCTTTTCTTTTACAGTAGTACCCAGAACAGTATCTCCCATTTTATAGTTTACATTCAAGTTCCCATGTCCTGTATGTAGGCATTTACATTTTCCAAAATTGAACAGCATCTGCCATTTCTCAGACCATTTCACTAATCTGTCTAGATCGTTTTGTAAATGTTGTTTATCACCATCAGTATTAACCTTTCTAAATAGTTTTGTGTCATCCGCAAATTTCAGTACGTTACTTGTTATACTGTCGTCCAAGTCATTGATATAAATTAAGAATAATATAGGTCCTAATACTGATCCTTGAGGTACCCCACTCAAAACCGATTTCCAATTTGAAACTTCTCCATCTACTACAACTCGTTGTCTTCTGTCAGTCAACCATTGTTCTATCCAGTCAGTTATGCTATCCCCGATACCATGGGCTTTTAATTTAAGTAGCAATCTTTGATGTGGCACTTTGTCAAAAGCTTTCTGAAAATCTAAGTAGATAATATCTACTGGCGATCCCACGTCTTAGTGATTTCTTCCAAAAAACATAACATATTTGTCAAGCATGACCTCGCTTTAAGGAATCCATGTTGAGATGAATTTAATAATTTATGCTTAACGAGGAAGTCCACCATATGGTCTTTAATTAACCTTTCTAATAATTTACAAATCACTGACGTTAAACTCACTGGTCTGTAATTCTCTGACTTATTTCTCGAACCCTTTTTAAATAATGGTATGATGTTTGCTTCTTTCCATTCAAACGGAACAACTCCCTCTTTTAATGACAAGTTGAATACTCTTGCAAAAGGTATACTGATTTGATCTACTGTTTCCATTAGTAATTTTGGAGGAATCCCATCCACTCCCGGTGATTCGTTATCCTTCATTGTCTTTATTTTCTTAGGTACCAATTCTGGAGTTACAACTAACGGTCCTAAATATTCAGATTTAGCCCCCTGAAATTTAGCATCAGCAACTGGTAATTAACTAATATCTTCTTTGGTAAACACTGAACTGAAGTAACCATTTAGGTCTTCCGCCATTAAAAACCCCTGTGATATTATATTTCCAGCACTGTCTTCTAGAGGTCCAACCTTGTCTTGTACGTTTTGTTTACTCCTGACATATGCTTAAAAACTCTTGCTGTCATTTTTTATGTTACATGCCAGTTTTTGCTCATAGCTTCTTTTAGATTGTCTGATTTCAGTTGTAGCTGCATTAAGTGCCTCTTTGTATTTTGCATAGTCTTCTTCCTTTCTGGTACGCCTATAAACCACTCACATAGTTTGTTTTAGCATTATTTTTCTAATAGCCTCTTTTGACAAGTGTTTCTTTCTACACCGTTTTCCTTGTTTTCGGAAGGGAACAAATTTATCGATGATACTCTCAATTTCATATTTTAGAATATTCCAACATTCAATTGCCGTCTTATTCATCAGCATGTTATTCCAATCTAGCTGTGCTAAGTATTTTCTCATATCTTTGTAGTTACCTTTGTGGAAGTTTCTCTTGTACGTTTTCTTATTTTTACCTTCTGATATATATATATATATATATATATATATATATATATATATATATATATATATATATATATATATATATATATATATATATATATATATATATATATATACCCAAGAGATAAAATGTTCATCGATAAAGTTAAATTCATAATTCCAAAATAATAGTAATGTAGAACCAAATGCATTTAAAGTATAAACACATGGAAGGAAAATGAGATAAACGACCACAGTCCAAATAAACCTATTTTTAATATTGCTCAAAAGGGAAAATTTGTCGTTCTGATTGTTTTATCTTTTTGGCGTTCATAATGATGTACACTGTTGTCGTTCGACATTTATGTTAGTGTTCCACAATACGAACTTGAAATAGCAAGATACAACTGGCCTGTCAATGCAAACATTAGCCTCGACACAAAATAGGTTCGACAATTATTTAATCTAAATCCCCAATGACACTGTTATTTTCAAACATGGTTGTCAGATAAGAACAACAAAAGAGTAGATGGTTGTTGTGGAAAATAACTTAGTAAGAGCCAATTCTTCAAGATTCAAACTGATTATACATATAAATGATTTAAACGACCACAGTCCAATTAAACATATTTTTAATATTGCTAAAAAGGGAAAATGTGTCATTCTGATTGTTTTATCTTTGTGGCGTTCATATTGAAGTGCACTGTTGTCATTGGACGTTTAGGTTAGTGCAACTGACCTATAAAAAACATACAACTGGCCTGTCAGTGCAAACATTAGCCTCGACACAAAATAAGTTCGACCATTATTTCATAAAAATTCCCAATGACTCTGCTATTTTCAAACACGGATGTCAGATAAGAACTGTTTACCTGCAGGGTCCAAGGGAACACATTCGCAGTCTTCGCTATCCACGTAGTCGCCCACACAAGGCTCGGCCTCGCAAACACGGCTTCTGTATTTCTTCGAATCACACATGCAATCTCCGAAGTCCGACCACGGCCCGAAATCGGCGGCTAAATGAAGACGACACATCGTGATGCAAAATAATCACATATTGAAATCATAATATGCCTTTTTACAGTATGTGAACGTAAGCTAGAGTTAGTTAGTTGGTTACTACAAACTAAATTAGATGATAGATTTATCGTACGTATATTGACTACGTGCGTGGACTATATAATTATTAAAACATACAGTTATATAGTTTCATAGATGGATCTTTAATACCCACCTATACTTAAAGGTCCCTCCTTAATGCTACTGGTTCTGTAATACTAAACTATGCTTAAAGGTTCCACCTAAATTCGATTATTTTGTTCGTCTAATTTCAAAATCATTTGTACAGCGACATTGATTCATTTAATTATTTACTTCTTGAAGTGAACATGGAAACGCTGAAAATTCATGAATATTTCGCTCTTGATGAAATTTTACAACTTTGTCATGGGATCGACCAGAGGATGGAAGTCACACCCTTGACCAGCTATGACCCAATACAATATCAACCGTTTTAGATATTCACTATGTTGAGCCTTGCCAGACCTAACTACTAAAGTCAATTCTATCAATGATTAGATAAAATACGCATTGTTTCTCATCCTACACATTAGGCTACCAACGAACCGGATCCGCGATAGGATAAATCAGTTGACGATTAAGTTTTAATATTAAAATCGTGATATGTGATTAATTAGCATTTCGTTAGGTGCTTGTCGTGGGAAACTAGTCTTTGTTTAGCACCGCAATATCCAGTGTCTAATATTACCACACACCGTTTACAGTTTATAAAGCAATCAATACTTACCGGCCTGGAGGACTATCACTGACAGGACAGCAACAATGAACGATACCTTCATCTTGATATCCTACGGATGTTTAAATGGGAAATTGTATTATACAACCACCAAACAACTACCAAACTATTCGTGCAGCTTAACAAACAGCAAAGTTGCCTTTTGAAATTGCGAAAATGCATAGGAACTGACTGAATGACTAGCTATACAACAATTAAACGAATGAAGCAGAAAAAAAACAACTGTACCTTTGCTAGTCTTGGCGGACGATCGGATAAACTTCTTCACTGATTCTGAGTCGAATGGTCAATACCGACAATTGCGTGAACTTATGTACCCCTGCTCGAGACGGTTCGCCCACTCAGTTCCTGTGTGTAGGACGAGGATCGCTTACGCCCGGGGACACCTCTGTGACGTAGGTAACGAAGAAGTATCCGTAGCGTGTGCGAATTAAGATATTTTATGTAGATTTAATAGGACCACTGGCTATATAGACTAAGCTTATGTTACATTTGATTCGGCCACACTGGTCTGCGTAGGTGTTCGGGTCACACAGGGCTAACCCTCTTCTGAATGTTATTGTAGGAACTTTTGATTATATGGGTTCTGATTTAGGAGCAAAGTTTCTCAAGGAAATGCCCGGTACAACGTTCAACACACTCCCCATTCAATGTAATATTGTATTGGTATGAACCTAAGTCAAGAACACCGTGGAGTGTTTTCAATGTAGATTCAAAAACTATTATTGGATTGATTATGCTCACCAATAATAGATTTACTTTCACCAAAAAAATCAGTTCGATATTTCTTTGTACCATATGTTAATAGTTACTATATTAGAATAATAATTAGTAGTTTAATGTTGGAAACCTGTGTATAAATATATGAATAAATATGCATTATTAATATTTATATGACACTAATTCTAACACCAAAAAAAATTATCTTACGAATATTTGTGTTTGTTCAACCACATTACGTGTAATATGCACTGTGTCCTTTACCGTCAATTACTTTACCATTGTAATACGATACAATATATATATATATATATATATATATATATATATATATATATATATATATATATATATATATATATATATATATATATATATATATATATATATATATTGCCTTTCAATGGCCGTTCGGCAAAATAATACGAACCTTACTCGTGTGACTATAGTCTTTGCCGTGTTGTAATAAACTACGATATGCGAGAACTCGCTTAGTCGAGTTCTGCCATATACAATTCGTGTAGCCAACCTTGACTTAGGTTAAGTTAAACGCATAGACGTATCTTGACTTATGTAATTCATATGTAACATTATGTTGATATGTAGTGGAAATCACAGCATTTTCAAGTTAGAAATATATATTTGAAAAACTTTGATATAAATAAATGTTTGTTTGAAGATGTGACTGCAACATTATTACCAACGTCGTTATATATCTTCATATAGTAGTAATATAGATAACAATTATTAAAAAACGTTTTAACCAGGACCCTCACTTTGTTCGTCCTCCTCTGGAGGACGTTAGTTGGTGTACTCATAAGCCTTGACACAGAAATCAAGGTTGCTTTAACTTGCTATTTATTGGCGCTGGCAAATGGGTTGTAGTTGGACCAGAATGACATTTGATTGGGGAAATATTAAGATATTTCATGTAAATAATATCGCAATCTACTTGTGAAAGGTGACCTTTTTCCAAATATTCCGTTAGTCTCCATGAAGCCGCCTATCTTTATTCAGATACATACCTTCACGGCAGGGACCGCAGCATTCTTTAATTGTTAACATACACACATATATATTATATATATAGCCGAACAAGAAATGTAGACGTTGAAGACGGTCCCGGAATCTTACAAATCCCCTGTGTAGAGGGGTTGAACGTGCAGTCGCCAGATCCTTTGATACAAGTCAGTACGCCTTGGTCCCACACCTCACACGGGTTGCATGATCTCTGGTAGGCGATGTACAACTATATATATATATATATATATATATATATATATATATATATATATATATATATATATATATATATATATATATATATATATATATATATCCCAGCAAGCAAAATGACGTTGAAAATACGTTGTTTCAACGCCAGGTACCACGTTGTAGCAATGTCGGAAACTAGCTGGATTTGAAAGTTTTCAGGTTTCAACGATGTATCGACGTCGGGTTTCCACGTTGTACCAATATTGAAAACTAGTTGGATTTGAAAGTTGCATTGACGTCGGGTTTCCACGTTGTATCAACGTCGGGTATCGACGTCGTAACAATGTTGAAAGCTAGTTGGATTTGAAAGTTGTATCTACGTCAGGTTTCAACGATGTATCGACGTCGGATATCGACGTCGCAACAATGTTGAAAACTAGTTGGATTTGAAAGTTGTATCTACGTCAGGCTTCAACGATGTATCGACGTCGGGTTTCCACGTTGTACCAGTGTTGAAAACTAGTTGGATTTGAAAGTTGGATCGACGTCGAGTTCCAACGTAGCATCGACGTTGGGTTTCAACGTTGTTGTAATGTTGAAAAGTAGTTGGATCGACGTCAGGTTTCAACGTTGCAACAATGTAGAAAATTGATTGGATTTCAACATTGTGTCAACATTAGATCGTTACTGTTTTCTGATAACCAACTAAAATTGTTTACAGGTGTTACTATGAAAATTTAGTTCCCCTTCGTCAATGCTATGTATGTCGGTGTCTAGACGTGGGTCTGTAGCGTAAATCGTGTACTAGAATAAATACGTTTTGAACAAAATAAAGACAGATAGTCACCTTATTCCGATACACGAGACATTTTATTTAACAATGTGTATATCAATGAACCCATACACCCATACAATGTAGACCATTACATCACTCGTTTGCCCAATTTGTTGTATTCAGCATCATGCAGACATTGAAAAGAGCACAAGGAGATCACTAATCACCAAGTTGAAATTTTTTTTCAAAACAGTAATTAAATATTATGTTTTGATAATAAAACAAACATTAACAATATAAAGATATTTACTGTGTTTTGATACAACAAATATGGTTTCATTTGGCAATGTGTACATTCCTGAACCAGTGGAACACATTCAATGTAGATTAATTCCTCTAGTAACCAGTATTCAGCAGCATACATAATTATTATGTGCTTTCGTATTGTTAATTGTAACAGCAAACAACAGCTGTCATAAATATGGGGGTCAACTCTATTTCGGAATGTATTTTCAAGAGCCGATCAGAATTGGAATCTTTTTTGGAACTGCTTCATTGAATGCAGGCTAGTATATTAATTTCCTGTACAATCACTACAAATGTGCAAAAAAATCAGATTTGTTTGGTTCTATTTCATTTGATAAAATGTTACCCTACATCTGTTTGCTAACAGCCAGGTAGTTGTAAAGAATGTACAGACAATGGCTAAGCCATTATTGAAACAATGTGACAAGACCAGTAATCTGACCAATTCATGGTTTCAGAAACACCAGCTCAATGAAACGATGCACAACAAGCAAGTTAAATACTCCTTTATGTTGTGTTTGGGGATCTACTATGTATGTGGCTTCCACACATTCTTATCACACACAAGAGGCACAATTATAAATGTGTATTTAGAGCAGGAACTACAACTTATTTTGATAACAAAGAAAGCTCACAACACCATAATCATCCATTAAACTGCGCCGACCTTAAAATCCGAAATGTAGTAATGGGCATTAATGGCAAGCTGACTTAAATTTCAATGGACCCCATGGCTGACAAAACATTTTCAAATTAACCTTACGATCTCATTTTTATTAAATCACACAATAATTATAGTTTCCTAACTAACACTAAACACTACCAACGAAAGCAAACATATGACTTAAGATTTATCAAGAACACTGTTAATCCATTCTGTCTAGTTGTTCCTCAGTCTTCACCACCAGTTTGGTCGAGTGCGTACTTCGGCTACACTGAGAGCGCTGCATCCACTTCTGTTTCAGTTCATGTCTGCTTCTTCAGGTCACTCGCTTAAAAGGAATTAAATAAAGGTATTAACCGACACATCTATTTACAACGAAGGTCAGATGAAACGAATACAAAGCACACTGCACAAGCCCCAGTCAGTCAACATGGCCACGGGCCATGGCTGCTCTATTGTCCGGTAAATTCCTGATGCAATTTATAAATACTGCAGTTTTATTCCAATAGCAATGACTTTGATAGTTATATAACAAGAGTGTACAATTTATACATGACACTACATGACCACATTTCACTGGAACAAGTGCAGGGTATGATCAAAAACGAGAGGAATGCGACGACACCGAGTTTTGCGATAGACTATACATCGGAAAATGTGCTCAGATCCAAATCGGTGAAAGCATGCAAAATACATCACGACAAAGACAACATTATGGTCGTGTGTGTTCCATACAAACGATAGAACTAAACAGTTCAACAAATAAAAGCGGATGGTGACACTTACTCGCATATATTAGTGGATTGTTTCGCTTCCATCGATTTCGTTCGTTCGAACTGAAGGCAGCATGGCGGCACGCGCAATGCATGCTGGAATACGGTAGATATGCCGCTGACTTACTCAATACCAAAATGTGTGGTGAAAGCTGCCTTAAATTACCTAACATTACAAATATAAAGGGTCTTATTATGTGTAATTTTAGTTAAGGTATCTAACACCGCACGTGTTGTGTTGTCTTAGAGAATAGAGATGTTATAGTTAACATTCGCAACTTGAAAAAATAAAAAATTGCAACATTGTATGAACGTCAAATGTCCAAGTCCTTATAATGGCGATGACCTTATAATTGCGTTGCCGACGTTATTTCAACGTTGTGCCAACGTCACATATATCCACGTCGTTATAATGTTGATGATCAGACATTGTAAAACGCCATATTTATATGTATGTACCTAGTTGGTTGGGCTGTCGACGTGATTGCAACGTTGTATGGACGTAAATTTTTCACGTCATTCTAAAGTTGATGACCAGACGTTGCAAAGACGTTGGGTTGGGTTGTCGACGTGATTACAACGTTGTGCCAACGTCATATATATCTACGTCGTTATCACGTCGATGACCAGACGTGGTTATATTTATAGATGAAACTAGTTGGTTGAACTGTCGACATGATTACAACGTTGCATGGATGCCAAATTTCCACGTCCTTATAACGTTGATAACCAGACGTTGTGAAGACGTTGGGTTTGGTTGTCGACTTGATTTCAACGTTGTGGCGACATCAAATTTCCACGTCCTTGTGACGTCGATGACCAGACGCTGAGAAAACGTTGTATTTGTGTTGTTCGACGTCGCAACGTATATACAACTAATAATCAACGTCATACCGACGTTGTATGCCGGCTGGGATATATATATATATACTACACACACTCACACACGCACGCACGCACGCACGCACGCACGCACGCACACACACACACACACACATATTAAAGTAAGTCATACGAGTATTTCGAACTTTGGAACGTTCATGAGTTTCCCAACTCTCTCCTTCCCTCTCTCTCTCTCTCTCTCTCTCTTGTAGCCTGGCGAATGAATCATGCATGACATTTAATATATGCTTTACTTTGAGTTGATGATTTGTTTTACTCATGTTGCGCTTTATCTATACAGTTACACGTAATTAAACGTTTTGTGGACCTGAGTTTGTTTTAACGTAATATATGTAGTTTGATCAAGGCCATTATAGTGTTATGAATGCTGGTTTAAAACACTGTATAGTGTCGCCACACCTGATTCAAAACATTAACGTGTGGAGGTCGGGTTTTGAACTTACTTCACCAGCAGTGACCAACGGTGTCTGCATAACAATAGACAGCCTCATAACAACGAACTCACGTTCTCTTGAAAAAGGTCACCGTTTAGATATCTAGATGAATTATCTGATTATTTATCTCACGAATATTCGTGTTTGTTCAACCACAATACCTCTAATATACACTGTGTCCTTTACCGTCCATTACCTTTACCGTTGTAATGCGATACCATATTCATTGCCTTTCAATGGCCGTACGGCGAAATAAAACGAACCCTACTTGTGTGAATATAGTCTATACCGTGTTGATATGAACTCTAAAATGACTCGTTTAGAAGAGTACAGCCATATAGAATACGTTTAGCCAACCTTGATTTTTAGTTAGGCTAAAAATATGCACGTATCTCGACTTATGTAATTCATATATAACATTATGGTGATATGGAATAGAAATAACAGCATTTTGAAGTTAGAAATATGTGTTTGAAAAACTAATTATAAATAAATATTTGTTTGAAGATATGATTGCAACATTATTACCGACGTCATTTATATCTCTTAAAATAGTGTTCTAATGAGCCTTGACACAGACGTTAATTTTGCTTTAACTTGCTATTTATTGGTGCACTCGACTAAACGTGTTCTCATGTTTCACATCTGAAGACTACACAGTGGTTAATCGTACAAGTTGCGTGGTAAATCGCCATTAAACAGACAATGAAGGCGAAATTACTTTTAAAATGGCAAAGGACACCATATCTATCAACGGTATTGTATTTGAACGAGAATGACGGTACCCTTTTCCAAGTATTCCTTTGGTATCTATGAAGCCGCCTATCTTTGTTCAGATACATACCTTCACGGCAGGGACCGCAGCATTCTTTAATTGTAGACATTTCCGTTATGTTTTTGCCCAGAACACACGTATCAGTAGTGCCCACAAGTATGTTGATTGATTTATTAAACACTCTGAGTCGGTTTTATTCTCCAGTATGCTATACCAATCATCATTTCTTATGTAATCCATCGCACAAGTATTTTTACTTTTCTAATATTTCATCATCTGTTGCCATTAAAGAATATTTCGTGAGTTTACTCTTATACTAAAAAATCAGTTGTCCGCTCCTGTCCACATATATGCCGGACTTGATGGAGACAATCATATTATATACATGGATACATTAAATAGATCATATTTATAAAATAGAAACAACAAATGAAATATTAACCAAATTGAGAGTTAATATGAAGGAACCTTAGCAACAGAAAGATATGGCTGGGCACCTGGAAGACAGTTCTAGGCGATAGTACCCAACTGTTCAGGGTTTGTAATGGTGGATACACATTCATTACAAGTACCGACCACTGAATGTGACACAGCTAAAATCAGAATATGTCCATGTAGTATAACTTATAAAGGAAAGATAAACCTAATCAGTAAACTGTTCAAGAATTGACCACAACGTATTGTTGTCGTTGAAAGATGAAGATATCACAATAATTATTTATAATCCACTTGACATTATTTATATAATTAATAATTCCATCAAACCGTGAGTCTTAAAAAGCCACAACAAAAGTCTCTACAAAAGTTCGCTATTAAACAAATCCGGTGAATAAGAACGTGAATGAATGAGTGAGTGAAAGAGTACGTGAGTGAATGAGTGATTGAGTACGTGAACGAACGAGTGAGTGAGTACGTGAATGAATAAGTGAATGAGTACGTCAGTGAATGAATAAATGGGTACTTTTTAAACACAACGGCAAACAAAGCAGAACATTAACATTTATTTAGCAAAGTCATAGGGAAAAATGGATAGAAGAAAGCATACTTATAATATTTGCCTTATTGCAAAGTGGCGTTGTGACAAGAAGGGATTTTGGAAAATAAAAAGTAGATATATGAATGTAAATAAATTATATGAAAATGTTTATACGTTAATAGTGCGAATATTATTGCAACATATATTAAGCATTGTATTTTTAGTTACCAAAGGGCAGTAATTCCCCGGAATCTTACATAACAATGAATTGTGAATGGAATATAAATTATTGAATGGAGTATAATGAATCGCAGTATATATGTATTGCAACTGATATTTGAATGACACACACACGTACGCCCACCAGCACACGATTACGAACATCCACATGTCAAGGTATCGTGCAATATTTATTAATTGCTGAAATAGGGCTTTGCCATAAACAAATTTGTCCATACGTCTTTAGTTTGATCTTCTCAACTGCCGATATTTGGACAGTGTGTCGGCTGGTGGACTTCTGACCATTACATGTCGATGGTGACTCCATATGTTTTCATGCTTTGTTTACATAAAACGACTCTGTTACAACTTGCCGCTGTATACAACATATATATTATTACTTTTGACAAAGTAATAATATAAACTGCAAAAATATACAGGTATACATGCACATAAATACATACATACGTATGTACATATATATATATATATATATATATATATATATATATATATATATATATATATATATATATATATATATATATATATATATATATATATATATATATATATATATATGTGTGTGTGTATATATATATATGATGTATGTGTATGTATATGTATGTATGGATGTATATATATATATATATATATATATATATATATATATATATATATATATATATATACATACATACATACATACATACATACATACATATATACATGCATGCATACATACATACATACATACATACATACATACATACATACATACATACATACATACCTAAATACATACATACATACATGCATACATACATACATACATACATACATACATACACACACATACGTTAGTAATCTGAAACGACGATGAAATAAAGCGTACATTGAAGAAGATATTTGTGAATTCCCTCGTTTCGAGCGTTGCTCGGTATGGCAGTGGGTTCCGGACACTCAAGAAAGATGAGAAACGTATATGCACAGTCGAGATGTGGTTATGGTGCAGAATGCTACAGATAAGCCGGAGGCAGAGAAAGCCGAACATCTGGCTGAGATATAAAGTAGGAATTAACCAAGAAGGTTTGCTGTGTTTCATTCTGAGAAGAAAGCTGGCTAAGTATGGCTATTTGAAAAAAATAACGAAAACTGGATCCATTGGACAGATGGCGGTGGACTCGAAGTGGCTGGAGAAAGAGAGCAAACATACACCAACGGCCAAACTGTGGCCATAGCTTCGTATCATCATCATGATCTTCTGGAGTCGATTTGTAGTTGGAAGAAATGAGAATAATTACAATGATGATTGGTTACGATGATCCAATCAACGTGTATTGTTCTGATGCAGTAGATATGTTTATATATGTTACATGCTTTGATTAAAATGGATATACCAGAATACGTCATCAAATACT
Source organism: Lamellibrachia satsuma (assembly GCA_033239005.1). Taxonomy (NCBI): domain Eukaryota; kingdom Metazoa; phylum Annelida; class Polychaeta; order Sabellida; family Siboglinidae; genus Lamellibrachia; species Lamellibrachia satsuma. Next base: position 3,189,567 of record BSQZ01000037.1, on the reverse strand, counting down.
CAATGTTCTTGTTCCATGAAATACTTTGATGTTTGTAAAACTGTAACAGGCTACGTTAAGAGGATTCCGTGTAAAAAAAAACAATGGAAGGTTTTGCAAAGAAAACTATAAAACTATGTGGCTGACGTTTAGCGAGTAACATTAAGAAGACACCCAGCACATTTGATTCAAACACCTACGCAGACCTGTGTGACCGGAACGTCCGGACAAGCGTAATATGAACTGAATATAAATGGCCAGTGGTCCTATCAAATGTACATAAAACAGCTTTGTTCGCACCTATTCCTGTCATATCGTCGTTGCCATCGTCATAGAGGTATCCTTAGATAAGTGACATTCGTCAAACTCATGAGTTTTGTTAACCTACGTTCAAGATACTCATGAGTGTTTCCATCCGAATTTAAAAACACTGAAATATACCGTTCAGTCATTTACTTGAATATTTCAGACTTTATGACCACAATTACTAAACTATGATAAAGAAAAAAATAAACATATGCATAATGTTTTACTTGTCATGGCCAAACATTAAAAAGTCAACCATAATCCATCTGGTTAACAGCTTAGTGTGTCTCTTCCCTTCCCTTCAATCGGATTTCATGAAGTATCTCATGTTGTTAATCAAGAGAACACTGACGGTGTTTTTCCCAATGTGGAAGTATAGCATCGCAACTGTAGCGGACAGGTTTTATCCAAGTTGAAACTGACGAGCACCGATCCACAAGGAGCCAGAACAGACCAGTTCATCTGCCTATGCTCAGTGCGGAATGGGACATCACGCGTTGGGTGACAAGATGTTGTCGGACTCCAGTGCTGCCAAAAAACGCACAAATAGTTCATTCTACAATTCAGGTCTGTCGAATTGTTCGAAATTAAATTGGTGGAAATTATTTGGATGTCACGTTTGGTTTACTCAGTAGAACGTATACAGCCTCTTTTTACTCGTTAGCATTTTACGCTGCATTGCCTGGTGTGAAGCCGTCGACAACAACCTAGTATGTAGCCGTCGACAACAACCTAGTATTTAGCCGTCGGCAACAACCTAGTATGTAGCCGTCGGCAACAACCTAGTATGTAGCCGTCGACAACAACGTAGTATTTAGCCGTTGGCAACAACCTAGTATGTAGCCGTCGGCAACAACCTAGTATGTAGCCGTCGGCAACAACCTAGTATGTAGCCGTTGACAAGAACCTAGTATGTAGCCGTTGACAACAATCTGCGTATACTTATGCGAGCGGCCCTAGTACTCCACGCGTTTGCTCCAAGATGGCAGATCGTAAAAGTGGTGACGTCACACGCACGCCCTCTATAATAATATTGTGGTTCTTCATCTACAGTGCTGCCAACCTACGATCAATGCAGAATTTAATATTCCGTGGTAGCGCAACCTGTCGGATTTATATCAGACACGTGGACTTAGGTAGACATTGTGACACCTTCTTGCACGTGGATTAACCGATTGTCTGTCGATAGAATATTTGTAGATATACGATGATTTCACAGGAAAATATTTTGGGTATTTGGCATATTTCATTAAACACTCAAAATGCAGCAAGCCGTGACAATCTCAAAGATTTCTGAGCGGAATTGAGAATTTACCTGTTTTCTTTAAAATGTCACCTGCACATTGAACATCATAATTAAAACACATGCTTTGCGAAATGCATGAAAATTACGTACCTCTTTTTTTTCAGAAAAAAATGCATGTGACTATGCGTGCATGTGTGAGTGCGTGCGTACGTGCAGTGCAGAGCGCATTGTGCAGTGCAGTGCGCAGTGCTGTGAAATGCGTCTCTACAGTTCGCAATGCACTGTAGCAGTGCACTAGTGCAACAGTGCAGTAGGCAGTATAAAGCGGTTGTGCACAATGCATTGCATAGTGTATTGTGCAGTGAACAGTGCAGTGCAGCGCGCAAACCAGTGCAGTAGGCAGTGCAAATAGCACTGGCATTCAGTGCGGAGCACAGCAATGCAGCACGCAGCGCAATGCACATTTCAGTGTGCAGTGCAGAGAGCAGTGCATTGCTCAGTGCGGAATGCAGTGCGCAGTGCTGAGAAGAGTAACA
>BSQZ01000037.1:3160000-3185000 GCA_033239005.1 Lamellibrachia satsuma | reverse complement strand
CGAAGAATGGAGGAGTTGAGCGAGGAAGTTGATGTGAGAGAGAGTTTCACAAGGAAGTTGGAGGAGAGCTGGCTAAGGTGGCCTGGATATATCGAAAGGGGCATAATTTACGAAGAGAGCGCATGCGCTTGGAGTGGAGGGTAGAAGACTGAGACGGGAGGACTGCGTGAAGAGAAATTTAGTGGGAGTGGGAGGGGGATTGAGAATGAGGGCGAGGGATAGAGGGGAGTGGAGACAATTGGTGGAGACGGTTGTAAACTAGTTGTGAAGAAGAAGGGGAAACATAAATCGACAACCGGTATAGGTGCCAACCTCACCCCGGACTACACGGAAAAGGAAGAGAGCAACACCAACATGTTTATATATATATTCTGATTTATATATATATATATATATATATATATATATATATATATATATATATATATATATATATATATATATATATATATATATATATATATATATATATATATATAACATCACGAGTGCTGCAGGCACGAGTGATGTTATTGATTAGTGTCACTCAAGCGACATCAACAAGCGACATCAACAATACAACAGTATACACACACACACACGCACACACACACACACACACACACACACACACACACACACACACACACACACACACACACACACACACACACACACACACACACACACACACACACACACACACACACACACACACACACACACACACACACACACACACACACACACACACACACACACACACACACACACACACACACACACACACACACACACACACACACACACACACACACACACACACACACATATTTATATTATAATTTCGCCCCCATGATGGCAGCAACTGAACACGGTACAATATAATGCATCAGTAAACGAAGTCAAAATTATCAATTTCCAATTTTATAAAAACCAACTAACTAGTGGATGATGAAGTTAAAGTTAACGTCAGAAATGGTCCAACCTTGACACTTTCGTCCATGTATGTGCCTGCTGCTGTTGAAAAACGGCCGATAAAATATGCCAGTATACAGTATACCTTTACATATAGTTCGTATGCTTAACTCATGTTATTAAACCCAACCACGGGTTATTTAACGCAAATGGTTTAAATAATCCGTATTCATGTGACCACATGCAGATAAATGCAATTGCGGGAAAAATTTTAACTTCATAGGTACTCAATACCTGATAAGTACACCATACCTGATAGATATACCATACTTGATAGGTACACCATACCTGATATGTACACCATACCTGATAGGTACACCATACCTGATAGGTACACCATGCCTGATAGGTACACCATACCTGATAGATACACCATACCTGTATAGTTGGTTTATGGGTGTTTGAGAAAGACTCGCTTATTTGAACATTAGCAGTTTTAAAAAATAGACATGTTTTGTTCACTCAACACATTTCAAGGCGTAAGATGGAGTTTAACATCCAAACGCAAGTTACTAGACTTCACATTATTGCCAGTCGTGAGATCTATAATCCCGTGTAATAATACTCGTGTCGAGTAAGACTCTGAACCTTAATATCACTTAGGGGTGTAACAATACATCGACCTATCCATACGTGTCGTCATGGCGCAGAATGCTAACGATAAGCACAACTGTACCCCATGTCATTTTCTAGCTCACTTCCCGAGCTACTTTCCGACTCCCGTCTTTTCTTTTTATGCTAACACGGCTTGGTGGTGATGGTGGCGGCGGCGGTGGTGGTGATTTTGGCGGCGGTGGCGGCGGCGGTGGTGATGGTGGCGGCGGCGGTGGTGGTGGTTTTGGCGGCGGTGGCGCCGGTGGCGGCGGCGGCGGTTGTGATGGTGGCGGGGGTTGTGGTGACGTCGGCGGTAGTGGTGGTGGTGATGGTGGCGGCGGCGGCGGCGGCGGCGGTGGTGGTGGTGGTGGTGGCGGGGGCGGCGGCGGTGGGGGATGGTGGTCAATAGGCCCAACTTCAAAGTCTGTATAACGCTCGCATGTATTCAACGATACTCTGCCCACGTGATTACTTGACTGTATTTCTAATAACCTGTTGAGAATGGCAGATCCATTGCGCAAGGAAGCGATCCTAACGCACGCAACTCTATCAAAACACAGAAAGCTATCAATGCAATGAACATTTATTAGAATGATTATATATTGTTACAATGAATACATTTTCGTTCGTTGAACTGTGACGTCTTCTCACTTCCGCCCATATTCGTGTTAAGTCGCATTATGCCTGTTATGCATAAGGCAGGCATTTATCTGGGTTGTCGTACAGGATCTCGACCTCGGCTGGGCCCAAAGCTCCTTTCAGGAAGCAGACCTGTTGAAAAATATAAAGTATTATTCAGTGAGTCAACAAATCTAGTAAGTTACTTTTCACAGCACAAGTGACTCCTTTACTACTTCGTAGCCACCTAGTGTTACACATATATTATGTAAGCAATGCATAGCTAATAATTCCTTTTTATGTCAGAAATCGGCTTGCCTACTACGTTCGACCGTATTTGCTAAACTGAGAGCATGACGTATTTAAGTAATAAATTAGCCTTGATTATATTGTTAATGATACAGCAAATTATTTAATATCAAATGCATTATGATTCGTAGAACAATGATCCATATGGGAAAACGACGATTTCTGTTATGACTTATATTTAATGTTCACCAGATTTACAATTTTTAAGGCACTGTAATAAAACAAATTTAGTGTTAGGATGGTGACGCTTACCTCGTGAATAAAAACATTTAAGTACACCACTAACACGAAGACGTTCTAAGACGTACCGAATCCATGAATCCGTCGAAGTAGCAGTCGCCGCCACACACACAACCACCGAACACCAACGGGGCCTTGACGCGGTTCAGTCGCCCTGCACACAATAATGCATTATATTTTCCCTGATGGCAACCAAACGTCACACACAATCTTGGCTCTTCTTGCCCCGTGTTCCAGAAGACGGTACACGACGGCAGTAAATGTGAAAAGCTATAATAAATATACATGTGCATATATTAGTTACGACAGAAAACCGTTGAATGAATGACTGAATGTTATTTTCAACAAGAACCAACCCTGATTCTACATAAAGCAATTAAATGTGCTTTATTCTTTACATTTTTCTGTTGAACTACTTTTATGTTATAACGTACCACCGAGGTTCTTTGTAGAGACGAGATCCTTGTTTAGGTAGAAGCTGGCAACCAGACCGTCGTACGACATCACGAGTTGGTTCCATGTATCGTCAGCAGCCTGATTCAGTCACAAACACAATCGTATTGCGAACTGTTCTAGATTTAGGAACGTATAAATAATAAAGCATAGACTTAAGTAGTGTCAGATATGATTCCGTAATACCCAACTATAATTTATATTGTCCCTTATGATAAATAATTGCCCCGGAGGGGTCATTCGATACATTACCGGTATGCCATCCATATGCAATTTTCAAAATGAGCGTATACATATTGTGTTTGCTTCCAGACATTCTACTTATTCGTCACAATTTGTGAGAACTGAAGCAAGATACAAAAAAGCTACAACACTACAAATATGCTACTTTTTATTTCGTTTAATGTTTTGGTCCTACTTACAGCAACGTCGAACGAAGCCTGGGAGCCGGTCGAATTTGTGAAGTCGCCCAACGCGACACTTGCGTCAGACTGGGCAACCACTGAACCGTCAATGCTGCACTCGGAGTTGTCGAGCAGAGATCGTACACCAGACACTCCGGCGGATCTCTTGAAGAAGAGTCTCACGGAGAACGACTCGAAGCGGTCGAAGGCGTTGCTGAAGTAAGCGAGCTTCAGCATCGACTGGGCGCTGCTGTTGAAGAAGCCACATTCGCCATCCATACAGTCGCCGCTACTCAGTTGGACGTTCTGGTTGAAGAGCCACAGACCCTTCGAGGCCGAAAGTGCGCCATTGAACATCACACTTGTGATTTCTTCCAGCACGGGTTCGTCTGGGCGAGAAAATACAGGAATCATTTACGTGGATCTGCATGATATCGGGAACGCAAAGACGATCTTGATTGTACGTGCAAGTACAAATGACACATTAAACACAGGTATTGGATTAATGGTGCTTTCAGATATTTAACCACCTAGATGCGTCAACTGTTATTTGCAAACCGAACACAGTTGCAACTAACGGATGTTCGCTTCTTAATAGCTCAATGTAACGTCAAATATATAAATAATTTTAGATAACATTCCGCTGCTTAACAATTCTTAAATGCTTTATACTTGTTGATTACGTTTCATATAAGTCAAATTATCTGGGTAAAGCATTTGCGAAACTATGGATATATCAAAATATAACTTTAGTATGTAGACGTGGTGCACAGAATCGCCGGGTTATTATTTGTTATTGGAGAAACATTTGCTAATGATTTCCGTAAAACGTAATGGGATATATGTTCGTGGAGACGTAGCCCTAAATATGTAGAGATGAACTTAAGCATTTGATATGATATGATTCTTCTTTTTATATGACAGTCGTACACAAAGTGGTTGTAATAAATATGTTGACATATTAACTTGGCCGCCAAACAGCGCACCCAATGAATAAAACGACGTTTTCTATTACAGCTCGTTCGAGTGTTTCCGGGATGCGACAAAAAATAAGAAATGTATTCGCGGTGGGAGCTACACAAATATACTTTAGCGCGGACAATACATGAAACATACTATTGCAACAATTGGTACCAAAAAAAGACATTAAAAAATCTAAATTATTGCTCGCTACGAACACCCGTAAAATTCATTCGTATAATAGCAACAATACATTTAGACCAAGAATAACACTTACCAGGTTCATATCGAACACACGTGCATAGAGAGAGATTGAACATAGTGCCTGGTGCACAGTCCATGGTCTCGTTGCCCAGAATGAACTGTCTGTCGTTGTCTGCGACCACTCCCAGTGGGCAGTCGCCTGAAAAACGCAGTAAGAAAATTGCTATGCAGTGTGATGAAAGGCTCGTCCGTTATCGACGAAGGTAGAAACAAAACCACACAGATGCACAAAATTTATTTGAAGTTTTGTTTTTTATTTTGCCATACAATTTTACGATTTACCAAAATGACGGTGCATATGCTTCATGGACTCGCAATTCTTAAAGCTAAAAATTCACTATCGAGATTATAATATAAAACTTGTCTAACAAAGAGGATATACTGGGTTTTTGCTACTGTTCGATTTAGTTAGCCAATATGTGAATGTGGATCTACTGACAGAGTATATACATAGATTTGTATTATAACATCGTCCGTAGAACTATGGACAAACATGTTTTAGCCGAATAATAAATTTCGACATTGAAGACGGTCCCTGAGTCTTACCAATCCCCTGTGTAGAGGGGTTGAACGTGCAGTCGCCAGGTCCTTTGATACAAGTCAGTACGCCTTGGTCCCACACTTCACACGGGTTGCATGATCTCTGGTAGGCGATGTACAACTGGGTCGTCGTGTTGTACTCGCATTGGTAGTAGTTCTGACAGTCGCACGGGTCAGCTACGATGCCGTAGACGCTGTCGGCGCTGGAGACCATCGGGCAATCGACTGTACAGCAAGTGGACAAACAGAATCACAAAGTTGCTTAATGTCGGACTAACACTGCTACTAATACATGAAAGCCACAAAGGTAAAACTACCGAGAGTCCACATTATAAAAAAAGATATTTAGTGCTGCAGTTGGGTAGTAATATTGGTAAAGCAGATTCTGTTAAAATACCGAAAAATATATCCGCAGCAAACACATGGTGCTCAACGATAAATAGATCACCGTCCTGGCGAACAAAGCTAGAATGATCAGGGTCCTGGCAAACACTGGCCGAAATATACATTCCTTAGTGTGAAACGGCATTATAGCTTGTCACATACAATATCATACACATAATGCACTTGTAATCAATTAGCTTAGTCATTTCACTGCATAATCATGCATTTTATATCGTGATGAGGCTAGATTGCATAGTCCTAAGCTTGTTTGCTAAGTAACAACTTATGGTTGTTGTGGAAGATAAATTAGTTAGAGCGAATTCTTCAACACTCACATTGTTTATACACTCATGTACCCAAGAGAAAGGTTGTTCATCGATGAGTTTAAATTCACAATTACAAAATAATAGTAATGTAGAACCAAATGCATGTAAAGTATAGGCACATAGAAGGAAAATGAGATAAACGACCACAGTTCAATGAAACCTATTTTTAATATTGCTGAAAAGGGAAAATGTGTCATTCTGTTTATTTAATTTTTGTGGCGTTCATATTGAAGTGCACTGTTGTGGACGCTTAGGTTAGTGCTCCACAATACGAACTTAACATAAAAAGATACAACGGGCCTGTCAGTGCAAACATTAGCCTCGACACAAAATAGGTTCGACAATTATTTCATCTAAATTCCCAATGACACTGATATTTTCAAACATCGATGTCAGATAAGTACTGTGTACCTGCAGGGTCCAAGGGAACACAGTCGCAGTCTTCGCTATCCACGTAGTCGCCCACACAAGGCTCGGCCTCGCAAACCCGGCTTCTGTATTTCTTCGAATCACACATGCAATTTCCGAAGTCCGACCACTGCCCGAAATCGGCGGCTAAATGAAGACGACACATCGTGATGCAAAACAATCACATATTTAAATCAGAATATGTCATTTTACATACCAGTATATGAACGTAGGCTAGAGTTAGTTAGTTGGTTACTACAAAGTAAATTATATTATAGATTTATCATATGTATATTGACTACATCTATATTTACTACGACTATATCATTATTAAAACATAAAGTTATATAGTTTCAGAGATGGTTCTGTACTACCAATAATGGTTCCTCCTCAATTCGATTGTTTTGTTCGTCTCATTTCAAATTCATTTGTACTACAACATTTATTCATTTAATTATTTAATTCTTGAAGTGAACATGGAAACGCTGAAAATTCATGACTATTTCGCTCTTGGTGACATTTTTTACTTTGTCATGTGATCGACGAGAGGATGGAAGTCACGCCCTTTACCAGCTATGACCCAATAAAATATCAACCGTTTTAGATATCCACTATTTTTAGCCTTGCCAGACCTAACTACTAAAGTCAATTATGTCAATGATTAGATAAAATACGTACTCTGTTTCTCATCCTACACATTAGGACACCAACGAACCGGATCCGCGATAGGATAAATCAGTTGACGATTAAGTTTTAATATTAAAATCCTGATATATGATTAATTAGCATTTCGTTAGGTGATTGTCGTGGGAAACCAGTCTTTGTTTAGCACCGCAATATCCAGTGCCTAATATTACCACACACCGTTTACAGTTGATAAAACAATGAACACTTACCGGCCTGGAGGACTATCACTGACAGGACAGCAACAATGAACGATCCCTTCATCTTGAAATCCTACGGATGTTGAAATGGGAAATTGTATTATGCAACCACTAAACAATTACCAAACTATTCTTGCAGCTTAACGAACAAAAGGTTGCTTATGGGATAAACAGCAAAGTTCCATTTTGGAATTGTGAAAATGCATAGGAACTGTCTGAATGACTAGCTATACAACAATTAAACGAATGAAGTAGAAAAAAACTACTGTACCGTTGCTAGTCTTGGCGGACGATCGGATAAACGTCTTCGTTGTTTCTGACTCGAATGGCCAATACCGGCGACCACGTGAACTTATATAACACTGCTCGCGACGGTTCGCCCATTCAGTTCTTGTGCGTAGGACGAGGATCACTTACACGGGGACACCTCTGTGACGTAGGTAACGAAAAAATCATCGTAATGTGTGCGGATTAAGATGTTTTATGTAGATTTAATACGACCACTGGCTACTCAGACTAAGCTAATGTTACGTTCGCGTCGGCCATACTGGTCTGCGTAGGTGTTCCAGTCACACAGTGCTGTTAATCTTCTGAATGTTATTGTGGGAACTATTGATTATATGGGTTCTGATTTAGGAAAACACTTTTCAAGGAAATGCCCGGTAGAACGTTTAACACACTCCCCATTCAATGTAATATTGAATTGGTATGAACCTAAGGCCGTGTTCACATACAAAGTTAATCCGCATAAGGATGCGGATCCCAATTCTGGTAGGGCAATGTGAACACCCTTAATCCGCATTAAGCTATCCGAATTCTAATGCGGGAAAACAGGTGAATTAGGATGCGATTAGCCAATGACATGTGAACGCTCCGTTTGCCTTGATTCGGCGATGGCGGCGCTGCTGCATGACAGAGGGTCGTAGTCTCGCGAGACCGTATGTGACCCGAGGTGACCTAAAATTAAATTTTTTAATCAGGTCAGACTCAGTTCTTTTGTGTAAGCTCTCACTTTTCCATCGATATACCGTTATCACGACTTATTGTTTCACAGATATGGCGCGGGGGAGCACGTGGAACAGAGAGGAGGTGGCAGATTTAGTGGAAGTGTGGGATAACCAAGAGGTGATGCGGCATTTTGACGGAAATGCCAAAAACATGAAGGCATACGAACTGATAGCCGCAATGTTGGTAGAAAAGGGACATGATCGGTCTGTTGCACAGATTCGCATAACTATAAAGAATCTCCGGGCAGCTACAGTCAAAAGGACAACTATCGGTAAAATAACTTGTAACCCGCCATATTGACAAGTTGACTTCCGCTCTCGCGAGACAACTGTATGAGTGCATATGACCCGCACACCACGCCCTCTGGTGCACTAATGCGGTTGGCGGTTTAATCCGGCTTAACTCGGTGTATGTGAACAGAGCCGAATTAGTTGATCCGCATCGTAATTTGGCTGAAAAATTAGATGTGAACACGGTATGGTGTCAAGTACACTATAGAGTGTTTTCACGTTAGGTTCAAACACAATTTTTGGGTTGATTGTGGTCACCATAATAGATCTACTTCCACAATAACACACATATATATATATATATATATATATATATATATATATATATATATATATATATATATATATATATATATATATATATATATATATATATATATATATATATATATATATATATATATATATATATATATATATATATATGTGTTATTATTAATATTTATATGTAACTAATTCTAACATCAACATGTTTTACCAACATAACTATGCTTATTATAATAATGTTTCCTTTTAAATGTAAATCGTGGAGCTATTTAGGCCCTACTTTACTTTCAGCCTTACACATATGTTTATTTTTGCTTCATCATTGTTTAATAATTCTTATAATACAATATGAAAGATTCAAGTACAAGACAGAACGATATATCTCAATGTTTTTAGGTTGACATGGTAACACTCATTAGTGTTTTGAATCTCCTATGTTCGGACATTGCTATGACGAAGGTAGGACGATATGGCCGAAATAGGTGCGAAGAAAGAAAGCGTTTTTTTAACGTAATGTAGGTAGTTTGATCATGGCCATCATAGTGTTATGAATACTGGTTGTAAACACTGTATGGTATCGCCAGACTAGATTCCAAACACTAACTTGTGACAACAACAGGCAGCGTCATAGCCACAAACTCATGTTAGCCTGAAAAAGGTCACTGTTTAGATGTTTAAATGAATTATCTGATTATTTATCTCACAAAAATTCGTGTTTGTTCAACCACATTACCTCTAATATACATTGTGTCCTTTACTGTCCATTAAATTTACCGTTGTAATGTGATATCATATATATTGCTTTTCAATGGCCGTACGGCGAAATAAAACAAACCTTACTCGTGTAAATATAGTCTATGCCGTGTTGTAATAAACTCTGAAATGGGAGAACTCGCTTAGCCGAGTACAGCCTTACAGAACAAAATTGATTTTACAGAACACGTATAGCCAAAATTGATTTTGGTTAGGTTAAAATTATGCACGTATCTTGACATGGTGTAATTAATATGTAACATTGTGATGATATGGAGTGGAAATCACAGCATTTCGAAGTTAGAAATATGTGTTTGAAAAACTTATTGTGAATAAATGTTTGTTTGAAGATATAATTGCAACATTAAAACCGACGTAATTATATATCTTAATATAGTGTTAATGTTGATAACAATTATTACAAAACGTTTGAACTAGGACCTTCACTTTGTTCGTCCTCCTCTGGAGGACGTTGGTTGGTGTACTCATGATTATTGACACACAAAAATCAAGTTTGTTTTAAGTTGTTATTTATTGGAGCACTCGACTAAACGTGTTCTTATGTTTCACATATAAAAACTGCACTGGGGCTAATCGTATAAGGTGCGTTGTAAATCGTGTTTTACTTTTCTAATAATTCATCATCTGTTGCCATTAAAGAATATTTCTCGAGTTTACTCTCATACTAAAAATGCCGTTATCCGCTCCTGTGTACAGATATGCCGGACGTGATGGAGACAATCATATCATATACAAGGATACATTAAATAGATCATATTTATAAAATAGAAAAAGCAAATGAAACATTAACCACACTGAGAGTTAATGTGAAGGAAGCTTGTAAACATAAATACATGGCTGGACACCTGGAAGACAGTTCTAGGCGATAGTACCCAACTGTTCAGGCTTTGTAATGGTGGATACACATTCATTACAAGTACCGAACACTGAATGTGAAACGGCTAAAATCAGAATATGTCGAATATGAATGAATATGTAGTATAACTGATAAAGAAAAGAAAAACCTAATCAGTAAACTGTTCAGGAATTGACCACAACGTATTGTTGTCGTTGATAGATGAAGATATCACAATAAGCATTTATAATCCACATGACATTATTTATATAATTAATAATTCCATCAAACCGTGAGTCTCAAAAAGCCACAACAAAAGAATTTACACAAGTTCGCTATTAAACAAATCTGGTGAATAAGTATATGAATGAATGAGTGAGTGAAAGAGTACGTGAGTGAATGAGTGAGTAAGTACGTGAACGAATGAGTGAGTTAGTACATTAACATTTATTTCGAAAACTCATGGGGAATAGGGATAGAAGAAAGCATACTTATAATATTTGCCCTATTGCAAAGTGTCGTGGTGACAAGAAGGGATTTTGGAAAATAAAAGTAGATTGGACGTAAATAAATTATATGAAAATGTTTAAATGTTAATAGTTCTAATATTATTACAACATATATTAAGCATTGTATTTTTAGTTACCAAAGGGCAGTAATTCCCCGGAATCTTACATAACAACAAATTGTGAATGGAATATAAATTACTGAATGGAGTATAGTGAATCGCAGTATATATGTATTGCAACTGATATTTGAATGACACATACACGTACGCCCACCCGCACATGATTACGAACATCCACATGTCAAGGTATCGTGCAATATTTATTAATTGCTGAAATAGGGCTTTGCCATAAACAAATATGTCTATACGTCTTTAGTTTCGTCTTCGCAACTGGCGATATTTGGACAGTATGTCGGCTGGTGGACTTCCAACTATTACATGTCGATGGTGACTCCATATGTTTTCATGCTATGTTTACATAAAACGACTCTGTAACAACTTGCCGCTATATACAAATCTCCACATACTACCGTATACACTAAGCTAAGCACAATATGAACATACGTACATCATCAACTCAAAGTAATACAAAGCCTAAATGCCAAAACATTTTATTCGATGAGCTATAAAGAGAGAGAGAGAGAGAGAGAGAGGGAGAGAGAGAGAGAGAGAGTGAGAGAGAGAGACAGAGAGAGAGAGAGACAGACAGAGAGAGAGAGAGAGATCGTGAGAGAGAGAGTGAGAGAGAGAGTGAGAGAGAGATAGAGAGAGAGATAGAGAGAGAGAGAGATAGAGAGAGAGGGAGAGAGACAGAGAGAGAGAGAGAGAGACGTTGAAAAGTTGAGAACACTAATGAATGTTTTTCAACTAAGTTCCCAAGTTACTCCTCATACGTATTTTTAAGCAAAGTTCGAATGAAATAATTTTAATCCATTTACTTTAGTATTTCACAATGATGCACAGTGAAGTGAAATGAAATGATTCGAAGTGAAATGAAGTTAAGTGAAGTGACATAGTGATTTATTTTGATAAAATAATAATATAAACTGCAAAAATATACAGGTATACAAACATACATATATACATACACACACATACGTAAGTAATCTGAAACGACGATGATATAAGTAGTATATTGAAGAAGATATTTGTGAATTCCCTAGTTTCGAGCGTTGCTCGGTGTGGCAGTGAGTTCCGGACACTCAAGAAGATGAGAAACGTATATGCACAGTCGAGATGTGGTTAAGGTGCAGAATGCTACAGATAAGGCGGAAGCAGAGAAAGCCGAACATCTGGCTGCGATATAAAGTAGGAATTAACGAAGAAGGTCTGCTGTGTTTCATCCCGAGAAGAAAGCTGGTTAAGTATGGCTATTTGAAAAGAAGAAGAAAACTGGATCGATTGGACAGATGGTGGTGGACTCGAAGTGGCTGGAGAAAGAGAGCAAACAGACGCCAACGACCAAACTGTGGCCATAGCTTCACATCATCATCGTCATCTACTGGAGTCGATTTGTAGTTGGAAGGAATGAGATTAATTACAATGATGATTGGTTACGATGATCCAATCAACGTGTATTGTTCTGATGCAGTATATATGTTTATATTTGTTACATGCTTTGATTAAAATAGATGTATCAGAATACGTCATCAAATACACAACGCTCTTGTTTCAAGAAATCCTTTGCTTTTTGGAGCATATGTTTGTTGCCAGTATAACTGTAACTGGCTACGTTAAAAGGATGCTGTGTAAAAAAACAATGGAAGGTTTTTCAAAGAAAACTATAAAACTATGTGGCTGACGTTTAGGGAGTAACATTAAGAAGACACCCAGCACATTTTGATTCAAACACCTACGCAGACCTGTGTGACCGAAACGTCCGGACAAGTGTAATATGAACTGAATATAAATAGCCAGTGGTCCTATCAAATCTACATAAAACCGCTTTGTTCGCACCTATTCCTGCAATATCGTCGTTGGCTTCGTCATAGAGGTATCCTTAGATAAGTGACATTCGTCAAACTCATGAGTTTTGTCAACTTAAGTTCAAGATACTCATGAGTGTTTCCATGCAAATTTAAAAACACTGAGATATACCGTTCAGTCATTTACTTGAATCTTTCAGACTTTATGACTACAATTACTAAATTATGATAAAGGAAAAAATAAACATATTCATAAGGCTTTACTTGTCATGGCCAAAAATTAAAAAGTCAACCATAACCCATCTGATTAACAGCTTAGTGTGTCTTTTCCCTTCCCTTAATTCGGGTTTCCTGAAGTCTCACAAGTTGTTAATCAAGAATTTGTAAACTTCATGAACTTTGTAACATTAGGTTGCTTCTTCTTTCACAATTTTGGAATTTATTCATTTATAGAGCATACTCAAAATTATTTCTCTTTTGTTTGCCATAGCATTCACACCTTGACACTGCTTGCACCTCTGCTGTCGTCGTTCGGGTTAACAAGAATGATCTGGTTTGCAAAACGGCACAGCACACGCCACGTTGTATTCAAAGCTCAAATTACGGCTCTCGTCTCTCGATGTCTAGTTGTTGGGTTGGATCTCAACTGGTGGACGTAATTTTTCTCGCTGTTGAAAGAAGCAAAAAATAATACGAATTATACAAGCTGCTGTATATAGTTACATAGTTTGCCCAAATAACACACGTTCTTTGTAAGCCTTTCCCCTGCGTTTATCCTATCAACTGGCTTAGAAGATGGTATGATTGGTAACAGCATCCACGAATGTTAGACGAAAACACGTAAAAGCCGTTTGATGGAATGTAACGTGCGACTGTCTGTTTTTCTGTAGTTTCTATGCATACAATGTACATACTCCAGATTTATAGAAAAGGCATCGAATTAGATATTTAACAAGATTTAACAAGATTGCCATCTCGAACAACAAGTTCCAGATGGCAAGTGGACAAGGAAGCCATTGGCTTATCGAGAGTCCAACAATTTTCTCATCTATCTGTAGTCCGCCCTTATCAGATATCTGTCAATTCTGTTTTTAAACATATTCACACTACTAACATTAACACAATCATTTGACAGTTTGTTCCATTCATTTATCACCCTCTGTGAGAAAGAGTACTTTCTCATGTCCAACCTACACTGCTCCTTAACTAATGCTGCTTCGTGTCCTCTGGTTCTACTGCCTTCTTTAGATTTGAAGAACATATTCCTATCAACATCCTCATAACCGTTCACTATTTTAAACACTTCTATTTGGTCTCCTCTTAGTCTCCTGGTCTCTAGTGTTGTCAAACCACATTGTAATAAGCGACTTTCGTAACTAAGGTCTCTTAATTCTGGAATCATCTTAGTTGCTCTTCGTTGTATTCTTTCTAGCTTATCTATGTCTTTTTTTACGATATGGCCTCCATGCTTGAATACAATATTGCAAATGTTGTCTAACTATTGCTTTGTACAGGGGTACAATTAGATGTTTCTCCTTATACGTGATAGTCCGCCTAATTAGCCTTAGAATTTGATTTCCTTTCGAAGCAGCAATCCCACATTGCTCTGAAACTTTCATGTCGGCATTAAATGTTACTCCTAAATCCTTTTCTTGTGTGGTTCTACCTAGTACAGCATCCCCCATTTTATATTCCTCGTCCATATTTCCATGTCCTATGTGTATACATTTACACTTCCCAAAATTGAATAACATTTGCCATTTTTCTGACCATTTAACTAATTTTTCCAGATCATCCTGTAAACTTTGGTTATCTGTATCATTAGTAACCTTTCTGAATACTTTTGTGTCATCTGCAAATTGGAGTACTTTGCTAGATATGTCATCCTCCAAATCATTTATACATATTAAAAACAGTATAGGGCCTAATACTGATCCCTGTGGTAACCCACTCAAAACATATTTCCAGTTTGAAATCTCACCATCTACTATTACTCTCTGTCTTCTGTGTGTAAGCCACTTTTCTATCCAGTTGATTACATCATTGTCTATACCATGGGCTTTTAGTTTAAGTAACAATCTTTGATGTGGCACTTTATCGAAAGCTTTCTGAAAATCTAAGTAGACAACATCCACTGGTGACCCGTCATCTACCCACTTTGTAATTTCTTCTAAAAAAACGTAAGAGATTGGTTAGACATGTCCTTGGTTAGACATTGTAGCGTGATATTTCTACCTAAGCTTCAGGCGGAAGCCACTGCAACACACTCCGGTAGCGTTTTTTGTGATTCGGTATACAAAATCTACAGAGAACTTTTAAGCCACGCCCTGTGCGCTCGTGATTGGTTAACAGGGCAAGGAGCGTCTCATGCATGTTTCACATGCTTTTCTGCGCGTAGTGCATTTGTAGTGTCTCGAACTTTAGTACTTTTTAAAAATAAAATTCATTTGTTACAGTGTATAATATAATAGCATATAATAGCAATGCCAATAGTTGGATGAAATCTGAACATTAATTAAACACTCTATGGATACACTTCGTTGTACTAAATAAGATTTATGACATGATGATGATGGATGAATTTATGCAGCACAGAATGCGTATTTTCATCTATCACGTACAAAAATAAAAATTATACATCAGGCCTTTGCTTGAAAGGCACGCTGTCGTTCCTCCGACGGCTGTCGGGTTTGTTCCCCTAGCTTGGGTTAGTCGAATTTTCAGTAGTCGATGGTACGACAAATGACTGTTTCTGTCAGTTCGTTTCCCACAAGCAAATACTCCGCAAAAATTAAACATACTTCACTAATACCTACTAGTCACAAAGATACTCAATACAACAACATAAATGCTAGTCGCGGTGCAATGCCGCATTAAACAACAGTAAACAACACCGAACATTCACAGTGCGAGCGGCCCTAGTACTCAACGCGTGTACTCCAAGATGGCAGATCGTAAAAGTGGTGACGTCACACGCACGCCCTCTATAATAATATTGTGGTCCTTCACCTACAGTGCTGCCAAACTACGATCAAGGCAGAATTTAATATTCCGTGGTGGCGCAACCTGTCGGATTTATGTCAGACACGTGGACTTAGGCAGACATTGTGACACCTACTTGCATGTGGATTAACCGACTGTCTGTCGGTGGAATATTTGTAGATATACAACGATTTCACAGAAAAATATATTGGGTGTTTGGTATATTTCATTAAACCCTCAAAATGCAGCAAGCCGTGACAATCTCAAAGACTTCTGAGCGGAATTGAGAATTGACCTATATTTCCACATGTAAACAAACTGATTAGTTGAGATTACAATTAATTTTTTCTATAGACGACCATTATAATGTTCCTTTGGACTAATGCAAAAAATATCAAACTGTTTTCTTTAAAATGTCACCTGCACATTGAACATTATAATTAAAACACATGCTGTGCGAAATGCATGAAAATTACGTACCTCTTTAAAAAAAACTGCATGTGTGCAATATGTGAATGCATGCGTACGTGCAGTGCGTAGTGCGTAGTGCATTGCAGAGCTGTGTAATGTGCAGTGCACGGAAGGGCAGTGCAGTGTGCAGTGCTGTGCAATGCGTCTCTAAAGTGCGCAATGCATTGCAGCAGTTGGATAGTGCACCAGTGCAGCAGGCCGTATAAAGCGGTTGTGCGCAATGCAATTGCATAGTGTAGTGTGCAGTGTACAGTGCAGTGCAGCGCGCAAAGCAGTGCAGTAGGCAGTGCAAATAGCACTGCCGTTCAGTGCGTAGTGCAGTGCATTGCGCAATTCAATGCAGCACGCAGCGCAATGCCCAATTCAGTGCCCAGTGCATAGTGCATTGCGCAGTGCAGTGCAGTGCGGCGTTGCAGTAGTGCAATGCGGCAATGCAGAGCGCAACGAAGTGCAGCAGTGCAAAATATTACAGTACGCATTTCAGTGTGCAGTGAAATGCGCAATGCAATGTGCAGTACAGTGCGGTGCATTGCGCAATGCAGAGCAGCAGACAGTTTAATGCACAGTGCAGTTCAAAGTGCAGTGAAATGCGGCAGTGCATTGTGCATTGCAGTGCAGCAGTGCAGCGTTGCAATAGGTAATGTAATGCGCCGTTCAGTGCGCAATGCAATGCGTAGTGCAGTGCGCAATGCAATGCGTAGTGCAGTGCGCAGTACATGGCAGTTCGTAGTGCAGCAATGCAGGTTTGAGGTGTGAGGTGTTGCGGTTTGCGGTTTGGGGTTGCGGTGTGTGGTGTGCGGCGTGTGGTGTGTGGAGTGCGGTGTGCGGTGTGCGGTGTGCGGTGTGCGGTGTGCGGTGTGCGGACTGCGGTGTGGGTGTATTTGTGTATTTGTAATTGTTTTTGTTTTCATACAGGTGATTGTGTATTGTTGTTAACATTGATGCCGATAGAAAACTCTGGTATTATGAGAATGTATTTCCGTACTAAGGCCAATGCCTAGCTATTTTGTTAAACGTTGTTGGCATAGCACATTTAGGAGAGATGCAAGTCTGTAGTTTTGAATATTGTTGCTCAGAATGTCAACTGCATGACGTCAATCATTGTGAGGAAGTTTAAGAATTGTTTGTGTTTCAGTTTTCTGTTAATCAGACGAAATGTTAACGTGGCTGTAGTACATCCGCCAGCCGTCTATTGCGATGACAGATGGATTCATGTCATTGTGACCCCCACTTTACTTTGTTTCGCCTTTCCCATTTGTCATTCCCACAGCGAAAGTTCGGTGACGATGAAATATGTACACGTCATCGCGTTTAATCCGACATACAAAACAATGATTGTTTTAAAACTGAAATTTAATTAAACTTATATGTCGTGTTAAACTAATGTAAATTCTTATCTTTGCGATATGCATCTCCCTGTAATCGTATTCGACGACTGGCAGAGTAGCACTAACAGTCGGACGCGGTCTACTGCTACTTTCTCAACTTTCCAACCGTCTCCACTCCGCCACCGTCTCGTACGATTTGTAGGCGAAGTGAAAGTGTCGTGAGTATGTATGCATGTTAAGCTACTCCTCTTAGACGCTTTTCGTTTCATGGATGAAACTTTTATCCACGACACAATTTTCGGATCGTCTCATTTAATTTTATTTACGAAATTTACTCTTAGTTCAACGAACAGTCGAACTAACTTAACGCAAGACTACGCGATATATGTATATAATTATATATATATTATATACATACATATATATATATATATATATATATATATATATATATATATATATATATATATATATATATATATTTATTTATTTATTTATTTATTTATATATATATATATTTCTTCAATCAACATATTTCAAAGAATAGGAAAATAGGAACTAACGTTAAACCGACCAAAATAACACCGAATTACACATTAGTATACGTCGTGAAATATATGCCCTCGTATAACAAAAGTCGTGTTGGAATCTTTGGTGTGGCAATACAGCTATATACATAGATCAATTAGAATATGCTCCACATTGGATACAGCCAACCTCTATTCTTTGCCTGTTCCACATTTACAAGCTATAGAACATAACATAGAAGGATCTCTTTGTCAAGCTGGTGTCCTACACACGGATCTTTGGGTGTATTTCAAACAACTCTCTCATAATGTTCTTTCCCTTGTGATGCTACGTGCAATAATATGATACAAATATGCACAACGCAAAGAAAAAACAGAACGTTTTCAATGCAACGAGCCTTTATTAGGATAGCCGTACATTGTTACACGAAATTCACAACCGTTCGTTGAATTGTGCAGGTTTCTCACGTTTTCATCCTCGGGTAAGTCGTATTGTGCCTTCCATGCTTAAGGCAGGCATTCACTTGGGTTGTCGTACAAGTAATCGACTTCGATTTGGCCCATTGCTCCTTTCAGGAAGCAGATCTGTGGACAGAGACAAATACTTATTCTATGAGTCTAGAGTATGTAAGAAGGTATGTTTCATTGCACGGTGTCTAACATGTTTACAACCAGTAAATAGCTCATGCTTCCGTATGTTGTTCCGATTGGTATCAATTTGACTACATTAAATATAATTTACGTTTGTGAGTCCGTTCACCGCACGGTGTTGTAACACAATGCGACAACGTGTACATGACACCATCAAGTTGTTTGGAAAATACAAAGCTTTAAAATAATTGTCATATATAAACATTTGTAATCATACTATAATGGCAATTATCGTATGTCCTTCATACATTCACTGTGTCTTAACATTGCTACATCGATATTGTTTTCAATCTCGAATAATTTTAATGAACTATTTCGCGGAGCTGGGACTGAGAATTAGTTCGCTTTGTACGAAAAGATTAATGTTTACAAATGTGAACGTCCACTAATATCATTTCGATAACATTGTTCGTGATACAGAAAACAGCAGAGCCAAAGAATATTGATTATAACGACTTAATATAGCAGTGACTGAAACATGTGATACTAAATCTGTTATATGGAATTGTAGGTTCACATCCGCATTTTATTACACATAATTCGTGCACAACATATGCAACAAATTTGTATTAAAAATACGTTTTTCTTAAAATATACAACCCCAAAGCAATTACTCTAATTAATCAAGATCAAGTATGTGTACGTTTTTTAAATTAGTCACAACTTGTCCGACAAACATGTGCTCCAAACTATAAATACTGTCGAATACGTAAAAAAGTATATTGCAAATGACATTGTCAACATAAGCAAATCTATATGTTTGAAATATATCCAACATTGTTAGTGTGAGTCCACATGATCTTCACAAAACCTAAAATATACACAGCGCTGATATACAACTTTAATAACTTTATTTGCCGAATCACCACGTTTTACTGGCGAATAAACAGCATGCAAGAATACCATTAAGACGACCAAGTTTAACATATTGATGTTGAAATAAATAATTTAAATACAAAACGTCTAACATGCAGACACATAAAAAAGTATATGTCAACACGAAACTGCCTCAATATCACTAAACACACATACCGAGTCCATGAATCCGTCGAAGTAGCAGTCGCCGCCACAGACGCACCCACCGAACACCAACGGGGCCTTCACGCGGTTCAGTCGCCCTGCACACAATAATGCATTATGTTTTCACCAATGGCAAGGAAGCGTCACAAACAGTCTTGTCTCTCAGTATTCCGTTTCCTAGATAACCGTAGATATAAGTTGTAATTATACATCTACATATGAGTGTTTCCAAAGCAAACGGAAGAATGGGTGTTATATTCATATAAGAAGCAACCCGTTTGTGTCAACGAAGCAAAGAAATGTGTGTTATGCTGTTTTGTTGAGGTATTTTTATGTATTGATTTACCTCCCTGTGAAACTGTTACCAGATATAATATAGTAACGCACCACCGAGGTTCTGTGAGGAGACGAGATCTTTGTTCAGGTAGAAGCTAGCAACCTGACCGTCGTACGACATCACGAGTTGGTTCCATGAATCGGCGGCTGCCTGGATCAGTGGTAAATACAAATTTATTGTGAAACAGCACTGGACTATTGATCACCTTAGTAAGCATATAATCATAAATGTGTGATGCATAAAAAGAGGTTGAATCAACAAAACACCTAAATATCAAGTGTGTGTGTGTGTGTGTGTGTGTGTGTGTGTGTGTGTGTTTGTGTGTGTGTGTGTGTGTGAGTGCGTGGGTGCGTGCGTGCGTGCGTGCATGCGTGTGTGTGTGATTGTTTGCATATATTGATAGGTCCAATAGTGTGTCATATATATACGTGTGTTGTCATTCGGAAGACACCCATATTACTATATAGAAAATTATATTCAACATATTTAGAGCTATATCTATTACTATAAATTTTGTATTTTTTTGAGATGTTTTGGTCCTACTTACTGCAAGGTCGAACGAAGCCTGGGAGCCGGTCGAGTTTGCGAAGTAGCCCAAAGCGGAACTTGCGTCAGACTGGGCAACCACGGAACCGTCAATGCTGCACTCGGAGTTGTCGAGCAGAGATCGTATACCAGACACACCGGCGGATCTCTTGAAGAAGAGTCTCACGGAGAACGACTCGAAGCGGTCGAAGGCGTTGCTGAAGTAGGCGAGCTCCAACTTCGACTGGGCGCTGCTGTTGAAGAAGCCACATTCGCCATCCATACAATCGTCGCTACTCAGTTGAACGTTCTGGTTGAAGAGCCACAGACCCTTTGAGGCCGAGACTGCTCCATTGAACATCACACTCGTGATTTCTTCCATCTCGGGTTCGTCTGGGCGAGAAAATACAGGGATCACTTACGTGGATCTGCATGCTATCGGGAATTTAAAGACTATCTTGTTTGTACGTGCAAGTACAAATGACTCATTAAACACAGGTATCGGATTAATTGTGCTTTCAGATATTTACCACCTAGATACGTAAACTTTTATTTGCAAACCGACCACAGTTGCAACTAACGGATGTTCGCTTCTTAATAGCTCAATGTAACGTCAATTATATAAATAATGTTAGATAATATCACCTATAGAAAAACGGAAGCAAATGAGATCCTACGCTTTATGGGTGGCCATTTCCCCTCCGCTGCATAACAATACTTAAATGCTTTATACAGGTTGATTAGGTTTCACATAAGTCAAATTATCATCGACATCTGGGCAAAGCATTTGTGTAAATTGTGGATACATAAATATATTTTCTTTTGCAAAAATATTCGCTAATGATTTCCGTAAAACGTAATGGGATATATTTTCGTGGAGACGTAGCCCTAAATATGTGGAAATGAACCTAAGCATATTATATGATAATTCGTTTTATATGACAGTCGTACACAAAGTGGTTGTAATAACTATTTAGACATATTACCTTGGCCGCCAAATAACACACCGAAACCATGAATAAAAAGACGTTTTGTATTACAGCTCGTTCGAGTGGTTCCGGGATGCGACAAAAAATAAGAAATGTATTCGCGGTGATAGTTACACAAATATACTTTCGCGCGGACAATACATGAAACATACTATTGCAACAATTGGTACCAAAAAAAGACTTTAAAAAGTCTAAATTATTGCTCGGTATGAGTACCCGTAAAATTCATTCGTATAATAGCAACAATACATTTAGACCAAGAATAACACTTACAAGGTTCATATCGAACACACGTGCATACAGAGATATTGAACATAGTGCCTGGTGCACAGTCCATAGTCTCGTTGCCCAGCATGAACTGTCTGTCGTTGTCTGCGACCACTCCCAGCGGGCATTCACCTGAAACACGCAGTCATACAAGTTCAATCAAGTTTGACGAAAGCCACGTCCCTTGTCAACTCGGGTAGAAACAAAACCACACAGACACAAATAATTAATTTGACATTTTTTTTCGTTTTACAATAACATTTTACGATTTACCAAAATGCTTGATAGTCTCGCAATTCTTAAAGCTATAAATTCACTATCTAGATTATAAAATAAAACTTGTCTAACAAAGAGGACACTGCAGGTTTTTGCTACTGTTCGATTTAGTTAACCAATATGTGAATGTGGATCTACTGACACAGTTTATATATATATATATATATATATATATATATATATATATATATATATATATATATATATATATATATATATATATATATATATATATATATATATATATGTATATATGTATATATATATATGTATATATATATATATATATATTTATTTATATATATATATATATATATATATATATATATATATATATATATATATATATATATATATATATATATATATATATATATATATATATATATATATATATACTGTGGACAAACACGTTTTAGCCGAAGAAGGCAAGAAATGTCGACGGGCTAGACGGTCCCTGAGTCTTACCGATCCCCTGTGTAGAGGGGTTGAACGTGCAGTCGCCAGGTCCTTTGATACAAGTCAGCACGCCTTGGTCCCACACCTCACACGGGTTGCATGATCTCTGGTAGGCGATGTACAACTGGGTCGTTGTGTTGTACTCGCACTGGTAGTAGTTCTGACAGTCGCACGGGTCCGCTACGATGCCGTAGACGCTGTCGGCGCCGGAGACCATCGGGCAATCAACTGTACCGCAAGTGGAGAAACAGAATCACAAAGTTGCTTAATGTCGGACTAAAACTCCTACTAATACACGAAGGCTACAAATGTAAAACTACCAAGAGTCCATATTACAAACAAATATTTAGTGCTGCAGTTGGGTAGTAATATTGGTAAAGCAGATTCTGTTAAAATAAAAAGAATTCGCAGCAAACATATAATGCTCAACAATAAAGAAGATCAGCGTCCTGGCGAACAAAGCTAGAATGATCAGGGTCCTGGTGAACACTGGCCAAAGTATACATTCCTTAGGGTGAAATGGCATTATGCCATGCCACATGCAATGGCATACACATAAGACACTTGTAATCAATTAGCTTAGTCATTTCACTACATAATTATGCATTTTATATCGTGATGAGGCTAGATAGTCTTAAGCTTGTTTGCTAAGTAACAATAAAAGAGTAGATGGTTGTTGTGGAAAATAATTTAGTAAGAGCCAATTCTTCAAGATTCAAACTGATTATACATATAAATGATTTAAACGACCACAGTCCAATTAAACCTATTTTTAATATTGCTCAAAATGGAAAATGTGTCATTCTGTTTTATCTTTGTGGCGTTCATATTGAAGTGCACTGTTGTCATTTGACGTTTAAGTTAGTGCAACTGGCCTATAAAAACATACAACTGGCCTGTCAGTGCAAACATTAGCCTTGACACAAAATAAGTTCGACCATTATTTCATAAAAATTCCCAATGACACTACTATTTTCAAACATGGATGTCAGATAAGAACTGTGTACCTGCAGGGTCCAAGGGAACACAGTCGCAGTCTACGCTATCCACGTAGTCGCCCACACAAGGATCGGCCTCGCAAACCCGGCTTCTGTATTTCTTCGAATCACACATGCAATCTCCGAAGTCCGACCACGGCCCGAAATCGGCGGCTAAATGAAGACGACACATCGTGATGCCAAACAATCACATATTTAAATCAGAATATGTCATTTTACATACCAGTATGTGAACGTAGGCTAGAGTTAGTTAGTTGGTTACTACAAACTAAATTAGATTATAGATTTATCGTACGAATATTGACTACGTGCATGGACTATATAATTATTAAAACATACAGTTATATAGTTTCATAGATGGTTATGTATTACCAAACTATGCTTATAGGTCCCTCCTAAATTCGATTATTTTGTTCGTCTCAGTTCCAATTCATTTGGTGAAATGTTATATCTTGGTCATGTGATCGACGAGAGGATGGAAGTCACGCCCTTTACCAGCTATGACCCAATAAAATATCTCACCGTTTTAGATTTCCACTATTTTGAACTTTGCCAGAACTATCTACTAATGTCAATTGTATCAATGATTAGATAAAAATACGCACTTTGTTTCTCACCATACACATTAGGACATCAACGACCCGGATCCGCTATAGGATAAATCAGTTGAGGATGAAGTTTTAATATTACAATCCTGATATATGATTAATTAGCAGTTCATTAGGTGCTAGTCGTGGGAATCCAGTCTTTGTTTATCACCGCAATACCCAGTGCCTAATAATGCCACGCACCGTTTACAGTTGATAAAGCAATGAACACTTACCGGCGTGGAGGACTATCATTGACAGGACAGCAACAATGAACGATCCCTTCATCTTGATATCCTACGGATGTTGAAATGGGAAATTGTATTATACAACCACCAAACAACTACCAAACTATTCGTGCAGCTTAACAAACAAAATGTTGTTTATTAGACAAACTGCAAAGTTGCTTTTTGGAATTGCGAAAATGCATAGGAACTGACTGACTGACTAGCTATGTTAAACGAATAAAGTACAAAAAACAACTGTACCGTTGCTAGTCTTCGCGGACGATCAGATAAACTTCTTCGCTGATTCTGACTCGAATGGCCGATACCGGCGACCGCGTCAACTTATATACCCCTGCCCGAGACGGTTCGCCCACTCAGTTTTTGTGCGTAGGACGAGGATCGCTTACG
>BSQZ01000037.1:3087500-3157500 GCA_033239005.1 Lamellibrachia satsuma | reverse complement strand
GACGATATATATATATATATATATATATATATATATATATATACATACATACGTATACATACATGCATACATCCATACATGCATGCATACACATATATACATAAATTTGTACATACAAACATACATACATACATAATTACATACATAGATACATACATACATACATTCATACATACATACATACATACATACATACATACATACATACATACATACATACATACATACATACATACGTACATACATTGATGCATACAGCAAGAAAAATTATAAGTAATCTGAAACGTCGATGACATAAGTAATATATTGAAGCAGATATTTGTGAATTCCCTAGTTTTGCACATTGCTCGGTATGGCAGTGAGATCCGGACAATAAAGAAAGAAGACAGAGAGGAGGCAGAGAAAGTCTAACATCTGGCGGAGACATAAAGTAGGAATTTACGAAGAAGAGGGTCTGCTGTGTTTCATTCTGAGAAAAAAGCTGGTTAAGAATGGCTGTTTGAAATGAAGAAGGAAAACTGGATCCATTGGACAGATGGTGGTGGACTCGAAGTGGCTGGAGAAAGAGAGCAAACAGACGCCAACGACCAAACTGTGGCCATAGCTTCACATCATCATCATCATCTACTGGAGTCGATTTGTAGTTGGAAGAAATTAGATTAATTACACTAATGATTGGTTACGACGATCCAATCAACGTGTATTGTTCTGATGCAGTAGATTTGTTTGTATTTGTTACATGCTTTGATTAAAATGGATATATCAGAATGCGTCATCAAATATACAATGCTCTTGTTTCATGAAATCCTTTGATTTTTCGAGCAAATGTTTGTTGCCGGTATGATTGTAAGAGGCTGCGTTAAGAGGATACCGTGTAAAAAACAATGGATGGTTTTACAAAGAAAACTATAAAACTATGTGACTGACGTTTAGCGAGTAACATTAAGAAGACACACAGCACATTTTGATTCAAACACCTACGCAGACCTGTGTGACCGGAACGTCCGGACAAGTGTAATATGAACTTAATCTAAATAATCAGTGGTCCTATCAAATCTACATAAAGCAGCTTTGCTCGCACCTATTCCTGCCATATAGTCTTTACTTTCATCATAGAGGTATCCGAACATAAGTGACTTTCGTCAAACTCATGAGTTTTGTCAACCTAAGGTCAATATACTCATGAGTGTTTCCAAGCGAAGTTGAAAACACTGAGATATATTGTTCGGTCATTTACTGGAATCATTCAGACTTTACGACTACAATTAGTAAACTATGATGACGAAAAATACATATATGCCAAAGGCTTTACTTGGCATGGCCAACAATGAAAAAGTCAACCATAATCCATGTGATTAATAGCTTAGTGTCTCTCTACCCTTCCCTTAAATCGGGTTTCATGAAGTCTGACAAGTTGCTGATCAAGATAAAACTAAGGGATGCTTTCCCCAATGTGGAAGTATTGCATCGCAACTGTAGCGGACAGGTCTTTTCCAAGTTGAAACTGACGAGCACCGATCCACAATGAATCAGAACAGACCGGTTCATCTGCCTTTGCTCTGTGCGGAATGGGAGATCACGCGTTGGATTAATCTTGACAAGATGTTGTCAGCATCCAATGCTGCTAAAAACGCGCAAATAGTTCATTTTACAATTCAGGTCTGTAGTCGACAACAACCTAGTATGTAGCCGTCGACAACAACCTAGTATGTAGCCGTCAACAACAACCTAGTATGTAGCCGTCGACAAAAACCTAGTATGTAGCCGTCGACAACAACCTAGTATGTAGCCGTCGACACCAACCTAGTATGTCGCCGTCGGCAAAAAGCTAGTATGTAGCCGTCGACAACAACCTACATATACTTATGCTCAAACATAGTGGAATAAACGTTAATATAATTTATTGGGGTTACATCTATATTAAATTTCACGCGTCTCGTTCTTCGTCTTGCACGCACTCAATAAGGCTCCCTCACGAAACAGTTGTACCAGGTTCGCACATTGTTCATCCTGCTCTATATGTGGGATATTAGTTGGTGTACGCTTGACCTTAACCACTTAGATAGGAATTTGTAATCTAAATGCACTTTGCAACATTAGGTTGCTTCGTCTTTCACAATTTTTGAAATTATTCATTTGTAGAGCATACTTGAAATGAGTTCTCTTTTGTCTGCCATAGCATTCACACCTTGACACTGTTTGTATCTCTGCTGACGTTGTTCGGGTTAACAAGAATGATCTAGTTTGCAAAACGGCACACCACACGCCACATCGTGTTGAAAGCTCAAATTACGGCGCTCGTCGCTCGATCTCTAGTTGGTGGGTTGGATGTCAGCCGGTAGACGTAAATTGACTCTTTGTTGAAAGAAGCAAAACATAATACAACTTGCTGTGTATAGTTACATCGTTTGCCCAAATAACACACGTTCTTTGTAAGCCTTTTCCTTGCGTTTATCCTATCAACTGGCTTAGAAGTAGATATGATAGGTAACAGCATCCGCGAATTTTAGACGAAAAACACACAAAAGGCGTTTGATGGAATGTAACGTGCGACTGTCTAGCGTTCTGTAGTTTCCATGCATACAATGTACATACTCGGCAATATATTTATAGAAAAGGCATCGAATTAGATATTATAGCGTCATATTTCTACCTAAGCTTCAAGTGGAAACCACTGCAACACTCTCCGGTAGTTTTTGCGATTCGGTATACAAAATCTAGAGAGAACTTTTAAGCCGCGCCCTGTGCGCTTATTATTGATTACCAGGGCAAGGAGCGTGTTTCACTCGCCTTTCTGCGGCGCGTAGTGTACTTGTAGTTTATCAAACTTTAGTACTTTTTAAAAATAAAATTCACTAGTTATGGTGCATATAATAGCAATGCCAATAGTTGGAGGAAATCTGAACACTAGTTAAGCACTCTGTGGATACACTTCGTTGTGCTAACTAAGATTTATAAAGTGTGATGCTAAATTAATTGATGCAGCACAGAATGCGTATTTTCTTCTATCACGTACAAACATAAAAAAATTACTCATATATCAGGTTGTTATGCAGTATCACTCGTCTGTGCTAATTGACGCGAATGCATTATAATATTTTCTTAGTATATATTTTGAACATTATTAGAGTGTAGCCAGCTGGCGACTAGAGAACAAAGCAAGGTCATTGACGAAAAAAGATTACAGTATAATTGCCACTAAAACATGTAAACCTTTATTTGTGACATGGACATATAAATGTTTCCAGCAAAAAAGAAACATTAAATGTTATTTCTTTAGGATAGCAATCCGTAGCACACAAGTTTTGTTAACCTTTTCGGCAAATGTTGTTAAGCATGGCATATTTACCACCGCTTACGATACAGAAGTATTAAAACGCCAGATTAAAAAAAAACAGTGTAGTCTGTAGGCGCATATCAAATGCACGATGAACATGTCTCGTATAATAAGTCATATATACACTGTTTAGCGCTATAAAGGCGGTGCCTACATTAGACCACTTTGTTCCAGTTTATAATTATCGTCTTGGCCTACACCAACGACAGTTTTATTAGTATTTACTTATCATTCAAACTCAATATTCAACAGCGCATATGGCCGCCGACGATAAACAAACGTACATTCACGCCCATTACAGTTTTACCTTTATAGGGGCCAATCATCAGCAAAAGGGGCGTGGCTCAAAAGTTACGTGTAGTTTTGTATACCGAATCACAAAGACGCATTCTTGTATCCATCTACCTGTTCACTGCCAACGACATGAGCCTTGGTATAACTCGGCAAGCAAACTCGCACCAGATACAAGTACAACGCATTTGCACATTAACAGTCTACTTATATTGCAGGCATCTTTAACCAGTTCATATTTCGTCAGCGATAACTATAACAGAACTAGAAGACATGAGGTAACATTAGTAAAGGATCAGTGTAGATTGGATATCAGGAAGTACTCGTTCTCACAGAGGACAATTAATGAATGGAACAAATTATCTACAGACTGTATAACTGCTAGCAGCGTGAATATGTTTAAAAGAAGATTGACACATATCTCAAGTAGGGGGCAGCAACAGCTTTCATCAGCGCGTCCGGTAGTTCGACTGCGCATGCGTCAACTCTCTAGAACTTTATATTTCTGGGCGAGAGGGCAATCGACATAAACCGCTGTTGTCAACAAAGATATTTGTTTGATAATGCAATTGCGTTACATCCGTCCTGCGACACAAACGCAAACAGTTCTCGAATAGTATTGCTTTATTACTAACCTATTGTATACCTACTTCTTCCTCGCCGAGCTACGTCACTCTACGAATTAACATGGAAGCACCATTATGTAAATTGACGTTCAGCGCCACCACGTGGGCGGCAGCTACAATTTGTAACCAGAGAGTTGGCACATGTTTAATATCATTCGGTCGTGTCGTTTACAACGTTTTAATTAGATGTATAGCATACTATTTTGTTTAATCCCCCAGCCTTCATTACATTTTATTAATATTATTATTACGGCATCTCCACTAATCGGAGATCGGCTCTCCTTGATGAACGCAACTCGCACGTAACCAAGACAAGCAGCATGGCGTGCGATCAACTTTCATGTGTGAAAATATAACTATAAGCGTATCTTTATAAATGCATCAGCTGATTACACCCACAACAATAAATATGTTTCTACACCATAGGCATTTTTATTTAAGAATATTCAGCCCTTAAATACCACCATAATGCTTAATTTCACACATTGCCTAGGATTTCAAAATTGTCCAGATGGAGAACCCATCTTAAACTCGCTCCGCGCGCATGCTTGACGTTCTGGCTCCTAATTGTAAAACTGTAGGAGCTAATTGGCTTCTAAATATCTCTGTTGGTTCCTAAAATATATATTTCGGAGCCAGTTGGCTCCTAAAATATATATTTCGAAATGTTTACCCAATTTTGAGCCCTGTTTGACAATTGACAAATTGTGTATGGTGTAAGTATGTATATATTCTCACAAAACTAATACACAAGGCGCCAATAATGTAATATATAGAAGCTGTACGTTAAAGCAGATCCTGTCCAACATATATGGAGTTAAGAGAAGAATGAGTAAGTAACGAGAGGGTACAGTTGTCACGGAGATACTGCAGCAAGGTCGCATCTAGGTCAGGATTCTTCTCGACCACCTGAAAGATGCATATATGTTAACAGTGAGCAGTTAGCACTTAGTGAAATGTGATAAAGTTGTGAGATAATATATGACATTAGAATCAATCAAAATTACTTATTTGCTCATGCATGTGTGCACTGTCGGGGAATCTAGGCTTCTAGCTGTATTCATCATTTGCTTGATTGAGCAAGTCGAATGTAACAGTGGGAAAACTGGGCAGAGGTTTCAAAACCAAGTCCAATTGATCAGTTGATTTGTTGTATTTTTTGGGTGTGAAATTAGTTTATGTTTATATGATAATAATCGACAAGAACCCAATAGTTATTACGCCAATGTGGAGATGAGTGCTAAAGCCCTGCACAGAATGTAGATCTGCCTGCCCAATCTAACTTTAAGTGTCCAAACTTTTTCTGATAATTCATTCCAGTTCTTCATAAGTTAGTTGAAAAATATGTTGGCATAAACCTCTGTCCTGGCTGGTATTTGGATACATCTGTCACTATGGCCACTGGTAGTGTTATTTGCCCGAACAGGATGATCTGGTAAAGGAAGAGCTGTCTGTTCATGAACTGATTTGTAAAACAATACGAGGTGGCTGATCTCTCTCCAGCGCTTCAGGGGCTCCCACTTAAAATCTTTCATTATCTTAGTAAACTGTTTTCCCGGTTGTCGTTCTTTACTAATCTTGCTGTTCGTCAGTGTACTTTCTCGGTATCTTTGATGTTTTGTTGTGTATATGGATCCCATGCGGATATTGCATACTCGAGGGGCGGACGAACCAGGGTGAAGTAGGCTTGGTTTCTTATGAGTATTTGCATAGCCTATTATAGGTTCCTCCGGATGAAACCCAACACACACACACCACGCACACGCACACGCACACGCACACACACACACACGGAAAATTATTGCTAGATGGCAGTTGTGTCGCGCCACATTGGTGGCCTTGATGTATACACACATTTCACTTTATCGGACGAAAATGTATGCAACTATTCGTAATAATCATCACAGCACAGGAAAGTTAATGAACGGACCAATTGACATTGTTTTTATGCATTAAAATTTATATTTATAACTATTAATGTACAAACACAATGGGTCCGTTCAATAACTTTCCTGTGATGATTATTTAGCTCGAATTTAAGTGAGAACTCTTTTCTAACAATGTGTTTGTATTGAATTGATGAAGTAACTGTTAGTGAATTGGTATATCAATCTCTTGCATACAAACATTCGTCAGATTTTTGTGAAAACGGCATATTCTATTAAGTAGCTTGAATTTGACGCTGACCAGTATACAATGTCAATGCAGTCACCTGCACGGCTGCAGCCTGCAGAGCCAGTCCTCTCCTATGACTATGTCATTGACAATGTGACACAGCAGGAATAGCGAGATTCGTAACTGCATGTATTAGCGCGTTTTACCTAGGTTTATTCATCGGTTCCAAGGTTTGTTATCAACAATAATATCGTTAATAACAAACATCAAGTTACTATTAATATTACAACCGAAGCGAACTCAGATCACTCTCCAAAACAGTAAAAATGGCGTTCGCATGTTATGGCGAGGTAGTAACATTGTACTATCAGATTATTCGCGAGATGGCGCTGCGAGCGATCCGTAGTCGTGAGATTCTGATTTTTTCATTGATCAAAACCAACATATCACCATAAAAATGTGAGACTTGGCGCATCTGACTGGGTCTATATAATACTTTCCCGGTCAAATATAACAAAGTATAACTGTTAGTGAAATGTTTTCATGTGTTTCAACTCTTGTCGTTTGCTGTTTGGTAAATGTTATAATCTTACAAATGCATTGTGTTGTAGCAATGTAGGCTACAATCAAAGGAGTGTTCGTGGTTTTTTTCAACGTAAATACAAATGATACTGTTAAATTGTTGAAGTCTACCTGCATCGCGTCACCGTCGTAGCTTAATATAGTCACCAGATGGAACACGCAACTGCACTGTTGGGTCGTCTTGTCTAGTCCTGCCTACGAGCTGTTGCCATTTTTTGGCGCATGCCTTAGCACGGTCCACAACAGTGCTTCAGTCTTCCAGTTGGCAATGATCGTCCAGTAGTCGGCGACACAGGAGGCCAGATCCCGATGGTAGGTAATCCCATTTTAACGACTGCTGTTGTATATTGCAGTCGTAGACATTATTTCCAAATTCCACGTGAGTTCGGCGGTTGTGTGATGTTCACGAGAAACCCGTCAATGAAGCTTTTCCGTGACTTCAGTGGGCTCGCAGCAGGTACAGGTACGTGGTTGTGTTTTGGGTATGTCGTGAGCTTTCTATGCAATAGCAACAGTCCTGGACACCGGGGAGTTGCACCTGCTGACAGTGCTGATGCTGACCAGGTGGCGATTGTCATTGTGCACACTTGTACGTTAAGTGGACTTGTGAAGAGCCTGCTGTGAACGTCATGTGAGTGCTGCACACTTGCAATCCGTGCTATGGGCTGGTATGTGCACTCGAAACGCATTACCTTGAATGTTATGCCGTTGTGAGCAATGTGTGCCCATTGACGATGCAGAAAAACGACGAGTCATTGTAGAGGTCTACTCAAAGGTGTGAATAAGACATCAGGCAGGCTCTGTGTGTATGTCGTGTGTTGTGCTTGCCGTGTTTTGCAGCCTGGTGTAATTAAACTCTATTGCAGCTACCTGAGCAGAATACGCTACATTGTTGCTGATACTACTTCAAAAATTCATTGTGGGTGATGCTCTGTGTCAAGTTTCTTTCGAATTATAGGAGAATGAGGCTGCTGAGGCGTTGCTGTATTGCATTGAACATCTGTGTAGTGTAAGTGTGGGGTAAAGTGGTGAGAAGTTCGCTTCACAAACTGTTGTTTCAAGACGCGTGGCAGTTTTGATGACAAGCGAAAACCGTTTACAACATTGTAGTGTTTCATTTGTACGTACCTATAAATTCCTGTATAGTGACTGTGGTTTGGGAGATGTTGTGTCCAGGAGTGCTTTCTAAAGGGTTCAGGAGCAGTGCAACTTCTACTTGTGACACAGATCATTCTCATTGATGGGGCCTAGAATAAGCTCTAACAATGGTTTATTTTTTTTTTGACATCAGGAAAACCATTATGTTTGGCGCGTAACGTCGTCAGGACGGTGTACAGTGACTTACAGCATTCGCCAAACCGGGCGTCGAGTTTAAGCAAAGTAAACCAACGATGCGGAAGTACAGCTGATTAGTTGTACTGTCATCTCCACTAGGCTACGTGAAAAATAATGGGTTTTTATCTTGGTTCCAGTTCACGTGAATGCGTTGCAAACATTAACTCTGATGTGGTCAGCAGGTCTTCGAATATATAATCTGTTCTTAAGGCCGTTACTGCCAAAATGGTGGTTTCAACCACCTCCACACGTGATGTCAGATTAGTCATCTCTGCTTGCCACAGTCGTTTAGATGGCAGAAGAAGACCAATCACTGCATGAAGCAGACACGCGATGAAGATAAACATCGTTTCTTGTATTTTGGTCACTAGTTCAAGAACATTTGTGTCACATGGCAAGGTAGGTAAGCTTGTCGCCTCTTCAAGCGCGTCAACTAGCACTGCATGGTTGCCAATTATAACTTTGACAGTTTCATACTGGCCTGTCCACCGTTGATCAAGAAAACTTTTCAATTATTTTGTCGCCTTCGTAAATGTTGGCAATCACTGGCCTTCTTGTGAAATTGTGTAAGGCAGATGCCAGTTTTATGGACCGTCCAACTGCTCAAGTGCGTGGGCAATAAACAAATGCAGCTGGTGATTGAATCGGTGGATGTTCGGGATGACCTTGCTCAGTCTTTGCTGTATGACTTCTTCGACTTGGACACCTCCTCGAACTCCAGACAGTACACTTGCACCGTCATAACGTTGACTGATGATGCGGTTGAGATCGATACCTGGCTGATGTTTCCAACATACTCAGTACATTAACAATATCTTGCTGATCATTATGGGTGCACAACGGTCTGTCCCCCGCGCTCCAGCCTAGCTACGGGCCTCCTGGTAACATCTGCTGAGAAAGTGGACCGTACATAGACGTGGGGACGGATCACTGTTTTACTTCCGGGTACAAGGTCTACGAATATAGTGCCAGTGACTTTGAGACGGTCTCCCATTTTGCCATTTCTTATACTGCATGTGAAATTATTTGTGAGCAGGGGCATGGTCATATTTGAGGACTATGACACTCATGCTGTGCCCATTTCTAGTGGCTAGCTGTCAACTTATGCGTGTGTCAGTGACTGTAGGGTCCCTTTTGTCAGACACTGTAGGATCCCTTGTGTCAGTGACTGTAGGAACCCTTGCGCACGAAGATCATGTTATGTGCACCTCTGACGCTAATGACTGTATAACTGACATATCTGTGTTTTATAGTATTAATTCGGACCATCATCCTTGGTCATTCAGCATCAACAGTGATATATATATATATATATATATATATATATATATATATATATATATATATATATATATATATATATATATATATATATATATATATATATATATATATATATATATATATATATAAGTGATAACTCAGTGATCAGTACGATGCCTAACAATACACATTTAATGCGTATACGATTATATTCATTAGTATGGTGTCTCTATCTAGCTGTGGGACCTGGCGCCACGTACGCTATATACCCATTAGTTACATTTGGGGTGCACATGTTGTAAGCCAGCGGCATACGCTGGCGCCGTCAAGGTGATGATGTAAGAACACTACGATAATAAAGGCTAATCAACGCACAGGGCTAATAAACGATATTTTGAAAGAAGATTGGAAAATACTACTAAATTTGTCATATGAACCATTGATGCGACCAGTGCTGGAATATGCATCGCCAACTTGGAATCCTTTCTATCAAAAGGATATAAATGAATTAGTGAAAGTTCAAAAGAGAGCGATGACACTCAGCAGAACACCTATCGGTTCTTATCTAACATAGATCATTTGAAGCGGACCTCTGTGAGGTATATAAATATCTCAGTGGCCTAAACTGGAATAGCCCAGAGCATTTTCTACCAATGTAGCCGCAGCACAACATGTATTTTTAACAAAACGGAGCTAGAATCCCTAGTAAGTAAATACACCTGCTTGCCTTTAAAAAAACGCAACGCTAATCAAATTATGTAATTGCATTGGGGCTGCAATTTAAAATAATTCGAGGTCGTAATTCCAAATCTACACAGGCTAGGAGAAGGCAGGCATAGTGCTAGATAAATACTATAGCTATCGGAAAAACTGGTAAACATTGTCAATGCTGACAGTTACGTGAGCGATAATTGTAACTTGGCCAGTTGCACCAGAAACAGGCGTAACACACTAAAGTGTTTCTATTGGATTACCTTCTTGACGTTCACGAAAAACACCAGCTCGCTTTCGTCGTACGTCGACATGGCGTTGTCTGTGCAAACTTTGCACCTTTGTTAGACCATCGTTGATGCCGTTGACAACTGCACTATTGCCACGCCCTGTTGAGTAACGCCTCACAGTCTCCAACAAGCGAGTAAACATCCACTGACGTCATATATTTGCACTAGAATTTTGACGATTTACCTTGCACTCGGCTCACGTTGACCATAAATACATATCAGGCATGGCTACATATAACTTTTTTATTGAATTCACTCAATTATTAAGTTAATTGAGTTAATTAATATCATCAGAAAGGCTAGTTTAATTTAATGAATTAACTTTATGTATATATATATATATATATATATATATATATATATATATATATATATATATATATATATATATACATGTATATAATTAAATGTATATATACATATATATATATATATATATATATATATATATATATATATATATATATAATGTATATATATATGCATATATATATACACACATATATATATATATATATATATATATATATATATATATATATATATATATATATATATATATATATATATGTAGGCATGGGACAGTTAGTTTGATTATTATATAATTATATTATTATATAATTATATATGTACATATATATATATATATATATATATATATATATATATATATATATATATATATATATATATATATATATATATATATATATATATATATATATGTGTGTATATATATATATGCATATATATATACATATATATATATATATATATATATATATATATATACATACATATATATATATAATATATATATATATATATATATATATATATATATATATATATATATATATATATATATATATATATATATATATATATATAATTTAAGGGTTATTGTGCTATTGGCATGATGTTTATTTTTATTTTAAAATATTGACTTTATAAGTAACTTTACAACTAAAAAGATTGTTAAACGGGAATGAAATACGAGCTGCCTGGGTGGCAGGCGAACATTCTACCGCTGAGCCATTACATTTCACCGGATTAAGTTATCGTTTGGGTGTATATTGATGTCTTCACATACAGGTGGTGCAACCCAGGCTCTAGAAAACGACAAGTTTGTAGGAACGCGGGCGCCACCCAATCGTAGAAACGCTACAGTACGTAGATTCGCAAAAACTGCGAGAAATGCGCAGGATTGCCAGTGATTTCATATTATCGGCTTCAAATGGGCTTAGATAATTAATATAAACATAACCAGTTGTAGTTTATCTAATACAATGGCCTAAATTTGGTGAAGTGATTGCGTGATATCGGTCTGTCTTACCTACAGCGCACACGGAAAGACATGGGACGAAGAAAAACGAAAGGACACATAATAAAAACAACATTATCAGTAACACTTCAACATAAATGAACAATTAACCTACATAAACTATCAAATTATACGTTTATTGTCATTAGCACACCCCACCTCAAAATTCCACCTCCCATCTATTTTAGGCCAACCTCCAACCATGTTGGTGGATAGAGGGGATAAATCGATGTATTTCAGGTATACCATCCTTGAGAGAAATTCCACTTTTGATGGGTGTTTTCTGCATACAACGCACGTTAATGCACACAACGCATATAAGGTATCAAATTAAAGGTATTGGGTAATTAATTCTCAAGGATCGTATACTGATAATGTTTTGAGTATCCCCTGGATTCCTGTCACATCTCCTCCATAATGAAATATGGGCTAGCCAATGAACATCCACATAGGCGTAAGGCGTATGTCATATATCATATAATGACTAATGCATCTGTAAATGAACGAGCAATCCAAGTGAAATATATATTCTGATAATATATGAATCGTGCCGTCACGCTATGTAAACTAACTTGCCACAAAAAACCGGCTGGGGGAGATTGTAACTTTTCCCGCATACGCGGTTTATGGCGGTAAAGTTGATTTGTGCAACAACAGCACTAATTATGTATGTACATATATTATTGAGAGCGTAAGATACGTATTTACGTATGAATATTATGTGTGCAATTATATGAGATTCTGCACACAAAAAACAATTTAGTTTATAATTTCTTACCGAATGAAAAGGAGTTCAATTCGCGGGTTCAAATGTTCGATGTATGAGTTAAGTGCTACCGTCGAACAGAGTTCTGAAACCAAATACTACTCGGTTTGGTCAATAACGAGGTATGTACGTGATTGAGTAATAAACACACATTGCGAAGCACTATAGAGTCTAGACATAATCGTTAATTAGTTCAATTTGGGTATGTACCTTTATAGGTTAATGTGTGAAGGTCATTACATAAATGGGTCAAACTCTTAATTTCGACATAGGAATTTCGGCAGAGACGTTGGAAAATATATTGCTGCTGCTACTTGTGATAATAAAAAAAAATAATAATAGTACGACTACTTTTCAATGATTACTTTCTAGCCATTGACGACACGTGCACGTCTTACGGACTTTGATACTGTTGTCTCGAGTATCCATCTGCTCAAGGACCTTCTTCGCACACAACGTCATACGAGACAATAATTTGTTCAGCCTTCTAAGAAGGCAAAAAAAAATGTTGGCAAGTAGGTCGACTACTTGATGGTGAGTCCATTTATGAAATCTAGGGAATCATCTCCCTGAGTTAAATGTGTGTGTGCGAGCGCGCAGGTATTTAAGCAGATAAAAGAGCACGTTGCACGTTCACATCAAATTTGAAAAAGATGTCCAGCAAAACCCGAGACGCGATGATGGACGACCGGGTGCTGTTTGCGTGTTAAACAGCATGCAGTGGTTTTGGGACATTGTTGGTAATTGACTAGATTTAAAGTTGAAAGTTGTTCGGATGAATGCTATATTCACTACTACAAAATGATCGTAATTACTAGATTAATTAGTTAATGTTAATTAATGTTATGGTACTGAATATTTGCTACCTGTAGTGGAAATTAACTGAACTACTCTTATGTATTTTGAACATGCTCTTTAAGATTGTGTTGGGGCACCTGTTCAATGAACTGGGGTCGTGCCACAGTCAGTAATGGTGTAATCACGAGGGTAGCTCCTACTTTCGATAGTGATGTGGCTACCGTCAACCCCTTGTCCACAACCGCCTGGTCACCCCGGTCCAGCAGATCCAGAATGCCAGATTTCCGGGTGATGCGATGGCATTGCCAGAAACGGATCCAGGATGTAGAGCTGACACGAAATGCACTGACTCCGATGGAGTGATTCTCACCAGTCCCTTTAATGTAGTGTTCGACTCGTGCTGACTGTAGAACTCGGTGTTCAGAAATTTTATTTAAGCTGCTTGGACGCTGCAGGTGAATTTTAGTGCAGCCAAGAATAACACGTGTTGACCCATGCTTTCTCTAGAACACATCTGGCATGTGTGCGTCAACCGTCTGCCTGCTAGGCCACAGAGGCATAGACCCAAGCACAACGAACAGGTAGATGACCCACGATAACACAATCCGTGATGGGGTGGAATTCGATATACCGTGAATATCCACCATGTCCTTGTCGAGGTTGCCCACGCGAAGTTTCTGCAGACCAGCAAAAACTGTGTCACGATGGGGAGAGAGTACTGGTCTGGCACAAACACACGGCCACAGACAGCCACATAAGAGACCGAGTTCTCTATTTCATTCGAGACAAAGTGTCAAAGAGAAAATTGTACAGAGAGGAAAATCTGACTTTAACTAAGCCGCAGGAGAAAGTAAACATATTTGACGACCCAGACGCTTTGCTGTTGACAGCGTCTGGTACAGTGGAAGAAGCTAACACTAAGACAGCCAAAGAGCTCGGAGTACTCAGAGTAGGGCTGGCAGCAGACGTGTATTTCACAGGCGGGTTAACCAAGGATACGTTGAAAGAAATGTACCCTCAGGCATTCACTGGTCTCGGCAAGTTGACGAACTACGAACTGAAGCTGAACATAGATGAAAGTGTAACACATGTAGCCCAAACAACCAGAAGGATACCGTTCAGCAGAAGAGAGAAAGTTGTGCAAAACCTGAAGGTGCTTGAAAACGTGGTCGTCATTGAAAAAGTGGATGATCCTACACAGTGGGTAAATCATCTAGTGACAATGGAGAAGCCGAATGGAGATGTCTTGACATGCGAGAAAAAAACAAAGCCATAAAACGGGAGCGTTAACCCATCTCCACAGTCGACAGACAGTACGGGAGATGGGGAAATGAAGGTGTTCACAAAGCTCGACCTGAACATGGCATTCCACCAGGTAGAACTACATCCTGACTCTCGAGGTGTTACCACGTTCGCAGCACCAAATGGTCTGTACAGATGCAAGCGCCTTGTATTCGAGTTGAACATGGCCTCCGAGAAGTCAGATCGTAATGAAGGGAAGCCGTGTCGGTCTCCCACATAAGATGCTGAAACTAGCCTTGGTCCTAGCTCACGAGTGACACCAAGGTATAGTACGCACCAAGGCCAGACTGAGAAAGTGTGGTGGCCGAGAATGGACAAAGACGTTGAAGCTTTCGTCAGCGTATGCTATCCGTGTCAACTAGTGGGTGTTCGTCCAAGTCCAGAGCCGATATCGTCGACACCACTCCCACAGGGACCTTGGGACGAAATCGCAATATATCTCTGTGGGCCACTGCCAAATGGTGAAAGTATGTTGGTGGTCATTGATTATTTCTCCAGGCAGCAAGAAGTGGTATGGATGCGCAACTCCAATGCTCACAACATCATCAAATGCCTCGAGACGATGTTTGCCACACGTGGACTGCCATACAACGTGAGGAGTGACAACGGACCACAATTTGTTGCTGCTGAGTTCGAAGGATTCCTCCTGTATCTAGGGATACAACGCACGAAAGGTGCCCCATACTGGCCACAAAGCAATGGGGAAGCGGAACGTTTTAACGAGACAGTGATGAAAACCATTAAGGTAGCTGAAATATAGAAGAAACACTGGTAGGAAGAATTACAGAACTTCCTGTTCCAGTACCGGACGACTCCTCATACCATCACAGGTGTAAGTCCAACGGAGATTCTGATGGGTCGAAAACTGCGGAACAAGTTACCAAAAATGCAGATGAGAGCAAAGCCCATGGATGAGTTGCAATGGCAAATGAAAATTCGCGAGAGAGATGCGGGGAAGGTGTGAAAAAGTTTACGCAGACAAGAAGAGAAATGCTAAGGTCAATGACATTGAAGTTGGCGACAGAGTGATCCTCGTGCAAAGTAAGAGAAACAAGTTGACCACGCCATTTGAGACAGAACCATATGAAGTGGTTAACCTTGAAGGCAATATTGTGGTTATTCAGAGAGAAGAGGAGCCACGAAAGATGAGGAACGTAGCGCATATGAAGAAGCTGAATAGCAGCTCAGGAGCATCTGGTGGACAGGTGTTGGGACATATTCCTGTCAAATTGGGTGTCAGCAATGCGGGACCGAACCGTTTTTGATCTAAGATGGCGCGAGTGTGGGACAGGTCAATTGATCAGTACTATAGTATTATATCTGATTAGGTATTATAGCTACCAAGGGTCGTGACCACGTATTCCTGGTAACCCGATACTAGGGTGTTACTGTTCCAGGCAGACAAACTGTCTGCCAACAGTACGGATTTGTCTGGGGACGCCTAGACTCCCGGGACATTCACCATAACTACTTAATGGTAACTGGACATTACAACAGTAACTGGACATTACAAGAGTATGTCGCGTGGTATTTTCCTTGTGGATTTGGGTTAATCCATGGAATCATTACAGCCCGATTCCTGACGGCAAATATCAGTCAGTGGCTTTGGATTACGTTGTTAAACGTACATGAGCTAGCTTTCGAATAGACCACAGGTTCTATAAAAAGTGCACGTTTTCTAATCTACCAAACGAGCACGACAGCATAC
The DNA here is from genome assembly GCA_033239005.1 of Lamellibrachia satsuma. Classification (NCBI taxonomy): domain Eukaryota; kingdom Metazoa; phylum Annelida; class Polychaeta; order Sabellida; family Siboglinidae; genus Lamellibrachia; species Lamellibrachia satsuma. Next base: position 3,141,052 of record BSQZ01000037.1, on the reverse strand, counting down.
TAGGTTAAAAGATGTATTGCTGACGACAAGCACCATCTTGTTTTACAGAGGATATAACCTATATAAGGTTTAGCATGTTTTTCGGCACCGCATCTGGTTTGGCCGGACAAGATGTCGGTGTGACAGAATTTGTATTGGTACCATAGGTGGTCATGTTGTTTTTACTTCACGAAAGTGTAGGTATGAACTATCTATTGATGGTTTAAGCTGTCACATGGCTTTACTGATGTATAAGTTACCTTCTGTTATAGTTGTCAGGTCTGATTGAGATACAATCTCTTACCCTGATTTGTCTAATATAACTAATGTAGTGGACAGGACGTTCCATACATTATGGTAGTATATATGATCAATGTTGCTTATATGTTGCATATTGTATAGCTGTGTTAATTAACGGTCAATGTGAGCCGAGTGCAGGGCAGAGGTGCCAAGTCTACCGCGTTTACATAATCCACCACTCCACCGCTGTCGAGCCAACATCTCCCGGCAGACCGCAATTTCAAGATTAAAAAATTGTATTTACTCATTTCGAATCCAAATATACTGTCAAATCACCATTTCACGCAGAAATTGCACCAAAAAATGTACCATGATTGAGTATATATACCCTAAAATTTAAACATTCTTCCACCAGGAGCTGGAACCTCCTTTCCCGTACACCCCTTACGACGGCGACGACAGGCCCGCTGCGTCAGTTATTAATCTACCGCCCTTACATCATCATGAAAAGCGTTTTTTTTCAATGTTACTTGACATCTCTGGCAGGGTAAAGGGTCTAGTGCAAGTATGTGACATCAGTGAATGTTTACTCGCTGGTTGGAGGCTTTGCGGTGAGGTCAACTACATCGTTATTCGACAGGGCGTCGCAGTAGCGCAGTCGACAACGGCGTCAACGCTGGTTTAACAAACGTCCACAGTTTGCACAGACAACGCCATGTCGACCTACAACGAAAGCGAGCTGGTGTTCTTCGTGAACGGCAAGAAGGTAATCAAATACACTTTAGTTTGTTTGGGTTTAATTAAGCGGAAATGGAAGTTATCCTTGATCTCATATATGTACATGCATCTGTACAATAAATGGATGCATGTAATTATGATAAGATAATACGTGGTATTCATGATATCATAATAATTTACCAGACAACAAATTCCAGTTTGGTAAGCCATCCATGCAAATAGGAGAAGGTGGGGCATGTCCGCACCAAAATGTTGTTTTGTCAGAAGAGAAATTGTGTGGTTTTATTGATACATAACGCCCACTCTCAATAATATATGCATATTGGTGTGTGTATGCATTTTTGGAATGCATATCATTAGTGTTGTGATTGCGCAAATAAACATTGCCGCCATAGACCGCGTGTACTGGAAAATTAACAATCTTCCCCAGCATAGGAGTATGCGGATATGCTCCAGTAGTGTGCGGGTAAAGGTTTTGAGAGTCAACATACATGCTCTTAGTTATGATTTGATACTCTAAACGCGTTGTGTGCGTTAACGCGCGTTGTTCACAGAAAACGTACTCATAAAACGTAGCATGTATCTCAAGGATGGTATACTGCAAATGACAGGAGGTGGGAGAGTGGTCCTATAAAATGTTGGGAGGTTGGCTAAAAATAGGTGGGAGGTGGGATTTTGAGGTGGGATGTGTTAATGACAGAACATTTATAACATGATAGTTTATGTAGGTTAAGTGTTCATGTTTCTTGAAGTGTTAATGATAATGTTGTTTTTATTATGTGTCCTTTTGTTTTTCTTCGTCCCATGTCTTTCCGTGTGCGCTGTATGTAAGACAGGCCGATATCAAGCAATCACTTCACCAAATTTAGGCCATTGTATTAGATAAACTACAGCTGTTTACGTTTATATTACTTATATGGGTGCATTTGACCCGAATGATGATGTTCTGCAGCCTGACATTTATCATTGCAGTTCGTATTCTGCTCTGTAGCAAAGGCCTGAAATACGCGATGTATGTTCGCACATACCTGTGCGGATATACCCCAATACCCTTGGGAAATATCCGCACACCAGTGACCAATATATATTGATAACATATATTTTGTTCTTAATTGAGTTGAAGTTTGATAAATGATAGTGGTAAACTACGAAATATACATATTAACAAGGCAAGCTTTAACTATTCTGACATAAACAGTTCATTAGTTATGACACATTATACCTCAGGTGTGAGGACATTTAAGAAGATTTAACAAGATTGTCATCCCAAACAACAAGTTCCAGATGGCAAGTGGACAAGGAAACCTTTGGCTTATCGAGAGTCCAACAATTATATAATCTATGTATAGCCCGCCCTTATCAGATATATGTCAGTTCTATTGTAAAACATATTCACACTACCAGCATTAACACAATCATTTGACAGTTTGTTCCATTCAGTTATCACCCTCTGGGAGAATGAGTACTTTCTCATGTCCAACCTACACTGTTTCTTAACTAAACTAATGCTGCTTTGTGTCCTCTGGTTCTACAGTCTTCTTTAGGTTTGAAGAACAGAACATATTCCTATCAACATCCTCATAACTGTTCACTATTTTAAACACTTCGATTTGGTCTCCTATTAGTCTCCTGGCCTCTAGTGTTGTTAAACCACATTCTAATAAGCAGCTTTCATAACTAAGGTATCTCAATTCTGGAATAATTTTTAGTTGCTTTTCGTTTTATTCTTTCTAGCTTGTCTATGTCCTTCTTATGATATGGCCTCAATGTTTGTATACAATATTCCAAATGCGGCCTATTGCTTTGTACAGGGGTACAATTAGCTGTTTCTCCTTATACGTGATAGTTCTCCTAATTAGCCCTAGAATTTGATTTCTCTTTGAAGCAGCAATCCATATTGCTCTGAAACTGTCATGTCAGCACTAAACGTTTCTCCTAAGTCCTTTTCTTGCGCGGTTCTACCTAGTACAGCATCCCACATTTCATAATCTTCGTCCTTGTTTCCATGTCCTATGTGTATAAATTTATACTTCCCAACATTTAATAACATTTGCAATTTTCCTGATCATTTAACTAATTTATCTAGATGATCCTGTAACCTTTGTTTATCTGTATCATTTGTAACCTTTCTGAATACTTTCGTGTAATCTGCAAATTTCAGTACTTTGCTAGATATGTGATATTCCAAATTATTTGTATATTTTATTAATTTATGTTTTACAAGGAATTCCAACATGTGGTCTCTAATTAATGTTTCGAGTAATTTGCATACAATTGATGTTAAACTCACTGGTCTGTAATGTTCTGAGTTGTTCCTCGATCCCTTCTTAAATGGCGGCATAACGTTTGCTTCCTTCCATTCTGAAGGAACTATTCCTTCTTCTAGTGACATGCCCCTATGTCATTGAAGTACACGTACTGACCAGCTAGAATGAAAGCCACACATAGAGCAGTGTCGTTGTGTCGTGTTTTGCGATCATTGACATTGTGTTAGATCTGCGTGACCCGGTATATTTGACCACTAGAAACTTTAATGTGACCTGTTTGGTGAAACTCGAGTTTGGCGAACGTTCTAAGTTGGTGTACACAATATTGACAGTCTGGAACCTACAACAGTTTGTGAAGCGAGCTTCTCATCACTTTCCCGCGCACTTACAATACAATACAATACAATACAATATACAATAAAGAAGACTTCTATAACGCCAAAATCCTCAGAAAACCGAGCTCAGCAGCGCTCCAATACCAAAGTGTTGGGCAAATCCTAATCCAAATTCAATTCCGAATACTCAACAGTGAAGGTGGTGCACTGAGGGGTTAAGGAGGATAGGCCGGGTCAAATAGGTAGGTTTTTAGATGACGCCGAAATGTTGATATACCTTCACATGACTTAACACTGACAGGTAATGAGTTCCACAAAGTAGGTGCTGCAATTGAAAAAGCTCTAGTTCCAATGTTTGTCTTAATTCTGGGAATAAAAAGTAAATGCGAAGTAGATGGTCGAAGCTGCCTAGCCTTTCTTGCGGGAGTGAGCAGCTAATGTATATATGCCGGTTGCCCGGATAAAAGTGCTTGATAGATAATAGTGCATATCTTGAAAATAATGCGATGTCGAATCGGTAGCCAATGTAGAGATTTTAGAAGTGGTACCGAGTGTGAGAAACGAGGCGATTTAGTAACTACCCTTGACAAGCAATTCTGCACACGCTGAAGTTTCATGATATCCTTGAGAGCAATATTATGATATAGGGAATTACAATAGTCAAGCCTACGGCTAACAAGAGAAGTTGCAATAGTTTTCGCAATATAAATAGGCAAATATAGGCGGATACGACGAAGATTACGAATGTGATAAAAACAACAACGGCACAATTGATAAATATGCGGCCTAAAATTTAAATTGTTGTCAAAGGTAATTCCTAAATTCCGTGCCGAGGCTGTCGGTGTGAAATTCTGGTCCAGGATAGGTGTCGGGAAAAACAGTCGATTTTATCACGCTGCCTCTCTGTACCAATGATGAGAAATTCTGTTTTATCCTTATTTAGCTTTAATTTACTGTCATTCATCCGGTGGAAGATGAACTGGAGACAATCCCTTAGCTGGTTAAGGGAATGATTAGTGTCAGGTGTAGCCAAGGAAATGTAGATTTGTGTATCGTCTTCATAAAGGTGGTGATCCAAGTTATGACTTTGGGTAACTGAGCTTAACGGAGTAGTGTAGAGAGTGAAGAGAAATGGCCCAAGAACAGAACCCTGAGGAACACCACATGAAGTAGGAAGTGATGTTGAGAGGCAGGCAGCTATTTTAACTCTTTGCTATCTATCAGTTAGATATGATGAAAACCAGGTCAATGCTGGGCCAGATACGCCATACCACAAAGACAAGCGTTTAATAAGAATGGAATGATCGATAGTATCAAAGGCAGCAGATATATCTAGCAGGGTAAGGGCTGTTACTTTACCTTTGTTCGTATTTAGAGTTACATCATTATGCACTTTTAAGAGAGCAGTCCCAGTAGAGTGAAACTGCTTGTATGCTGATTGTGATACATTAAATAAACCATTTAACCTGATGTGAGACCTTAGGCGGCTTGCAACAACTGTTTCAAGTATTTTAAAAATAAAACTAACGTTAGAAATAGGCATGTAACTAAAGATCTACATTTCCGAGTGCAAGGTTACCAAATTTTCTAGCAATTCATGGAATTCTTCAAAGAATTTAGCTGGCTTTCCTGGAGGGCGATAAAGACAGATAAAATGTGCTGAGAAAGGAGAAAACACCATACAGATGTTCATTGCTCTACAGCAGCGCTTCAGCAGCCTCATTCTCTTCAGCAGCCTCATTCTCTTCAGCAGCCTCACTCTCTTTAGCAACCTCAGTCTCTTCAGCAGCCTCATTCTCTTCAGCAGCCTCATTCTCTTCAGCAGCCTCACTCTCTTCAGCAGCCTCAGTCTCTTCAGCAGCCTCAGTCTCTTCAGCAGCCTCAGTCTCTTGTCATTCGAAAGAGATCCAAGAAAAACTATGAACAATGTTTTACTCTACTTACTACTTTTTGTTATGAATTCATATGTGAAATAAAGTGGGCATGTAATGAATCATTGATTTACTGTCACTTAATGTTATACTATTATATACACATTGTGTTATGCACTACATTGGCCTATTTGTGTGCCCCTCCGTGCATAGCTGATGCCCCTTCATGCCCAACGTCCTGCCTACGGGCCTGAATCATGCCATGGTTGACTGCCCGAAAAAAATCCCAATAACATGGTAGGCTTGCTGCATGGTTGCATGCACACCGCCGGATGGCACACACGGCAAACACAGCACACGACAGACCCACAAAGCCTGTCTTATGTCTTATTTTCATCTTTGAGTAGACCTCTACAATGACTCGTCGTTTTCCTGCATCGCCCCTGTCAGAGGCGCACACATTGTTCACAATGACATCACATTCAGTACAGTGCGTTTCGAGTGCACGTACGAGCCCGTGGTTCCTGTTGACAACACGGAATGCACGCGCGGGCGTTTGTGTGCGTGCGCGCGTGCGTGTAACACTCACATGACGGGCACAATAAGCAGACTCTTCATAAGTCCACTTAGCATAGACGTATGCTCAATGTATGCTCTGGCGATCGCTTAACTGTCTGCACACCGGGGTCGGCCGAGCAAAGACAACCACGAGAAAGTGGCGCTATGATGACGAGACGCAATCAGTAGAATGCAACTACAGAGAAGTCAAGACGATGTGACACCTCCTCTGCTACCGTCCACTGGACGATCCGTTCACACTGGGCAAACCTAGCAACCGTCACGGACCGGGCAGAGGCATTCGGCAGAAAATGGCAACACTTGTATGTACGACAGGCCAAGAAGACCCGACAGTGCAGCTTCGCGCTGCACCTGGTGACTATATTATTGCCACATACTAACCGACACGACGGTGACGCGACGCAACTATACTTTAATTAATAGTAAAGTTGCATTTACTGTGAACATATAGACGATGCACACTGCTATGACTGTATGACACCAGTCTCTGCAAAACAGCAAACGACGAACGTTGAAACACATGAACACATTTCAAGTTATACGCTGCTACATTTGACCAGAAAAGTATTATATATAACCAAGTATTATATATAATTTTGACTAATTCGAATGCCATATATTGTCTCACGACTTTATCAGATTTCACCGATTACTAATTGCTCACTCTTAACATGTGTGTGTCTTTCAGGTGGTCGAGAAGAATCCCGACCCTGAGGTGACCTTACTGCAGCATCTCCGTGGCAGCCGTATCCTCTCGTTATTCAATCATCCTTCTCCGTTCTGCTTTAACATACATATATTATTCATTCTCACAGAGGACGATAAATGAACTAAACAAACGATCTACTGATTGTGCAACAACCAGCAGCGTGAAAATGTTTTTTAAAAAATTTACAAATATCTCAGAAGGGCGGGTTACACATAAATGAAATAATTGTTGGACTCTCAATAAGCCAATTGCTTCCTTCCATATATATATATATATATATATATATATATATATATATATATATATATATATATATATATATATATATATATATATATATATAAAATGGCTTCCTTTTATATATATATATATATATATATATAATACTTTAATAATATAATAATATATATACATATATATATATATATATATATATATATATATATACTTTAAAAATATATTCATATATATATATATATATATATATATATATATGAATATTTTTTAAAGTATTCTGACATTTCTGCGTCTATAATTTGGCAACAAATCGATCCTTAACCCTTTGCCCCAGTACGATTGACAGGAGCGAAGCTGGGATGTGGAGAGGGAGGCTGCGGGGCGTGCACCGTCATGGTGTCTAAGTACGACCGTGTCAAACAGCACATTCAGTATCCTTTGTCGGTGTCACCAGAGTCACTGTCATATGTGTCACTGGTGTCTTAAATGGTTTTATTCTTTGATATTGTATTTACTCAAAACAGTCAAGGTACGTTGTTACAATTTATAGCGCGGCATTCAGTCTTTGGGACTGCTCAAGGAGCTTCACACTTTGCACATATGTGTTCATCCCAACATTCAGCCATGCTGCAATTACTGCATTAAGACTATTCTTTCACATATCAACCTTTGTAGCCAGATGCTCATTTATACAGCTGAGTGAACTGTAGCACCATGATTTGGCTACAGTTTCGAAATGGCAGTAAGACATTTCGAATCCGAGTTCTCTCGAATGACAGTCAGGAGTTGTAACTGTTATACCACCGGGCTCCATGCACGCAAGCCTCAACCCATACAAATGGAACTTCAAGATTTGAGGAATAATTAACGCACACACACGCACGTATGCAAACACATGCACACACACACACACACACACACGCACGCACGCACGCACGCACGCACGCGCACGCACGCACGCAAGCACGCACGCACGCACACACACACACACACACACACACCTGTGCATTGTTGCCTCTTACTGCCTCACTAAAACAGTGGGGCGGGGGGGGCAGTTTTACTTGTAGGTCCTACTATTTCAGGATGTCCCAGTTAATTAACGATCTGCCATTGGCAAGCGCCTGTCAACACGAATGACACTGAATGCCATACTCTAATACTGAAAACCATCTGTACAACATCAAAGGGATTTCAGTTACGGAATGGATTGTGCAGGTTCGATCTCTTGGTCCACATTTCAAGTTGCTTAACAAATGCTATAAACAGTAATATGGTCCCATGGTATCGTTGCAACCCGTTTGTAAAAGTCACAATACCCCCGTGCATACACGCGTGTCGTGAGTGACAGACGGCTTGCACCTCGGGCGCCAAACTGTCATAGATTCATCTACGACCCCACGAATGAAACGTAACGCCTTTATTTTATTCGAAATACCCCGTATATCAAGGGTTCTTAGTGGTTGTTATGGTAAACCAACAATTGTTGTCGTGGGGACGGGCATTTTTGCGGTTGTTTCTGGTAATACGTTTGACGTTCCCTTAAACAATATCGAGCGTATTGATGGCATATCGGCCTGAGGCATTCGGTAAGCATTACTATCGTGACTGGCTGATATGTACACTAAGGATGAGACTCATCTAAGTGAAAAATTGGCAGCAGTATTTGCGGATGAACTCTCAGCAGCAGTAGATAGTGGCATGGGTAGCATAACAAATATTTTTGGTAGTAAAAGTTGTTTAAACTAGAAGCGCAGGGGGGGTCACTTAGAGGTGCCTCACGCAGAACAAGAGGCCACTAGTACAGACAAACCAATATAAAAATGTCCGGAAAACATCTCTGAAACAGGTTATAAATGCGTATATTGAAATGCAAGGAGCATAGTAAATAAGAAAACCGAATTAAACATTATGGTAGAAGATATTGACCATCACATAATTGGTATAACCGAATCATGGGCCAACATAGACAAAACAGATGCTGAATTAGGACAGATGTGATACGTAATGTTTAGGAGACACAGAATAGGAAGAAGGGAAGGGGGAGTTATGTTAAAGAATCTATTCAGGCTTATGAACTAAAACTATAAAGGGAAGCAGATTGCGGTGAAACTGTTTGGTGCAAGATAGTTTCAGGAAATTAAAAATTAACTATTGGATTACTTTACCGAAGTCCAAATATAAACGAAGAGGATAACACAAAAATGCAAAGCGCTATAAAGGAAATTGGTAAAGGGGAATGTATCGTAATGATAGATTTTAACCGTGGACACATACAATGGAAATCTCTATAGAGTACAGGGGTGAAGACCAACAATATATATGTTTAATTCAGGATAGCTTCCTTACTCAGCATGTGCTAGAACCAACCAGGGGAAATATTGTATTAGATATATGTTTGTCATCACAAAAAGAATTAGTGGACAGTGTAAAAATACATGAAACATTGGGTAACAGTGACCATACTCAAATACATTTTGACATCAAGGTAAAACGAGAAAATAAAAACAAAAAAGTGTAGAGGAGAAACTTCCACAAAGGTAATTATAAATATATGAGAAAATACTTAGCAAAGCTAGATTGGAATAATATGCTGATGAATAAGACCGCAATTGAATTTTGGAATATTCTAAAATATGAAATTGAGAATATCATCGATAATTTTTTCTCCTTGAAAAAACAAGGAAAACGGTCTAGAAAGAAACACTTGTTAAAAGAAGCTATTAGAAAAATAGTGTTCAAGTAAACTATGTGGAGGGTTTATAGGCGCACCAGAAAGGAAGAAGACTATGTAAATTACAAAGAGGCACATAATGCAGCTACAACTGAAATTGTACAATATGAAAGAAGCTATGAGCAAAAACTAGCATGTGACATAAAAAATAAGAACAAGATTTGTTTATGCATATGTCAGGAGTACACAAAACGTACAAAACAATTAACGTCGGACCTCTAGAAGACAGTGCTGGAAATATAATAACACAAGGGTTTTTAATGGCGGAAGAAATAAATGGTTACTTCAGTTCAGTGTTTGCCAGTTACATATGCTAAATTTGCCAGTTCCATATGCTAAATTACACTTTTTTTAGAAAGTTCAAGACTGAGAAAAAAGTATTTATGGCTAAGGGCCTGGTCTACAAGACTACAATAACATATGTGGATAGTGGATATTTAACAAGATTACCACCCAAAACTACAAGTTCCAGATGGCAAGTGGACTAGGAAGCCATTGGCTCATTGAGAGTCCAACTATTTTATCATCTATGTATAGCCCGCCCTTATCAGATATATGTCAATTTTATTTTTAAACATATTCCCTCTACTAGCATTAACACAATCATGTCAGCTGCCAGGAAAACTGAGATTTTACAAGAATGTCCTACTTTTAGAAAAAATTCTGAGTAAACCACTAACATCATATTCATGATTGTAGTTGCAATTGGTTAATTTTTATTAACTGTTTTGTGTGCATTGTCTCAAAACCATGACTTTTGTTTCGCTATAAATGTTTTGTTGATAACAAACATTTCATGCGTTTCTGATGCAAAAAATCAAAGTGGAATATAACATTTGACAAACATTACTTTGTAGATTAGCTGCATTTGCTTCACAGTCAGAAAATTACTGCCTCAAATGTAAGTAGGCCAGAGAAATTCTAGAAAAATATTTCACTCGTTGAAGCAGGAACAGGAACAGTGAGTGCATCCAGATGCATCAAATACCACTGCTCGGGTAGTGTTGTACTGGAGTATTTATATAATTAATGTGTGTACTTATATGAAGGCTCAGTCATGCAGCACTTACCTGGCTGCAGCTAAACCCTTGAAAGGTTAAACTGACAGTGAACGTCAACTCAACAATCTGTCTTGGTATTTAGACCATGGGTGTTGTGTCAATAACAACTATATTACATGCATATATGATGTAAAAAATTCAAAGGCTGCCTTTGGTTCACAGCCGATAAATAGATAAATGTGCAGGCTATGGTAGTCTGCCTGGGTTTACACCTCAATGCATGGTGTTGCTCCAGGATGACCCATATAACTGTTAAATGTAGCCATCGTGAGTTTTTCTGTTGGTGCAGTACATTTGCCCACATACGGAGATTGGAGTAGTCTTTGGCTGGACATGTCCACAGGCTGGTGGACTCTGCCCACTGCACCTCTCGAGCTCCTGTATGGTCTGCAATCCCCAGCACCTTCGCCTGAGGTGCCCCGTTTTCGGTAGTGCATCATGTGTAGTTTGTGCTAGTCTTGTCAAGGAGCTATGACGGCTGTAGCTAGTGCTACACACTACACTACATATGCTACAGTGCGTGGTATAGTCCTGTGTTACTATGTTACTTCTGTGTAGTTACAGTAGTGTGGGACGTAGTGGTGTAGCGGTTAGAACATCAGACTCAATTAAGAGAGTTCGAATCTTCTTGCTGCCGTTTCGAAGTTTTGGTAATTTCATTCACCCCAAGTTGCCATAGTTCACTCAGCTGTATAAATGAGTACCGGGCTATGTGAACGAATATGTGAACGCATTGTCTACGCGCAGTAATTGCAACATGGCTGAATGCTTCCCAGAGAAGTCAAGTTGGCGTTGGAATGAACAGGTCTGCCGTAGGGTGACGTGTACAGCACTTGGAACAGTCCAAAGGACTGGATACCAAATTATATAAAGACGTACCTGTAACGCATTTTCCCATATAACAATACCTACAAGAATGTGTGGTTAATCAAAGATGGCTTTTTCCCGACTCAGACACATTGACTCCACGCCATGGAACGACCGGAAGACACGGCAGTGTTGACTTGTTATAGCAACTTGCTCTTATTAGTCCCATGTTGCTTTCGCCAAGTGGCGACACACTCTATCTAGTTACATTAAATGTAATATTGTCACATGCCCCTCGTTTACAGAGTCACGTGTTTGGATTTTAACTTTATCTTATAGTATCTGAACTTAACTAGTAAGTTCACTGGACGCACCGAACGTAAGACGGTCACCGGCACACTGCGTGCAGTTTGGCTGACACTCGGTGGCACATTGCGTGGTAACTGCACGGCTGTTGACGGTACACTGCGTGGAGGAGACATGACGATTGGTGGTACACCTTGCGGAGGAGGAGCAAGAGACGGGGCGCTGCCCAGACCTCTCTGTTGTGCACCGTGGTTGTTTACGCCAGTGTTGTCTGACCACTGTTGTTGTCGCATCGTCCTTTCCGGTTTGTAGTGTTGGCGGTACCAAGCAGCATCACTGTAGTGCTCTGGCGTAGCGCGCAACTCTCGTCTGTTCCTACGATACATTAAGCCTTCACACTCATTGATGAAAGGTCTGACGCCAGGCGGTTTCTGAACACGTGCCGGTGTCCAAGTTCGCGAGTCATTTGATGTCATTGGCTTCTTAAAGCGCACAACTTCTCCAGGTAGAAGCATGTTGAGTTTCTTGTTCGGTCGATTGTACAGCCTCGCTTTTTTCTCCTTGCGACGTTTTTGTGTTTGCAGGATCAACATGTTGTGCTGCTGGATCTGTCTGCAACAACACTGGTAGTGTTGGTAGCTGTGTTCTGGTTCGACGAGCGAACATCCTTTGAGCGGGCGATATGTGCATAGCTTCAGTGCGAGTGTTGCGGTAGTCTAGAATTGCTAGATACACATCCGCATTGTCGTACAATGCTTTGTGCGTGACCTGCTTTGCAGTCTTCACTGCGTGTTCCGCTTTTCCGTTCGACTGGGAACGAGGTGATGATATGACATGTTCAAATTGCCACCGTTCTGCAAAAAAACTTGAACTCCTCACACGCTAACTGGGGGCCCGTTGTCCGAAACCACTTTGTCCTGAGCAACGTATCTTGCGAAGTGAATAGGGAGCTTGGTGATCACCTGCGTCGCGCTGGTCATTGTCAGCTTGTCAACGTCAAAGAAGTTCGAGAAGCAATCCACTGTAATACTAATAATAATTATAATCTTCTATGGCGCCTATATCCTCAGGAATCTGACCTCAGAGGCGCAACAAAACATAATCATTAAGCACAATCGTGAACAGGGACGCGCAAAAATCATTAATAGAAAGAGGGACAACCAAAGATTTATGGTGGAAATGCAATTTGGAATAAATATGTATTGAGTTTTTTCGGACGATAACTATAGTTTCAGATGTTCTCAATGTGATGGGGAGTTCATTCCAGGCCCTTGGCGCAGCGACAGGGAAAGCACGTTTACCCCAGTTAAGATTTGTTTTAGGCACAACATGTTTTTGTGAAATTGATGATCTGAGCTGTCTAGGGATATTTGAAAGATGCAGGAGATTAGCCAAGTAGAGTTGTTGTTGTGTAGATAGAGAACGATATGTAAGAGTAGACAGCTTAAAATTAATTCGATAAGTAACAGGAAGCCAGTGTAACTATCTAATAGTGGTAGTGATGGTGAACACCGAGGCGCTCTGAGTATCACAAGTGCCAGACAATTCTGTACTCGTTGGAGTTTAGACAAGCCTTTCCTAGCAATATTATTTAGTAGTGAATTACAATAGTCAAAGTGGTTCACAGACTTCTGACAGATGTGGCAGGAACTTCGCAAGGTAACCGACCATGCTGGCAATTCATTTGAGTGTTGTGACATATGTAGGAGTAGGCACCTTTATGATGACCTCTACCTTGGACTGATCTACCGTGAGTCCCTCGTCAGTGAGAATATACCAAATGAATGGCAATGCTTTGCTTCGCATTTGGATTTTTCTGGGTTCAACACGAGGTGACATGTTATGGCCCTATCCACTAGTGCCCCCATATTAGCATAATGGTCACGTGTCGCTTCTTCAAGCGTGTCCCCGCACCCGATGTCCACGAAATCGTCAGCTACGACGTTTACTCCTTTCATCGATTCGGCAAGTTCGTTTGCTCGACGTTGCCACTCCTGGTGCTGAGTTGATGCCAAATGGCATTTATAGCCAGCGGTAGCGCCCGAATGGTGAATTGAACGTCGTCATGGAACTTGAATCGTCGTCTAGTTTTACTTGCCAAAACCTTGAATGGCGTGTTGAGGTCGCGGGGTCCAAACAAATCTGCAATTTGTGCGTGTTCCTCTTCCGCACTGGAATCATGTTCGACACCCACTGAGTTGGTTCAGTGAGAGGAGCAATGATCCCGTCACCCACCATGCGTGTTAGTTCATCCTTCACATCTTCTCGTATGGCACCTCTGTGAGTTTATAAATCCACTTCACGACACCACGTAACGCTTAGTTCCATGTAACAATAACTACAAAAATGTGTGGGTAATCAAAGATCGTTTTATTGCCCAAACACATTGGCCACACAATCTACCTAGTCACATTAAATGAGATACCGTCACATTATCTTTACCATTTTATGATGTACATACAGTGTGTGCACCTAGGAGCACAGTCTTGTGGAATTAGGTTGTGTGTCAGGAGGCTAGCCCTGGTGCACAATACACCGTCTCTCCCCTTGAACAGGAAGTTCCTTAGCCACCAGTCACCTCGCTGTCAACGCGTGTCTCGCCCCGCTGTGTTCCATGCATGGCCTCGCTGTCACTACCACCGAGGCCATTGGCGACACCAAAACGAGGCTACATCCTGTCCAAGTAGGTCAAAGTCATTTCATCATAAAGGCTTTTAGAACTTACTCTAATTAATGTTTAGAAATATGTTAATATCTTTTAGTTAGGCAAATACAGTATTGTCTGAATAATAATTGACATGTCTGTTATTAGCAGCTAGTATGTTCTCTTCACATATTTGAATCTTGTGATACTATTTTATACTTTGTTTTGTTACTAATAGTGTAATATAGCCAGTGAAAAAGTAAGAATAACAGTATAAATAGGAGCACTTCAGTGAACGGATTAGTTTCTGAAAGATCACCACATAATTTATCTTGTCCGTAGGAGAGACTTGCCAAGTCACATGGCAGTCAGTGTGGCTTCTGTACGCCGGGGATGGTGATGTCAATGTACACCCTGCTACGGAACAACCCCTGCCCTTCTATGGCTGATGTAGAGAATGCATTTGGGGGTAAGTAGGAGGTACACGCTGTGGTTAATAGTGAATTTCTTATTGTCCAAAAATAAATTACAATAATAATAATAATATATTTTATTTGACATAGCGCCTCATCCAAAATTGTTGTGGCACTTCACATAATATATAAAAAATGTATTGTTTAGAATTGCTAAATAAATAATTATATTAAAACATTATGAATAATAATAATTATTTTAAAATAAATATAGCAAAATAAGGTCTCGCCTAAACTTGCTAAATAAACAAATAAAAAATAAATATACTAAAATGTTAGTAGTGATAAAACATTATTGTAAAATAAATAACTGGTATAACGCAATAATTATATAGCAGTGTTATAACTTAATAAATAAAAACTAAATAAATAAATATACATAAATAACAGTAAATATTTTAAGATATGTATAAAATAATATATTTTATATAGTCAAATAATTTTTTTTACAAATAATATGAATAAGATTACGAAAAATAATCATAATTAAATTGCAATTAGTAAAGAACTACAGTTATTCGTCTGAGAGATGCTAAAATGCGGTTAGAGAGAAATGTGACTTTAGGCTGATGGGTAGATGACGGCTGCGCGTATTGTAGCAAAATAAACTCGCATAATCATGACAGTATGACAGTGAATTCCTAACGTCACATGTATCTATAAATATGGAAGATATCTTATCACTGAAAAGGTTTATCATTGAACTTAATAGTTCTCAAAACCAAGATGTGTATTACAGAATGTGCTTTATTACAGGGGTTACCAAACTGTGGACCGCGGCCCTCAGGTGGTCCGCGGGATGGTTTGAAGTGGTACAAAGGGACAACGCAATGTCCACGTTAATTGCATGTAAAAAATCGTTTAGCCCATTAGAGTGATTAGACCCCGCAAGTTGAATTAAGCGTGTGCTGCTTTTCCCCGGGCAACTGAGACAGATTCTGAAAATTATATATAATATATTTTGATTTAATAAAAATGCACATCTTCAATTGTATCGATCATGTTTTGCAATACAGTTTGTCTCAGTGGCTTTAACAGCCCCGTGGGAGGGCCTCAAGGAAAACAGTTTGGGAACCCTGCTTTATTAGACTGTAATGCTATAAGTATGTTATCGTTGTTTGCTTGCAGGTAATCTGTGTCGTTGTACGGGCTACAGGCCAATCCTGGATGCTTTCCAAAGTTTCACAAAAGTGAGATGTTTGTGGTTAAATGTTGTCTTATTGTTAGTTAATAATTTTATCAACATAAACATGTGTCCAACCAACCATTCTAGGACTGACAACCATTGTCGTAATCTGAGATGATAATTCAATGTCCAGCCTTTCCCAGAAGGACAACAATTAACTTGCTGCTTGTCTCGATGTTTCAAATGAGAGAATTATCACAAAGTATTTATTTTTACGTTCCATTTTTATAAACATTAGAACATGTTTAACGCTTTAATGTTTTTATGTATCTGTGGATATTCCACTGATATGTGTAACCATGAGCATACATTCATCTAGACAGGGGAAGTCGCTCTGCCGTGGCCAATAATTATATTTATGTTTCTGATAACCTGTTCGCTTATTTGGCTTTCTAAATTCCATCCAGGAGTTCCAGTGCCCAATGGGGGAGCAATGCTGTAAAAACCAGAAAGGGACAGAACATGCAGTCTCAGAGGTAATTATCTGCTCATACATTATTTAAATTAAGATAAATGATCTATATATTTCTGATAAGACATTCCCGCTTTCGTGTTTTATGTAAACATTTCCTCTCTCATAGAAAGTGTACACTGATGCAGTTTAATATTCATAAAATAAAATAAAAACGTATTTTTTTTCATGTTTATTTGATATTATGTCGTAAATGGAAAACCATAAGTTAAAGGCAATAGCAGTAATAAATAATTTGGAATTTGCCATTGCAGATATCTAATGTCTCTCCCAATTTGCATTTCATGTGTGGACATACAAATAACTTATTATTGCATATAGGTGTATACCATTGCATTATTTTCAATATTAACAGTAATTAAGTTTGACTTCGTAGTTGTTTTCTTCGATATGTACCATTGATACACATTCCACTACTGCAAGCTGTTTCCTGAAATTCTTATAGATACCACCGCAAGAAGGGTCAGAGTTTATACCGTACGACCCCTCCCAGGAACCCATCTTCCCAAGTGAATTACAGGTACACTGTTGAACATTGAACAACATGTCATATAGTATTCAGTAGACGTCTGTGTCCGTATGTGTGTGTGTGTGTGTGTGTGTGCGTGTGTGTGTGTGTGTGTGCGTGTGCGTGTGCGTGTGCGTGTGCGTGTGCGTGTGCGTGTGCGTGTGCGTGTGCGTGTTCGTGTGTGTGGTGTTATTTTAGGCCAGCAAACCGCATTTTGCGCTCCTGAATCTTGTCTGTTACCCTCATCATTGTTCCATGCAGCTCCTCATTAGTCACGTGCTCTTTCCAGTGAACATTGAACACTATTCGCAGTAATCTAGTGTAGCCATTCGCCTGCTTTTCCAGAGATGTGATCAATATCCAGGCTCCCGATCGATGCAGGAGTACTGACTGCACAGTTGACACGAAGAGACGTTCCTTGAGATATGTTATTTCCATATTTAGTTCATCTTGTTTGCGGCAGCCCACACAAGGCCTTTCCTGATTCGTGTGTCCTCCTCGGTGGAATCTACCCATGAACCTGGGTATTTGAAGTCATTCACCTCCTTCAGCTTTGTGCCATCAACAGTTTCAGTTCTCGCTCTTCTTCTTCTATGTTGTATGTCATGAACTTGATCTTCTTGGCATTAATGTTCAAGCCGACTTTTTTCTTTTCGACTCGGTTCAGTAACACATATGCTTGCTTTATTTGTCAGACAGTAAGGCGATGACATCCGCAAAGTCAAGGTCTGTTGTTATCATCTCTGGTTTAACTCTCCTGCTCGTTCTGTTTTTGAGAGTAAAGCCTAGCCTTCTCGGCCATCAGTTGCCTGCCTCATCGCATAACCGAGTACAGTAATAAAGATAAAGGCAGCCAAAGTACACCCCAGAAGCACTCCCGCGATTATATCAAACGTAGCTGTCTCGCCATCTGGCGACAACACTTTGGCATTTGGACAGGGGTCAACATATGTCCATTGTTTTCCCCTTCGTTTCTTGGACCGGGTGTTTGCGATTACAAGTTCCTTTTCTTGTGCTAGTTCGGATAGAAATGTACCGTTTCTGTGTGTTTTTCATTGTCTGAGTAGGCGGCATCGCGTGTGGTCCCAGTTTAACATTAAAGTCACCCAGAATGACAAGTATGTTGTGCACTGGTAACGATTCTATAGCTCTTCTGAGGTCAGCGCAGTAACCTTCAACAATTTCCATTTTACTTGCGTTAGTAGGAGCATATTTTACAATTACACGTTCCCCTGGAACGTAGCTATCATGATCCTTTCTGAATGAGATCTAACACCAGCCAGCAAGTTCATTGCTTCATTGCTTAGTTCCTCGTGTATGATTCTGTGTTCTTGTACTCCTAATATTGCGATGTGTTGAGCTGGCATATTTAAGGCTTCTGCCCTACTTTCAACTCTAAATGTAGGGGTGTTGAATGATAATGTTTGCCGTATGCCTGGCACATTATTCAGTCTTATCCTTCCCCATAAGTTTTAAGGATGAGTCGTCAAGAATCCCAATGGGAAATGCACTTTCACCCGTAGCTGATGTCCTGCTTACTTCCGGAGCTGGCAGTATAAGATTTTCTTAAATTTGTGCCATAATTTCCTTTCAATGGCTGCATTAGTGTCAATGGTCGCAGCTCCTATTAACACGTTGTAACGTATATGCCAGTTTGGTTTAATTCGTTTTTAATAGCTAATGTTACTAAGTCATTAGGATATATTTAATCGATGTATTAAGCCTCAATTAGCGACAGAAAAGCAGGTTTCGAAAAATTTATAGTTAAACCACCCAAGTGGATATGGACAAAATCCATATGGTGCCAAAGAATGATGGTAATGTTTAGACGCTTCACTCCTCCCTTTAATCCATATGGTGCCAAAGATTGGTGGTAATGTTTAGACGCTTCACTTCACCCATTAATCCATATGGTGCCAAATATTGGTGGTAATGTTTAGACGCTACACTTCTTCCTTTAATCCTGGCATTTGCTAAATTGCTCTAACTTCGAAGGTCAACGTAATTGGGGAACTGAGAATGAGCCCTGGGAACCCTGGATTTGGCCCAGTTCCAAGATTTAAAAAATTTAAGTGGTTGAGAGGGTGGGTGGACTTAACAAGTTGACCAATAGTAAAGCGTATTGGGTATTTAAGCAATCACAGCGCCTCTAGTGACGGCGTCTGATTTTGGGAAACTGGGAGTATAAATATCCCGGAAGAGCGTTTCCATAGGGCGGGCAAAGCTATTATTAAATTCACACTGATGTGTGTAGTCATGCCGAATTTTATGCATTCATATTTTAAGTAAGGGTGGTCCTGGCGGGCCATACCTGCTTTAGCATTAGAGTTCAGAATTTACCTGTCAAATCTTTTACACTTTAAGAGTCTATGTACATTTTAAGTGATGTTTACATTCACTACTTTTATTTACGGTTTACAGTGATTTCTGTATTCACTGTTTCTTTGCATTGTTATCGTGCGTGATTATATTGCTACTATATATGTAGCCGTCTGATGTATGCAACTAAAATCGCGTCGAACCTGGAGAGCAATGCGTTGACCACACTAATGTAGTGCTCTATGTATTCATTGGTCAAGTGAGTGCAAATTCAGTTATAAATGTCGACATGGCGAGCGCAAAGAAGACGGAAAATTAACACATCTACCTTTGTGAGAAATGCCTCCTGGTCCATTGCGTACGGCCCCGAAGAAGATAAGAAGAGGGAGGCATGTACCTTAACAACGTTATTGCTGGCCATTGGCATTTACTTCTCATCTGCCTTTCACCGAAGGAGGAACCACGCCTTAGGATCCTCGCATACGTACAGGCTGCAATCCTCCTGATTGTTTGCCCATAGCTGGGACATGGGTTAGTGACAGCGGCAGAGCGTATCCACACTCGGGTGGGTCGTGCGCACTGCACCTCTGGGGTCATATGCTGCTCCGAGATCCCTCATTTCATTAGCCTGGTGCCTCACGGTGACCAGTATCCGTTGGTTACCTCGATGAGGTTATGACAAGAGTATTGCTTTAGGAGAGGCTATTGTGCTGGCAGACTAGGATTATCCACACGGTGCTTGTCGTTTCGCAGAAGCCAGCCAGTGGTTGTAGCTGAAAGCAGAGGTGACAAGCACACTACCCACTAACACACTTGACACAAAAACAAAGTTAACAAATATCTCAGTAGGGCGGATTACACGTAGATGAAAAATTGTTGGACTCTCGATAAGCCAATGGCTTCCTTGTCCACTTGTCATTTGGGCCTTTACCTTGGATGGCAATCTTGTTAAATATCTTGTTAAATCTCTTGTTATTCTATATTGTTTGTATGTATAATTAATTTTCATTTGGAAATAAAACAATGATTGATTGATGTATTCACACTATATGACTAAATGCTCCCTGCTGTCTGTTGTACTAATAAAGAACATGTATATATTATTTTATTAGATATTACGTGGTAGGTATTGTTAAAGGCAATTGCAAAGTAGTGTTGAAGATTGTCATTTCTCAAAGACAGATAATGTAGAACATTTAAAATATGATTCTTTTGAAGCTTGAATACTGTTTTGGCAGACAAAAATTTAAAGTTATTTGGCTAGTTTTTCTTCGATGTTATATCACAAAAAAAATTGGCATGCCCCTAGTGAAAATATTGATGGTTTCTGATATGCTGACAAAAGTGCCTGAATTGTTTGTTAATTTTCCTGTATAGCTCAATGACGGACTTGACAAGACGCGACTGGTCTTCTCGTCAGACCGCGTCACATGGTACCGTCCAACGTCGCTCGATGACCTCCTGACTTTGAAATCGACTTACCCCGATGCAAAGTTGGTTATTGGCAACACAGAAGTAGGTAGGAGAATTTAAGTATTGGCTTCATATCTTAAATATTTATAATAATTATTTATTATTTAGAATCCATTATTAAATTGTATATGCTGTCTTCACGGATGTATCATTTGATTGATGCTAAATATGTAATCTCATGTTAGGTACTACTTTTCTGTGCATTGTTTTGGCAGTTTTTAAATCATAATTTTTGGAGTGTTAGAGATGAAACCATTACTCGGTCAGACCAAGTAGAAGATATCTCTTTCCTCGAATCATAAAAAATAAATATTTGGAATAAATATTATTTGTGTGTGTGTATAAAACGGCGTATAAAAGTATGTTCTTAAATAGCGCAGTATCCAGTCCTTGGGACTGTTCAAAGTACTTCACACTTCACCACCGATAGATCTGTTTATTCAAACGCCATCTCGCTTTCTGTGGGAACCATTCACTCATGCTGCAATTACCGCATGAAGAATAGTCTTTCAAATATTGACCTCTGCATGTAGTCACTTATACAGCTGATTGAACTGTGGCAGCGTGGTATGAACGAAATTGCTAAAGGTTCGAAACGGTAGCAAGAGGATTCGAACCCGGATTCTCTTGAATGAGAGCCCGATGTTCTAGCCGCTATGCTACCGTGCACCACGTATGGTTTATATGTGTGTATGGAATAAAGACAAGCAGATATGAGTTGTGTCGACGTCTATTTATAACTTAATGTCGTGTAAAAGTAAATAATCATGCACCGTAAATCGGTGATTTTTTTTATCTCCAGGGTTGGAAATAAAATTGAAGAATCAACATTACCCAGTGGTCATTGCTGCGACTGGTGTCCCGGAGCTGCTCTCAGTGGAGCGGACAATGACCGGAGTCCGGCTTGGAGCGTCCACTACACTGACCACATTGGAGGAGGTTCTACAGGAATTTGTCATCAGTGAACCGGGTATGGGGAGACTTACCATCAGTGTCTGGGCAGATACATCTGGTTGAGCTCACTCACTTGAGTTGTGAGTTATGATAGAGTGACTAGTACTAGGGTATTTGATCAGCCATTGGTCAACATAGGATTCTATGTTGAGTCCTTTCTATTCAAGAATGGTTCCATGTTTGTCAGTATTGTATGTTTATATGACTGTCGGTAAACATGCCTGACTGCCTGACCACATGCCGGACTGCCTGACTTGACATGTCTGACCAACATGCCTGACTAACTGCCATTCGTGTTGTTTATAGAGTACAAAACTCGTGTCTACACGGCTATCATTGAGATGTTGAGGTGGTTCGCTGGGAAACAGATCAGGAATGTGGCAGTGAGTGTGTCATTTATAAATTATAGTTTGATAAAAAAACGGAGATCTTCCTATATAGCAATATTTAACTCCACTTTGTCATTTATAAATTATAGTTTGATAAAAAACGGAGATCTTCCTATATAGCAATATTTAACTCCACTTTGCCCAACTCCATCAGTAGTACAAACGAGTACAAAGTCATAGACAATGGTGAGATTATGTGAATTAGTAGCTTTTGTGCAATAATTGCGTCAAGGCTGAATGCTTCACATCGAGAAAAAAAATGTATGTGAGCAAATCTGGGTGAAATATACCGCGAATTTCCCTCGAGAACAAAATAAGTGGTATTTAAGAACTGTGCTTTGCCTCTATTTGGAAGACGTTCTTCTAGCCTGGGCTGACTGTGATTGTTATATTGTTGTTGTTGTTTCAGTCGATTGCTGGCAATATAATGACTGCGAGTGCAATATCAGATCTGAATCCACTGTTTCTGTCTGCTCGATGTCAACTTACTGCATCATCCAAAGGTATCTATATATTAACACGCTAACTTTTGGGGCAGTCTGGTAGTATCGTAAGGTCCACTCACTTCTTTCTTTGTTCCTTCGCCTCCTTCGATCATTGGCTTCTGATCTACCGATCGGTGATGTATTAAAAAAGATAGTTATTTGGTGTTATGCGTTACTTACGTATAATGTTACGATATCTTAATATGTGTAGAAAGGACATTTTAATAGGTGTCTCTTATATACATGTTAGTACTGTTTTTTTTCAGATGGAGGACAACGGACCATTGTCATGGATGAAGAGTTCTTCCACGGATACCGTAAAACTTTGGTGAAACCAGACGAGATTCTCCTCAACATCCTCATTCCATTCACAAGACAGGTAATTGTATCAACATGACAGAATCTCCAAACTTCACCAACTTCCACCTCAGTCTTTCTCTCCTCTCAGCCTTGTTAGGTCAACAGGAAACATACTAACATTTCGCCATCATCTGAAGACTTATCTTTTTAACCTTAGCAACTTAATGTATTCGTCCATATGTTGACAACTTTGTATGTATGCCCCATGATCCCACTCATGCAGTCTCTTACCAAAAATACCAACTCACTGATTTTAAAACCAAAACACCTTCTAAGGAAAAAGTTTTGCACTTTATAAAAAAACTTTTTACGAATCATTTACTTTTTCAAACATGCACCCTTTTTTGAACGAAAAAATATTCTATAAATCACCAGCATGTTTGTCTGTGGCCAGGCCTCGGGTTAGTTTTTGACTGGCCAGGGAATATGCTTGACAACCGTGAAACTTACTCTTAAAAAATATACCTTTTTTCTTGATGCGAAGTAATCCTGAAATAATCCAATGGTCATGCTTACTTGATGGTCGAGAATATGTGGGTGTGGGCCCATAATCACTTAGAACGCTGATTATTACGTGCTGTAGTTCTGGTCTGTTTGCAGAACGAGTACTTCTGTGGATACAAGCAATCACAACGCAGGGAGGATGACATGGCCATTGTGAATGCGGGCATGAGAGTCGTTCTCAATGATGAAGAGAACGTCATAGAGCAGTTGACGTTAAGTTTTGGTGGAATGTCTCCCCACACCGTCATGGCAACCAGCACAGCGAAACAGCTGATTGGAAAGTAAGCAGGAGAAAAAACAACAGTAGTGTCGCTAATGTAAAGTAAAATATCATTATACATTTAGATAAAAGTAAAGTATACTGCGCAGTAGCTGGTCCACGGGACCACTCAAGGCACTGTTCACTCCACCGCCTTGGAACCCTCATTCCATCGCCAAGTCGACCTCAGCCGTCTTCTTTCGAACATATCAACCGCTGTCTGTAGCCAGGTACTCGGTTATACGGCTGCGTGAACTTAAGCAACGTGGGGTGAACGAAATTTCCCAAGTTTCGAAACGGCAGCAAGACGATTCGAACCAAGGCCTTATTGATTAACTGTCCTTTGCTCTAACCGCTGAGCCACAGCGCCACATTAAATTTGAACGGTGTTAACAATTATCTCGATAGATTGCCATATTATTGACTACAACTAGCAAGGTAATGTTTACAATAAATACAGATCAATATTAAAAAAAATTATTTAGTGTCCTTAGCAGTTGTGGTTTTGAATCAACTTAAGAAACAGTTTTACTTCGTTAGAAGCACCTATTTACTACTGTAGAACCAAAGGGAAGGTTTTTTTTATAGATTGAGACCAATGGCTTTATGGATCCGCGTGATATTTTTTTCCATTTCCCTGTGTTGGGTATTTTACTGCCACTGGCATAGACACCAGGTAGAGGGGACCCACAGCTAATAGTGTCTCCTCCGAAAGACACAGGCAAAGCGGGGTTAACGAAATTGTCCAGGTTTCAAAACAGCAGCAGTTGGATCCGAACCCTGTTCCTCTCGACCGACAGTCCGGTGCTTTCATCACTGAGCTTACTGCGCCCCACTTTGTAGTCATTATTATTACTTGTGCAGGAGTAAGTACCGGAATAAACAACTGCCAAATCCTGTTTACTGCTTGTTTCAGGAAATGGGAAGGTGACCTTGTCCCAGAAGCCTGTGACCTGCTTGCGACGGAGCTGTCCATAACCCCAGGGGTGCCCAGGGGAATGGAGTCCTACAGAAACACCCTGTCTCTCAGCTTCTTCTTCAAGTTCTACCTCACAGTTCAGACAAAACGCGCCAGTAAACAGGTGAAGGACCAACCCAAAAGTTAGCAAGAATGAAAACTAACATTCTTCTATGTCTTACTACGCATAACTGGTTTAAATATAGACAGTTTTTATAACAAACTTAACTTTTTGTTTTCAAGGCATTAATTTAATTTCAAGCATGATTTTAGTGTTGAATTGGCTGACGGGTTGAATTTAGAAAACTATCAACCATCAACAGGCCACTGTAAATATATTATGCCATCCTTGTGACCACCACAAATATTGAATATCATTGATAGGACCTCTTAGACGCTTGTCGTGTTGTCATGGAGATGCAGTTCTCACAAGACTTTGAAACATAAACTACCAAGTGAGGAGAGTTGGCAGTTGTTCTAGGTTTGTTGGCTGAACTACTGTTGTTGTGGTTATGACGTTGTGTGTTTCAATAATTGACAAAATACATGATATGTCAAGAAGACTCCTGCTAAGACATATAGTGTCGCTAGCATGGGTGGCCATACACAGGAACCACGCTGCAATGTCTTATTATTGGCGCTTTATGCTCGAGAGAGAACGAACTGGAATGAGTGAGTGAGCATGGCAACCACTTGTTAAAGAAATAATGTCAAGAAAATAAATACATAATTAACATTACGTTATGAGCATGTACAAAAAAACAAACAAATATATTTACAAATACATATACAGTATATTTACATATAAACTATAAATACAATAATATCAACACATTTTATTTTTAAGATTCACACATATATACATTAGGATTAAGGCAGCAGGATTCGTAATTCCTGATGAAATATGTGTTTCATGGTACAGACTAAGACGACTGTGCCATCGTCCTACAAGAGTGCCACAACCCTTCATGAGCGTGAGGCGAGTCATAGTAGTCAGGTGTTTGAAGAGGTCGAAAGTGGCCAACAACAGATCGACCCAATAGGTCGCTCCTTACCCCACCTGGCGGCGACACAGCAAACCACAGGCGAAGCTGTCTACATTGATGACATTCGTCCATATGCAGGTTATTAAGTGATACGTGATGATTATAAAAAACAGTTATTAGTCAGACATTACTTTTTTGTAAACGTTTGAGTTTTATCATATATGTTGGTGGGTGTTACTGTTTCCAACTATGTTGGTTTATAGTGAACATCTCTCAGGATAGTTCGTTTTCATGTTGAAGTAATTATTTTGACATATTGAAACTTGTTTTACCTATGTGGAAATGCTCGTTGTCTTATTAAGGCGACTTGATCAGTACTAATAACATTGAATGACGTCATCGTACACGTGAGGAAGTTCGTAATTGCCCTCGTCTCAGTTGATCGCTGTCTTGGATTTGATATCGATGTGGCCTGTTTCACTAGTCTTCTCCATCTATGTGTCTCCCCATCTATCACTTGTACTCCCTCCCAGTTTGCGATACGGTTTTCGGTCGTTGTGTGGTCTTGTTGGTGGTGGACTGCGACCGCTTCTTTTCGCTCCTCGTGTATTGTTAATTTTGTGCATTCTCTGCATCTTTCTTTTGTTCATTTAGTCTGGTCTTAAACAAAGAACCGGAGAACCGGAAAAACACGGTGAACTAATCTACCAAATGCCGTGTAAGAGTTGTGGCGCAGCCTACACAGGAGAAACAGGGAAATTGTTTAAGACCAATCTAAATAAAAACAAGAAATACATAGAGAATGCACAAAAAGAGCAATACACGAGGAACAAAAAGAATCGAAGAGGTTGCAGTCCACCACCAAGTCCGGCCTCACAGACCAAACAGCCACAGAAAATCATCTCATAGACTGGGAGGGAGTAAAAGTGGTAGATTGGGAGTCACCAGAAGGAGAAGACTCGTGAAAGAGGTCATATGGATATCCAAGACTAAGGCAGCGATCAACCAAGACGATGGCAATTACGAACTTCCTCACGTGTACGATGGCGTCATCCAACGTCATTGGTACTGATGAAGTCGCTTTGATAAGACGATACAAATTTCTACAAGTATAAAAACAAGTTTGGATATGTCAAAATAATAATTTCAACATATGTTGGTTTATGTCACTTTGTCATTTTAGATATTTCTGGTTGTGTTGTAGGAGAGTTGTCCCTGGCGTTGGACGTCAGCAGCAAAGCTCACGCCCGACTCATCAGTGTCGATGCGTCAGATGCCCTTCAGATGCCTGGAGCCGTCGACTTTATCAGCCACAAAAATGTGCCGGGGGAAAACTGCTATGGAAGTATTGTCCCAGATCAAACCATCTTTGCTGTGGATAAGGTATACTGTGCAACTACATATGACACATGGTGCAATAACTAACCATTAAATGAGATGTTCGTTGTAGTAAATAACCATTATGTGGGACAGTTTTAAACTTATGATGCTAGTTACCTGGGATCTTAGTTTGTTTGATGAAGCAAGAAGAACATAAGTAGTGAAAGAGCTTATTTATTACAAAGCCAAAAGTTAATGACCTGTACATATAAAGTCACATAATCAAATCAGCATGTGATGTATATGTACAACATCAAAGGTAAAGCCAATTGACACAGTCAATACAAAGTGTACATGGCATCAACTGTGAATATAACAAGAGCAAAGGTGGGAAACAGCCTACATAATCGGGGATCCACACTACAAAAAGGCACATATTTAGGGATGGAGTGGACATAACTTAGTGTGGAAAGCAGACCTAATTTTTTTGTTAGATTGGTGCAACTATATGAATAATCACGGGGCCTGCTCTGCCATATCTCTTTCGAAACCTCCAACAATTTTTTTAAAGAAGGGTACCCTAAATTGAAAATTTCCGCAACTTGCGTCAGGGAACGTATTGACTATTGCACATATTAGACAAATGGACAACCAAATGAAATCTAAACATCTGTTGACATGTTGTTTGTCACTATATCGTGAGTACTTGTGAAATAAGAGCTCTATAGTGACAATGACCCTATTGTTATACCGAGACTCGAAAAATGAGTCACATAAATTACAACATAATTGTATATAAGCTGCTAAAAATATTTTGGTTGCAATATTATAAATATTTCCTGTTTTGATGTGAAACAGATGTTTATTACCTAATGTTTGATACTAAATATTTGTCCATATATTATATACAAATGTAGTTGTAGTGTTGGCAACATGAAAACCCAAAACAGCCCGAATAAGTATGGTTGGTCAGTTGCATGATTAAAAAGACATGTGAAAACACACTCTAGCTGCTTATTTTGGTCCAAAATGTAGGATGAAATTGTATTTTAGAGACATAGTGTTTTCACATGAAAAGAGTTGTTAGACGGGGACCCAGAGCCAGGTTTGGGGAATGGAGTGGACATAGTTTGCAAAACCTCCGAAAATTTTATTTTAAGAAGGGTACCCTAAATTATATATATATATATATATATATATATATATATATATATATATATATGGCTCAAGTCCCACAAAAAATAAAACCTGAGTACAAATAACCATTAAGCGAGAACGATATGTCAGAAGAGGAAGCTGGAAAGAAAACAAAGAGCATTAACAACTTATCTCAGAAATTAAAGCATTTAGGTGTGAAGGACAGCTAAAAATGTTGCTTAACAATATCAAATGCACAAATATAAAATGATGCCACGTTAAAATTTATGAAATGTTAATACAAAGATACAAATTTACGGAATGTAGTAGAACCAGATGGAATGAGGTAACATTACAAAAGGACAATGTAGAAGAACCAGAGGGAATGAACTAACATTACAAAAGGACAATGTAGAAGAACCAGAGGGAAACAAGTAACATTACAAAATGGCAGTGTACATTGGAAATGAAAAATAGTTGGCCTATATATTGTAACCAATCTACTTAAGTCAGTAGTGCTTGGATTCTGGTTAAATGTTCTCATTTAATGAAAATGTATCTGTAAATACCCAATCCCGTACATGCAAAGAAGATATGGCCATGCTGTTTGCGTCCATACTCAATACTACCTATTCTGGCCTTTGTTTACTAGTCCCTTTTTTCTTTTTGTAATAGCAGTGCATTTTATTGAAGAGTTTTCGATACTTGGGTATTTATTCGCTGCCTTTAATGCGTTACAACCGTAGTCTAGGTTGACTCATAAAATCAGTTAAAGTTAAAGTTAAAATCATAACATTTTGGCGGGAAAATTGTTAGATGCGGCTCTACATGCAGTGCAACATTTTTGTCTAAATTTGCGGGAATACACGAACGATTCCAAATGGACTACAGTCAGTACGTTTCACGAAATTGTTGTGATTACGTGCATTAATTCGATGTACGTTTACTTCGGTGATCTACTCTGTGAGCTGACTTTAAACCAAGCCGACCTGTTCAATTGCCAAAGAAACCTACTATCGCCCACAGACACCACAACGTCTCCGAGGGCCACCAGGATTACTGGCTATTGTCCGCGTGTCAACACCTACTCTCTGCCCCCGGCGAAACCTAACTGTAGCAGTTAATTGTGGAAGACTGAGAGATTATTGTTGTTACCGTTGACTTAACGGTACGTGTCTACTTCGCTTCGGTGGACTGCACTCGTGCGAATTGTAAACACTTACTGAGTATGGCGGGACGAAGGTCTAAGCCAACCAAAACAGATGACCAAATTACGAACGTTGGCACTGACAGCGACTATGCTGACCAGCGCGCGCAGCATTAAAAACCCAAAAACCTTTTCAGTGAAATCATTGCACAGCAAGAAAAGACTTTCATGTTGTGTCTAGAAGCACAATCGTATAGTGATCATGCCTAAAGGTCAACGTAAGGGAAACGCCAGCGCTTCAGAAACAATCAGCGAAACACTGAACGGAGACATGCGCAGTGCAATCATTGCGCTGATTGAGAACAATGACCCAATCATCGCCACTGTCGTCGAATCAATTAGGCAGGCAATCATTGCGCTGATTGAGAACAACGACCCAATCATCGCCACTGTCGTCGAATCAATTAGTCAGGCAATCATTGCAAGACTTATTGACAACACAAACTTTACAAAAAAAATCGTCAACTCCATTCTGGATTCAGACCTAATCGGAAACATGAAGCAAGAACTGTACAAATCTTCCCAGATGGACATATCACTAGCTGCTGACGAAGCTGTCAAGACAGCCGCTCTGGTATCCCAGCTGGAGACGGAAAAAGTGAAACTGTCCAATGAGATCGACGCGCTCGAACAGTATAGTAGGAGAAATTGTTTAATAGTCCATGGTGTACCGGACACCGCCGACCCAGTGACCGCAGTTCTGGACATCATCAACAACAAACTCGGCGTTCCGAACGGATGCGAGAGCATTGATCGATGTCACCGGCTCGGAACGTCTGCAAACTCGTCAAATACGCGACCGCGACCGATAATTGTGAAATTCACGAGCTGCCAAGGACGGCAAAATGTGTTCTCGGGGAAACGGCGCCTGAAGAGAACGAAACTTCTCATCACTGAAAACCTAACCAGACGCGCGCAGTGAATTGCTCAAGGCCAAGACACTGAACAACGTCACCGCCACCTGGACGTCAGACGGCCGCATCGTGTGCCTCCTCTTCAGTGGAAGGAAAGTATCCATCCGTTACCACCCTCCAAGACATCCGCCAACTAGACCACCAGTGAAACCTCCTAACCGAACAACACAGTTTCACCCTCCGGACTCTATCATGGCGAACAATGTATATATGGATTTATCCAACTGTGATAACAACCAGTGAAAACGACACGTTCATTTTTAATAATATATCAACATATGTGCAAAACTGTGAGTACTTTACAGACAGTGAACTGATCAGCTTATTTACTAACTTAAAGCAAACCTCAACTTGAAGCAAAACTCAACATATACACAGCCTACGAAACAACTTTGAAAAACTGGAACTGTGTCTAGATACACTAAACCTTTCATTTGATTGAGACATGGCTTACCGACCACGATGACACTAATTGCTATAACATGAATGGTTATACTCTGGTTACGTATCCCAGACAAGAAGGGAGAGGAGGTGGGGTTGGCATTTACATATCCAACAAACACCGATATAAAATTAGACATGACTTAATGAAGAGATATGACCGTAGTCATTATGAATCCATCTTCACTGAGATAAAAACAAACAACAATACCTTCATAATAGGTACGGTATATAAACCTCCAAATAATAAAATAGATAGCTTCAACGATTAACTACTTAATATTTCAAACTCAATATCTCGGGGAAATAAAAACAGTATAATAATGGGTGATTTTAATTTAAACTGAATTAATACCAACTCACGCCAAGTTAATGATTTCACCAACAATATGTATACAACTGGATTCTATCCAACAATCAGTAAACCAACCAGAATTGCCAATCACTCGTCTACAATAATAGATAATGTATTCACCAACATAACACAACACAAAATCCACTTTGGCATTTTATACACTGACATATCCGACCACCTCCCAACATTCAACAGTAACCTCCCACTTAAACCAGGATACAAAACACTCTACAGACGAAATAAAAGTGAAAAAACTTAGCAAAACTCAAAATAAAATTAAAGTGGACAAACTGGGATGATGTATATAACGAATCAAATCCAGATGCATCATACAACGCATTCATAAACACACTTAATAAATTAATTGATGAATATCTCCCGATTAAAAAATTAAAATTAGAGACAATACCAGCTCAGAATGGTTGACCAAGGGAATATTAACCTCAAGCAACACAAAAATATTTTATATGAACAATTTAAAAAGAACCCAACAGTTGACAATGAAACAACCTACAAAACATATAAAAATAAACTGACACATATAATCAGGCTTTCAAAGAAAACAGTTATAAAAACAAATTTGACCTCCAAAAAGGTAATGCAAGGAAGTCATGGCAGCTAATTAATGAAGTCTTGAAATGCAAACCAAAATTAACAAATCCGAGCACAAGTTTCACTTTGTTGGACGGCTCAGAAACTTCAAACCCAAAAGACATAGCAAACTTTTTTTCTGCCGACCCACAACCCCCGAGGAAATTGTTTCAATATTACGCAACATTAAGTCTAACACGTCTAGTGGTTTTTACAACGTTGAACCACATATTATACGAGAAATAAGTCCCCAAATAGCTCCTCATATATTCAACAAACCTTTTTCTACTGGAGTGGTACACGTCAACTCAAAATAGCAAAGGTAATTCCAATACATAAAAATAATGATCCGAATAACTACAATTATAGACCAATCTCAATTCTGCCATGTTTCTCAAACATTCTGGAGCGTCTTATGTATAATCGATTCGAACGCTTTCTCAAACAGTCGCATATAATATTAGAAGTCCAATACGGTTTCAGGAAAAAATATTCCACTTACATGACTCTAATAAATCTCATAGATAAAATATCAAGTGGAACCGATAGCAGCTCCTTCAATATAGGTATATTTGTTGATCTATCAAAAGCCTTCGACTCTATAGACCACAATATACTATTCCAAAAATTTAACTGCTATGGTATCAGAGGGCACATACTTACTTGGTTCAGGAGTTACCTAGAGCACAGGACATAATATGTCACTTACAACAATGTAAATTCAAATCACAAGACAGTGATGTGTGGTGTGCCACAAGGCTCTATACTAGGGCCACTATTATTTATACTTTACATCAACGACCTTTGCAACACTTCAACTATTATGAAAAGTTCACTCTATTTGCAGATGATACCAGTATGTATCATTCACATCAACATTTAACTTCACTCATACACGAGGTTAATAATAAAAATATAAAAATAACAGAGTGGTTCCACACAAATAAACTTTCCGTAAATATAAAAAAACGAAATATATTATATTCGCATCAGTAAATAAAAAGTACAACATCTCATCTCAAGCAATACAGATTAACGGATCATCCCTCAGGTTAACCTCACTAAATTCCTTGGTGTGTATATAGACGAACACTTAAATTGGTCAATGCTCTTGAACAAACTGGCAACTAAACTTGCACAAAATATTGGCATACTCTGCAAGCTTAAATATTTCCTCCCCTCATACATCTTAAAAACGATTTACTGTTCTTTAGTAATTCCACATCTACAATATTGTACTCTAATATGGGCTAATACACACTCTACAAAACTTAATAAGATCAGAATGCTG
Organism: Lamellibrachia satsuma; assembly: GCA_033239005.1. Taxonomy (NCBI): domain Eukaryota; kingdom Metazoa; phylum Annelida; class Polychaeta; order Sabellida; family Siboglinidae; genus Lamellibrachia; species Lamellibrachia satsuma. The sequence continues at coordinate 3,107,966 of BSQZ01000037.1, read as the reverse complement.
CAAATAAAAGCTGTTCGGATCATTAACAACTCTGATTACCTCGCTCACTCTGAACCGATATTTAAACAGAACAATTTACTAAAATTGAAGATATCTACAAACTGCAGCTAAGGCTACTTATGTACAAGCATTCTCGTCAAGCACTTCCAAACAGCATCTCAACACTATTTCAAAGGAATATTGACATCCACAATCACAATACTAAGAACAGCAATGATTACTTTTATGCACGAAGCACGGACAAACACACGGAAATCTACAATTAAGTACTCTGGGCCCCATTTCTGGAATTCCATACAGGAACACTTACAGAATTCTACATCAGAAAACCAAATTTTAAAAAGTTAAAACAACGCCTGCTGTCAACATACTGCAACATATCCTAGTTTCCCACTTAGGCTTGATTCGGACTTAACCTGCGCGAATGATGTTTTTTATACTAATGAATCATCACTATATTATTCATTTTGCCTCACGTTGTTATATTGTGCTAGAATGATGGATTACAACCATTTGTAATTTTCTATATGCGTCACATTTACTATTATTAACATATTGTTTGCATATACTAACGAATATTCACTATATTGTTCAATTAACAAGTCGTTAGATTGTACTAGATTGCTGGATTAAGACGCCAAGTTGTAATTTTTTATTTGCTTCATATCTAGTATTATTAACATAATTGCCAACTTGCAGCATCATTCCATGACAAGATTATTATACGTAATCATGGGTGGTTCTCGCAATAAGCCCCTTGGGGTTTCCAGATAATCTCCTGAGTTATTAAATCAAATTATTTATGACCATACCTGTAACAATATTGTAAATGAGTAACCAAATAAACTCACATTGATTGATTGATTGATTGATTGATTGATTGATTGATTGGTTGGTTGATTGTTTGATAACTGATTTCACAGAATTGCGCTTATCGGTCACGCTGCTTAACATGTCAGCCCCCAGTTAAATGGAGAATTGACCAGAATCTCGCACTTTTAGAACACATTCTGAATAAACTACTGGCGTGATATTCTTCATTTTAGTTGCACATGTTTAGTTTTTATTTATATTAGTTATATTTTTGGTTTCGTTTTAATAAGTAGTGATGGCCTGCAAGTGGAGTAATATTCCTTATAAAGATGGTAATCAACTCTGACTGGAGTTATATTACAGATGGGGTAACTTAGGGTAACTATTGCTGTTTTGTAAACTTGTCTGGCTCGGGGCCAAATATGCTGGTAAAATAATCACAAACAGCCTTTGTTCCATTATTTACAGGTTTTGTATCAAGGCCAGATTATTGGTGCGGTCATAGCAGAGACGAAAGCACAGGCGGTGCGTGCGGCCGAGGCTGTATTGGTCAAATATGAAGAACTCACTCCAATCTTGACCATTCAGGTACAGCTCACAGTGGTATATTTTAGGTGTTTTAGTTCTTCATCTCCACAGAATTGAACTTGCCCTGTTTGTTTTAAAAACATAGCTGGTTGAATACGACTTGAAACTTAGCAGCATTAAATGCACATGTCAAAAGAGGAGAAGCAACATTTTATTTTAGGACTGAACAACTCATAAGATCGTACAAATAATAATATGTGCATGGTTGACTCAGCACGTAGTATAATTAAGGGTAGTTATAGAAAAAAAAGTGTTTTGATTGTGTTGAAATATTGTTGTCTGTGATAAATTGATGTTAAAGAACCGAATTGTCTCTAAATCAGGAGTGCATTTGTTCAAGTTCCAACAACTTCATTCCAACACATGAATCGTTGAATATGATGTACTACTGTTTTATTTATTCATATAAGTATTTACGCTGTGTGCATGGGCTATTCCCGATAAAATATGTCAAAATTTCCATGAACACCATCGATCGTGCCAAGTTCGTTATGAGCATAACATTATATATATATATATATATATATATATATATATATATATATATATATATATATATATATATATATATATATATATATATATATATATATATATATATATATAGTAAAAAGAAACTAAAGGCAGTAGTTGTCATCTTTAAATAGCATATATATTTGTCCTTTGTAAAAAGTCAATACAGAGAAATAACACTTGTGTTTTGATTTTGAGCATCTAGTAAAGTATTTGACCACGCATTATTTATATATATATATATATATATATATATATATATATATATATATATATATATATATATATATATATATATATATATATATATATATATATATATATATATATATATATATATATATATACATATATATAATGTTATGCTCATAACGAACTTGGCACGATCGATGGTGTTCATGGAATGGATGTTTTCTTTACAGCAAGCCATTGATGCGAACTCATTCCTGGAGTCAGATCCAATAACGATAAAGAAAGGTGACGTCGTTGATGGGTTCGGTGGCAGTGACGTCATCGTTGAAGGCGAGATGTACGTCGGTGGGCAGGAACATTTCTACCTCGAGACGCATGCGTGCATTGCAGTGCCGTCTGGTGAAGATAACGAGATGACTCTTATAGCGTCGACACAGGACAAAAATGCGATACAGGTTAATTTTACTATATTACATGGTTATGTAGGGGAAGACAGTGTTAGTTGAGCCAGCCATGTTTTCCGAGAAACTACAGCAGCAACAGTTACGTTGCACCACCCAGAGATTCAACATGTTATTAGAACATGATTGATGTACAACAAGTGTCATTTGTCACAACGGTCAGAAAATGCGAGTTAAAAGTATGTTTTTTTTGGTTTTTTTTTTAACTTTTAATGATTGTGATTAATGTCTGCTGGTGTGTAGACTATCAACGCATGTTACCAGACTGTGTTGTGTGTGCACTTACAAACGGTTTAATTATGCACAGGGAAGAAGATTATTTATAGAACCTCGAACATTAATGAGAAGTTAATTAAAAACAGCTTAATTGTCGCAACGGGGCTAGTTGACCCACCCAAGGCCCAGTGGAGGGTTAATTAAGCCGCGGATGAAAAACAAAGACGAGTGTTCTTAACCCAACAATATATCAGGAATAAATTTTTCCGAGGAAATTGGGACATCGGATAACTACAAAGCAACTTATTAGCAGTTAGTTACATTGGTTGCGATTGGCATATAAATTTGTATAAGTATATTAGTTAATTGTGTCGAGTTATAAATTAAGCATGCAAACTTGTCAGAGATGTGTTGTACTGTAACCATTGGGTAGATGCTTGGGCCGAGTTGTTATGAAATGTTAGGCCTATGTATATTATACAAATAAAGCATTTACCCAACTTACGCTACACTGTGGCTCAACTTACCCCACACCAAGTGTTAGTTTTGCTAGCTTACCAACCCTATCTGAATCAGCTACATATAATTATCTATGCATGCAAGATATAGTATCTTGATATAACATGATATACTAATAATCGTAGTTTATGTGAGTAAAACAAGTTTGACTTATGTATATGAGTGTACCCTAGATAACAAAAAGAATGAATAATGGTTCAACTAACACTGCCTTCCCCTAAATGTGTATGAATGTGTATGCATTATGAAATCAGTATTTAATCCAGTATGAATTGAATACCTCTTACGAAGTGAGCCTGGCTATGCAAGGGAGGCTAGAAGGCTCACCCGTCTCACCGTTCAGGAAGGCGGCAGCGCGGTGTCATATTACGGGACGACCCGCATCCTAATAATTATAATATCCATCGAACGACGGCGATGCGTCAGCGAATCACGGCTTGTGCGCCGAAGCCGTCAAGCTAAGATTCCTGGTCGCCCAAGAAAGCCGGAATCACGCATCGTCTGTTTGTTCGACTTACCCACCCTCCTTCCCCAGCTTCTCCTGCACCTGGGCCTATAGTTGTTGGATTTACTGTAGTGGTGGTTTCTGGGCCCCACATTTATTAGCTAGTGTATCATGGGCATTTCCCATCGACTGCTTTGTACGAATCGTCCATAATAATTATGTAGCCTAGGGGGAAATGCCTATGATATCTAGTTGCAGTGTCGGCAGTGCCAATGGTTATGACTACAACTGTTTTACTATATGTCATTAAAGAGCATTGCAATTTAAGAACGAACTATAATACGAGTTTCCTATTGCTACATAAACTAAGCAATGTGCAGCAGGCTCCAATGCACACCACATCAAACAACTACATTTGGTGAGGCAATGGACCGGTGAGTAAAATAATGTTTTTGGTTTTCTTGAATAAAAGTATGTTTTCAATTTGGTTGGAATTAAAATTAATTGTGTCGATATTCTAGAACGCCGTTGCTGACGCCCTTGGAATTTCAAGAAACAGAATAGTCTGCACAGCAAAGAGACTTGGTACGTATACTGCTAGTTAGGCAAGAATATGAAATGTTACGGAAACTATACAATAGTGTTTGCCATTTGTACTGTTTGCATGGTATATGGACATCTTAAGTTACAGATACAGTCGAACATCGGTAATACAACCATCTTGCCATCATGGTCACCATAGGGCAGTTATAAATTATTCCTATTACAGTAAAGTGTAGGACATTAGTCCCGCTAATACGATACCTTGCTATTCCGGTTACTTCAGCCCAGTCCCGCTAATACGATACCTCGCTATTCCGGTTACTTCAGCCCAGTCCCGCTAATACGATACCTCGCTAATCAGGTTACTTCAGCCCAGTCCCGTGGGTGACCTTTACATCAGGGTTCGACTGTAGTACATTATCAGTTGAATGCAACAAAATGTGGAACACTTGTTCTTGATTAAACACTTGCATTTTCTGTGAGGTCTTAGGCAGGCGGCTTTGGAAATAGAGAGCTGATTTATTAAATTGTAGGTGGTGGTTTTGGAGGAAAAGAAACGGATAGCATTATGTTTGCTTTGCCTACTGCAGTTGCTGCTAACAAGTAAGACATACTTGGAACTATTAATGTTTGTAGAAATATGTACAGACATGCACTTCTATCAGTTTTAGTAATAATGTCGTTACCAGTTATTCTTACTTGGGCCAATTGTTACATTTCATAAATGTTTTTTGTTCTTTTGATACTTTTTGTGTTTAATATACAGAAGCGAACGGACACATTGCTTTCTAAATTGATATAAATGAACAACAAATGAATGTGTTGTGTAGCTCAATGTTGCTTTGTTTAATATACAGAAGTGAACTGACACAGTGCTTTCTAATTTGATATAAATGAACAACAAATTAATGTGTAGCTCAATGTTGCTTTGCAAGAAGACAATAAATTGTAGAACTGTATCCGTATAAGAGTTAGTACAAAATAACTTAAATAATATATTTAAATTATCAATATAAAATTGTGTAACATATATGATAGATACACAATTTTATAGAATCTCAGGTGGTACGCGAATGATCAAAAAAATGACACAAGTAATTGTTTGTGTCATTTCAAAATGGATGTTAACGCCTAAGTCCTACATGCCATTAGCATATGCTGAATGTTGATCTGATAGGCTGCAGCGTCCGGTGAGAATCTCATTGGACAGGGATGAAGATATGATCATTTCAGGAAGCAGACATCCATTCCTAGGAAGATACAAGGTACTGTAGAAACAGAAAATATTTTCTCCCTCCCTGGCATTTTCTCAACTATGATTGTAGTTGTCATCTTTTTGATGTCTTCTCTAAACAAAAGTATGATTATATAAACTAAATTTAAGATACTTGGAGATAATAGGTGGTCATTACCAGGCCTATTGTGTTTTTGTTCACTTTCTTGGTCCAAGCAGAGTCGCGTTGCATCAACGTCTTCCGCAGCGAGTGTCAGCGACCTATATTATCGCTCATCGCAGATGCGCCATTTGTACTGCAACATTGTGCAACAAACGCAATATTTTTAAAGAATATATATATTTTTTGTACGTGGAATGATTGAGTGAATGCATTGGCATAGAAAAAATATGGTAAGAATGTCGTTTAGCGTCGTAATTAAAGGATACTTTAATTAACGGGACACAAGTCAGGACTCGCTTGCGTGCATAATGATTCGGACAGCGTATGTGTGAATTATTTTTGTGTAACATATCATATGGCGTATGTTTCTAGACAGCTCATATGTTTATTATGTTAAGTATCTGAATACACTTGGCTAATATGGTACTAATTTTTTAAGACTGACAAACCCGTTTTTCTGTTAGAAAAAATCCATAAACCAACTAATAAAATTAAAATGTCATGCTTTGAAAAAGAATGATAAGCTGAAATTATTTTCAGAAAATAAATGTTGTATAATTATACTTGTCTACGTAGAGTGAGCTCCTTGAATACATTTCAACAGGTACAAATGTCTGCATTACGGCTGTTGGCTTCTTCATTTTCCAAGCCTGTATCGCGTTGTAATTATTTACAAGTCACTGCAGTGATGTAACATGCTAGTTCAGCAGCTATGCAGGGAAGAGGAAGTTGGATTGTGGGAATGTTTTGTTGGGAGGGCTGATGTATTCATGAGGGATGGGCTTCATCTAAGTAGAACGGGTGATGCAGTGTTTACGGATGAACTCTCAGCAACAGTCGACAGCTGCATGGGTAGCATCAACAATATTTTCGGTAGCCAACATTGTTTAAACTAAAAGTGCAGGGGTGCCTCAAACAGGACAAGAAGCCACTAGTACACATAAACCAGTAACAAAATGTCAGGACAAAATCTCTGAAGCTGGTTATAAATGCGTTAGTGTAAATGCAAGGCGCATAGTAAATAAGAAAAAACGAATTAACATTATGGCAGGAGATATTAACACTCACATAACCGATATAACCGAATCATGGACCAACAAAGACAGCAGAACTTACAGGATACGTAATGTGTAGGATATATAGAATAAGAAGAATTGGAGGGGAGTTATTTTATATATATATAAAACAAATCTACTCAGGCTTACGAAATAAAATTAGAAAGGGAAGCAGATTGGCATGTAGTTGTTTGGTGCAATATAGTTAAAGGAAATTCAACATTAACTATTGGATTAGTTTACCGAAGTCCAAACATAAAAGAAGAGGATAACAATAATACAAAACGCTATAAACGAAGTGAGTAAAGGGGAACGTATATTGGAGATTTTAACCATGGACACATATAATGGAAATCTCTAGAGAATACACGGGGTGAGGACCAACGGTTTCTATTTTTAATACAGGATAGCTTCCTTATTTAACACGTTGTAAGATTTGAGCGTCCCCTTCTTATCTTCTTCGGGACCGGACGCATTGATCCGGGAGGTATTTTCACAGATGAAGATGCGTTTTAATTGTTCGTCTTCTTTGAGCTCGTCAGGTCGAGATTTTTTAATTGAATATGTACTCACTCGACCAATGAGTACATAGCATACCACAGAGGTGTAGTCAACGCATTGTTCTCCAGGTTCGAAACGATTTTACATCGGACGGCCACGTATATAGTAGGAATATAATCACGCACGAGTAAAATGAAAAGAAATAATGAAGATAGATATCACCGTAAACCGTAAAAAAAAGAAGTGAATGTAAACGTCATTTAGACACTTAATGTCTAGAAGATTAAAACGAAACATGGTTAAATCTGACCGGTAATTTTTAAGTCTAAACATGAAGTAGGTATGGCCCGCTAGGACATCCCTTACCGCTCATTTGGATGCCTAAAATGTAGCTTGTGCCGGCCCTTGCAATCCCTCCTCCGGGATATTTATACTTGGAGTTTACAAAATTCAGACGCCGTCACTAGAGGCGCTGTGATTCCTTATATACCCAATACGCTTTATCATTGGTCAACTTGTTAAACCACCCACCGTCTCAACAGCTGGACAATGACATATGTCAGCAATTCCTTGCTCAGTTTGCAAGTTAAGCTTTTAAACTCTTGGAACTGGGCCAAATCCAGGATTCCCAGTGCTCCCTCTCAGTTTCCTAATTGCGTTGACCTACTACGTCAGAGCAATTTAGCAAAAAACAGGATTAAAGGGCTGCACACCGTCTTCCATTAAGGGAGGACTGTATGGTCTAAACATAAGCATCAATCTTTGGCACCATATGGATATTGTCAATATCTACTTGGGTGGTTTAACTATAAACTTTTTAAAACCTGCTTTTCTGTTGCTAATCTAGGCTTAATACATCGATTAAACACCTAATGAGTTAATAACATTAGCTATTAGAAACTAATTAAATCAAACTGGCATATACTTTACAACGTGATAGAACCATTTCGGGGAGAGAATGTATTAGATGTAGTTTTGTCTTCAAAAATTAATTAGTGGACAATGTCAAAATACATGAACCATTGAGTAACAGTGATCATAATCAAATACATGTTGACATCAAAATAAAATCAGAAGGTAAACATAAAAATATACAGGAGAAACTTCCACAACGATAAATATAAAGATATGAGAAAATACTTTGCAAAGCCAGATTGGAATAACATGGTGAGGAATAAGACCGCAATTGAATGTTGGAACATTCTAAAATAATATGAAATTGGGAGTATCATTGATCAATGTGTTCACTTGAAAAAAAACCAAGGAAAACGGTCTAGAAAGAAACTCTTGTCAAAAGAAGCTATTCGAAAAATAGCATACAAGCAAACTATGTGGAGGGTTTATAGGCGTACCAGAAACGATGAAGACTACACCAAATTACGAAGAAGTACTTAATGCAGCTACGACAAAAATTAGACAGTCTAAAAGAAGCTATGAAAAAAATAAGCATGTAACTTGAAAATGACAATACTGGAAATATGATATCACAAGGTTTTTTCATGGTGGAAGACATAAATGGATGCTCCAGTTCAATGTTTACTAGAGAGGATATTAATTCTTTACAAGTTCCAAATGCTAAATTTCAGGAGGCTAAATGGGACTATTTAGGGCAAATAATTGCAACTGCAGAAATGATAGCCCAAAAAATAAAGCCAATGAAAGAAAACAAATCACGTGGACTGGATGGAATAGCGCCAATACTACTAATGGAAACAGTAAAACAAATTAGTATACCACTTGCAAGAGTGTTCAACTTGTCATTAAAAGAGGGAGTGGTTCCTTTTGAATGGAAAGAAGCAAACATCATACCATTACAGACCAGTGTGCTTAACATCAGTGATTTGTAAATTATTAGAAAGGTGATTCAAAGACCATATGGTGGACTTCCTTGTTAGGCATAAATTATTAAGTCCATCACAACATGGATTCCTAAAAGCGAGGTCATGCTTAACAAATGTGTTATGTTGTTTGGAAGAAATTTCTAAATGGATAGACGAGGGATCACCAGTAGATTCTATCTACTTAGGTGTTCAGAAAACTTTCGACAAATTGCCACATCAAAGGTTACTACTTAAATTAAAAGCCCATGATATATGGGATGGCATAATCGGCTGGATAGAAAAATGGTTGACTGACAGAAGAGAGCGTGTTGTAGTAGATGGGGAGGTTTCAAACTGGAAATCAGTTTTGAGTGGGGTACCGCAAAGATCAGTATTAGGACCTTTATTATTCTTAATATATATCAATGACTTGGACGATAATATAACAAGCAACGTACTGAAATTTTTTTATGACGCAAAAGTTTTAGAAAAGTTAAAAATGATGGTAATAAACAACATTTACAAAACTATATAGACAAATGTGTGAAATGGTCTGATAAATGGCAGATGTTATTAAATTTTGGGAAATGTAAATGCCTATGCACTGGACACGGGAACTTGGATGTTAACAATAAAATGGGAGATACTATTCTACCAAGCATTACAAACATTGTCAACTTGTCCATATCAACAGGAATTGTGCCGACAAAAATGAAAGCTGCGCGTGTGACGCCTTTGCTCAAGAAGCCTTCATTGGACAAAGATGTCATGAAAAACTTTCGACCTGTCTCTAATCTGTCCTTTATCTCTAAGTTGACAGAGAGGGTAGTGCTGAACAGGCTTGTTGACCACGTCTCGCGCAACAATCTGCAGGAAAAATTCCAATCTGCCTATAAACCGAATCACAGTACTGAAACTGCATTGATGCGAATCCAGAATGATATCTTGATGACCCTGGACAACAAGAGGGGTGTCTTGCTCCTTGTTCCTACTTGATCTGACAGCGGCGTTTGACACTGTAGATCATACACTACTGTTAGCTTGCATGAGAAGCGCTGGTGTCATCGGCGTCGCACACAAGTGGTTTGAGTCATACCTGACTTCGAGAACTCAGACTGTCTGCCTAGGTCAGACCCAGTCTGACCCGTTGGAGCTGCTGCAGGGAGTGCCACAGGAGTCTGTTCTTGGCCCAGTTTTGTTTACACTCTACACGGGACCCATTGGGCAGATAGTTAGGCGGCATCGACTTGACTTCCACCTCTTTGCTGATGATTCTCAACTGTATGTCTCATTTAAGATCAAGGACACCAATGATGAGATGGCTGCACTGGCACACATCCAAGCATGTGTGGGAGAACTAAAAGCATGGATGACTCGTCATCGTCTTCAGCTGAATGACGATAAGACTGAAGTGCTTGTGATCACTACACCGAGCTCGGCTAGCAAGCACAGTCTGACTGATGTCGTCATCGGTGACAGCATCCTCCAGCCTACTGCCGTCGCTCGCAACATTGGAGTGATGTTTGACAGTGAGCTCAGCATGAAATCTCAAGTGTCGAAACTGTGCAAGGTAGCATACTTTCACCTACATCGGATTCGCTCCATCAGAAATTGCTTGACACAACATGCCACTGAACTCCTGGTTCACTCCCTTGTCATATCGCGACTGGACTATGGAAATGGCCTCCTTTATGGTGTACCTGACCAGTTACTGGACAAGCTGCAGAGAGTCCAGAATGTGGCAGCTCGCATTGTGGTCAGAGCCAGTCGCTATGACCACATCACATCCATCTTAGAGACTCTCCATTGGCTTCCTGTCCGGTACCGTATTGAATACAAGGTCTTACTGATGACGTTCAAAGCTCTTCATCTGCTTGCGCCGAGCTACATTGCAGACCTGCTCCAGTTTCACCAACCTTGCAGAACATTGCGATCCTCATCAGACTCTCTTCTGACTGTACGCAGTGCACATCTCCGCCATTATGGTGATCGTGCCTTCTGCATCGCTGCTCCTCGTCTGTGGAACAGTCTTCCCCATGAGGTGCGAAAATGTGACTCTCTATACACCTTTAAAAGACTCTTTAAAACTATCTTGTTTAAACGCGCTTATTATTCTTAACTGTCAAATTTATTCGACTTTTAGTGCTATATCCTATGAACTTGGATTTGCTGTTTTTTATGTTTTTATTTATTTATCTATTTATTTATTTTTTAATCGTGACTGTCTTTAACTATGTTTGTGTCAGCGCGTTTGAACAGGGTCACCTGGATTCATGGCGCTCTAAAAGTGCTCTAATTATTATTATTATTATTATAGATACTACCGTAAAAGAAAAGGAATAACAATAAGTGCTAATATGAGAGTTTCAGAACAGTGTGGTTTTACAGCTTCAATAGGTAATCAAATTATTGGGTTGGTTAGGAGAACTATAACATTCAAGGAAAAAAGCTAATTATACCTCAGCTTAAGCAATGGTTATGATTAATTTAGAATACTGTATACAAACATGGAGACTATATAGTAAGAAGGCTATAGATACGTTTGAACGAATACAGAAAAGAGCAACTGAAAGGATTCCAGAACTGAGAGACCTTAGTTATGAAGAACGTATAAAAGAATGTGGTTTAACAACCCTAGAGACAAGGAGGTTAAGAGGAGATCAAATTTAATTTTCTAGGATATTGAATGGATATAAAAATATTGATAGAAATATGTTTTCTCACTCAAGAAAGATAGTAGAACTAGAGGGCACGAGGTAACATTAGTAAAGGATCAGTGTACATTGGGTATCAGGAAATACTCGTTCTCAAAGAGGACGATAAATGTGCAAATACTAGCAAAGTGAACATGCCAATTATATCAGGAGGGCGGGTTGCACAAATATGAAATAATTGTTGGACTCTCGATAAGCCAACAACTTCCTTGTCCACTTGCCATCTGGGTCTTCGCTTCGGATGGCAAACTTGCTAAATCTTGTTAAACCATGTCACATGCTTGTTGTTTGTTTACAGTTTTTAGACAATTCTTGATAGAAATTTGTAATGTTGTTTTTGACTAGGCTGGCTTCAGCAAAGACGGGTTGATCCAAGCCCTGGAGATGGACCTCTACAGCAACTGTGGATTTGCCACTGGTAGATCACCGCCAGTAGGTCAACTTACATCCATGTATAATTGCTTTGCATTTAACGGCAGACACTGCACCTGGGTAACATTTATGTGCAATTGTTCTGATCAAACTACTGTGGGCCTTACTGAGTAACAATACAATGGCGTCGCTAGACATTACTATAACTGCCAGTTTTACGTTCGCAATTTCGAGAGTATGATTCCCAGAATCTAACAAGATATTAACTGGCAGTAACAAGCACTCAGGCATTTGTGAAATAATTTTCTTGAGGATGGGTATTTTTGCAACTATATTTAATATTAGAAACACATTTTGAGTCATTTATTAAAAAAGTCATTTCAGGTGTGGTGTCTTCCATTGAGGCAGGGGGTATCAGACAATCTTGTAACATGATCACGTAAAACATTGCTAATGGCTCTTGATGGTCTACTTCACTTTTACCACCACAGGTAATGAAAAGAGCTGTGCTTCACGTCGAGAACAGCTATAAAATCTCCAATGTAACTGTGCGTGGCCATTTATGCCAGACGAACCTACCATCAAACACAGCGTTCCGTGGCTTTGGCGCCCCTCAAAGTTTCTTGATCTGTGAAAACTGGATGGAGCAAGCAGCCCAGAAACTTAACATTTATTGTGATAAGGTAAAGTCGTCTCTTTTCATTTATTAAGATTGCCATCCAAACCTAGGCAGACTACGAAGCCATTCGCTTATCAAGAGTCCAACAAATAATTTATAAGATAAATGTTTTTATTTGCAGTGAAAGGAAGTAAATATTTGACAAAGTGAAGAAAACTAATCATGTTCTGTTCGAACATATTTTGTGATTTGGATTGTTTTCTGGCTCAAAGCATCTCTCATACATGTCAAACAAGGCCGCAACTCTTATAAGAGTTCCTATTAAACTCCACACTTTAGTCAAGCAAACATTATTGTGTTTATTTTTACTTACCAATACCAATGGCCCAGTATATCATTATTTCACATTTACTGAAATCTTTTCTTATCCGAAATGTGGTAATTCATTCTTGGGTATTACGTAACCAAGGTTGCTACTTTATGTTTATGTATAACATGCTGCATTAATTGTTAGTACTATTTGGACCCGTTCACATAATATTGTAGATGCGGAAGAGGAACTTGTACGCGGAAGGAGACTTGACCCACTACAACCAACCGTTCACAAACTGCAACCTGAGTCGATGCTGGGAGGACGTCATGCGACAGAGCAACTACGAACAGCGACAGAACGACATCAACGTATTCAACAGGCATGTTCAATCCAATCATTACAAATTTTATCTTTATATGACACTTGTTACAACTGCAGTGTAATACAAAAAACAGCTAATTAATAATGTGTTGCTTTTAGTTTCTGTGATACAGTTAGCTATGGATTAGTAAATTAATTAATGTTAATAAGATATGTTTGATTTTTTGCTAATAATTACGTTATTAATTAATGACAGTTTTACTTAGAATTAAGGAAACTGTTCAGGTTTAATTAATGACACATAATGCAGGACATATGTGACAAATGGAAAAAAGATTTTGTATATTTAAGAGCATTGCTATGAAGATGATGATAATACATATATACATGCATGCATGCATACATACAAACATACGTACATAGGTACATACACACGTACATACATTTATTTATATGGTATAATTTGCGGTGAATGTATTTCCAGTGAGAACCGTTGGAAGAAACGTGGCATTGCTGTTGTTCCAGTCAAATATGGGATTGGGTTCACATTGGCTCAGATGAACCAGGTTTGTAATGTAGACTACCTTGTCTATTGTCGATATACATTCATTCTGATTAATATCAGCGTAAGGTTATCAGTTGGTAAATATGTTTAATTCAGTGAAAGTCAGCATAGTTAATGGGCAATTGTCACCTTGCAAAGATTGTCTTTATATACATAAAGAGTATATCCTTGAGTTCAGAGGGTGGGGGTGTCACCTGGTGAGTATTACCTGGGGGTGTATTGGCGATCGTTATGTTCGTTTTTATCGTCTAGCTGTTGATAGGTGTGGGTGTGCAGACCAGCGTTACGAAGCATGAGATTGGGGTGAGGGTCTCAAAAAGTAAAAAAATGGCGTGACGTACTTTACATGGATAGCCTCTAGCCTGTGTTTAAAACTGTATGTGTGCGTCAGGGTGGCGCCCTGTTGCACGTCTACACCGACGGCTCTGTACTGCTGGCACATGGCGGTGTTGAGATGGGCCAGGGACTGAACACCAAGATGATCCAGGTTATATGTATCCAGATAGACATGGACCAAATGCCCTACATATAGTAACACCACTGTGACCAGCCAAAATTACTGCAACATTAATATATTAAATTGTTCAATTATATCACGAAACAAAACACACACACACAAAACACGTACGCACGCAGTCACGCACGCACGCACGCACGCACGCACGCACACTGTAAACATGCTGCATTTTTGTAGTAAATGTTTTAAATTTATTTTGCTCCACATTTTTTTCACATGTTGTAAAAACAGGATTTTTTTATTTGTATTACTTAATTTAGCACCATAAAAATGCCGTTCAGATGTGACGTCATTGATGTATCCATAATTTTATGCCGTATGTCTAATTACGGAGGTCCACATCTTAGAATGAATTTAAATTGATTCAAGCATTATTCACATGTAGTCTATTATTATTATTTAACATAGTTATTGTATTTTAGGTTGCAAGTCATGCTCTAAAGATACCAATGTCACAAATTCACATCTCTGAGTCGAGTACAAACACAGTGCCGAATGCGTCACCCAGCGCTGCCAGTTTGTCGTCTGACCTCCACGGCATGGCAATACTGGTACGTCTGCTGGAATATGTGGACAATTGCTTTCAGTTCACTCTGCTGTATAAATGGCTACCTCTCTATAGACATATATAGTTGCATATGTGAACAAATAGTCTTGACGCAAAAATTGCTTCCCAGAGAAGGTGAGTTGATGTTGGAATGAACAGGTCTGCCAGGGGGTGAAGTGTAAAGCGCTTTTGAGCGGTCCTAAGGACTGGATACTGCACTATATAAAAACATACCTTTACCTTTAATATTATTTTATAATGACTCCATATATGATCACACACACACGCACACGCACACGCACACGCACACGCACACGCACCCGCACCCGCACCCGCACCCGCACCCGCACACGCACACGCACACGCACACCCACACACACACACACACACACACACACACACACACACACACACACACACACACACATACACGCATATATATATATATATATATATATATATATATATATATATATATATATATATATATATATATATATATATATATATATATATATATATATATATATTTAACAAGATTTAACAAGATTGCCATCTCGAACAACAAGTTCCAGATGGCAAGTGGACAAGGAAGCCATTGGCTCTTATCGAGAGTCCAACAATTTTCTCATCTATGTGTAGCCCGCCCTTATCAGATATCTGTCAATTCTATTTTTAAACATATTCACACTACTAGCATTAACACAATCATTTGGCAGTTTGTTCCATTCATTTATCACCCTCTGTGAGAAAGAGTACTTTCTCATGTCCAACCTACACTGTTCCTTAACTAATGCTGCTTTGTGTCCTCTGGTTCTACTGCCTTCTTTAAGTTTGAAGAACATATTCCTATCAACATCCTCATAACCGTTCACTATTTTAAACACTTCTATTTGGTCTCCTCTTAGTCTCCTGGTCTCTAGTGTTGTCAAACCACATTGTAATAAGCGACTTTCGTAACTAAGGTCTCTTAATTCTGGAATCATCTTAGTTGCTCTTCGTTGTATTCTTTCTAGCTTATCTATGTCTTTTTTACGATATGGCCTCCATGCTTGAATACAATATTCCAAATGTGGTCTAACTATTGCTTTGTACAGGGTACAATTAGATGTTTCTCCTTATACGTGATAGTTCTCCTAATTAGGCCTAGAATTTGATTTCCTTTCGAAGCAGCAATCCCACATTGCTCTGAAACTTTCATGTCAGCATTAAATGTTACTCCTAAGTCTTTTTCTTGTGTGGTTGTACCTAGTACAGCATCCCCCATTTTATACTCCTCGTCCATATTTCCATGTCCTATGTGTATACATTTACACTTCCCAAAATTGAATAACATTTGCAATTTTTCTGACCATTTAACTATTTTTTCTAGATCATCCTGTAAACTTTGTTTATCTGTATCATTAGTAACCTTTCTGAATACTTTTGTGTCATCTGCAAATTTGAGTACTTTGCTAGATATGTCATCCTCCAAATCATTTATATATATTAAAAACAGTATAGGCCTAACACTGATCCCTGTGGTACCCCACTCAAAACAGATTTCCAGTTTGAAATCTTACCATCTACCATTACTCTCTGTCTTCTGTGTGTAAGCCACTTTTCTATCCAGTTGATTACATCATTGCCTATACCATGGGCTTTTAGTTTAAGTAACAATCTTTGATGTGGCACTTTATCGAAAGCTTTCTGAAAATCTAAGTAGACAACATCCACTGGTGACCCGTGATCTACCCACTTTGTAATTTCTTCTAAAAAACATAAGAGATTGGTTAGACATGACCTTGCTTTTAGGAATCCATGTTGAGATGTATTTATTAATTTATGTTTTATGAGAAATTCCACCATGTGGTCTCTAATTAATGTTTCAATAATTTACATACAACTGATGTTAAACTCACTGGTCTGTAATTTTCTGGCTTCTTCCTCGATCCCTTCTTAAACAGCGGCGTAATGTTTGCTTCTTTCCATTCTGAAGGAACTATTCCTTCTTCTAGTGACAAGTTAAATAAGTTTGCAAGTGGTGTACTAATTTGATCAACAATTTCCTTTAGCAGTTTTGGTGGTATCCCATCAACTCCAGATGATTTATTATCTTTCATCTTCTTAATTTTCTTTGCTATCATTTCAGGAGTTACAAATAACTGCCCTAAATATTCTGATGTATTGCCCTCAAATTTAGTCAATGGAACTGGAAGTGAGCTGATATCTTCTGTGGTAAAAACTGAGCTGAAATACTCATTCAGGACCTCTGCCATTTGGAACCCATCTGAAATTATGCTTTCACTGTTGCTTTCCAGTGGTCCGACCTTATCTCGAACTTTCTGTTTACTCCTTACATAAGCATAGAAACTCTTGCTGTCATTTTTTATATTACCTGCCAATTTTTGTTCAAAGGTTCTTTTAGATTTTCTAATTTCAGTAGTAGCTAGGTTAAGTGCCTCTTTGTAGTTGGTGTAGTCTTCTACATTTCCAGTGTGTTTATAGACCTTCCACAGCATCTGTTTGTGAGCAATTTTTCTAATAGCTTCTTTTGACAGGTGTTTTTTCCTGGATCTTTTCCCTTGTTTTCTTAATGGAATAAATTTCTCAATAATGCCCTCAATCTCATATTTTAAACAAGTCCAGCATTCTGTTGCTGTCTTGTTCTTCAGCAAATTATTCCAATCTATATTTGCTAGATATGTTCTCATCACTTTATATCTGCCTTTGTTGAAATTCCTCCTCCATTGTTTTTTTATATGTATTCCCTGTTTTTACTTTTATATTAAAATGGATTTGGTTATGGTCACTTGAACCCAAAGGTTCGTGTACTTTAACATTGTCAACTAATTCATTTTGAGAAGACAAAATTAAATCTAACACATTCCCACCTCTGGTTGGTTCCAAGACATGTTGAGTAAGGAAACAATATAACAATATATATATATATATATATATATATATATATATATATATATATATATATATATATATATATATATATATATATATATATATATTCAGTTGAAATTTGTATTTGTGTATTTAAGCAAATATACTTTTAATATGAAACAGTCAAACTAGTCAAACACCCCTTTTTATTCAAATGTTGTTTTGGTGGTCATACCAATATTCTATGTTGCTTGCCAGATTCAATATAGTGATGTTTTACCGTATATGAGATCATGTTGGAAATCAACGTAGTTTACAATACTGTATGAATGATTTTCTTCTTCACTCAACAGCATGCCTGTGAAACCATCCTACAACGACTCGAACCATACAGAGAAAAGAACCCGAGTGGCTCATGGGTAGATTGGGTAGGTGAAAACAACGACAATAAATTCCTTCTAAGCCAGTTAGTTGATGAGATGTAAAGTTACCAGGATTCAAGTTGAGCCGAGTAAAAGGTGATTTTTGTGACTCATGTTTAATTATGCCGGAGACTAGAGTAGCATTTAATGCCAAGAACCCTTTCGTTTACTGGCGCTTTTCGCATGTTGTGCATTCCATTTAACTTTTGTTTTCTGATCCAGGTTTTCTTGTGCCCCATCCCCCAAATCATGTTTCTGATGTTTGTTCACAGGTGAATGCTGCCTACATGGACCGAGTCAGCCTCTCGACAACCGGCTTCTACAAGTCAGTTGAATCATGTTTGGTTTATATTCCACTTCGTTTGATTTTTATATAATTCAAAACAATCAAATTTAGCTATGATTGTGCACCGAAAAAACCAGCGTGTGTTAATAAATAATAAAAGTTTAATAATCGATGCTTTTTCCAGGTGAACACAATTTGATACAAACACAATCAATATTAAGTGTTACGCTTTTGTGCAACAGTTTAATGCCAAGTAAGTTGTTATTGTGATTCTGAGTGGTGTACGCCTGTACGATTGGTAACTAAAATATGTAAGACCACACATCTTAATATATATATATGTCCATTCGTTTGTCTCGCATGCTCAAAAGGAGCTTAACATTCTAACGGGTATTTTGATTAGATCTCACAGCGAAAACACTCGCAAGAGCCGCTCTTCGGATGAGTTTCGAACTGATGATTTTTATTCCCACCCTAGTTGACAAATGTGGGCCGTATCCCTTAAGGGGAGACACCCCACTTAGATAAGATGTATTTTTAAGTTGCATAGCTAATACAATTGTTTTCACCCAAACTGTACAATGGATCTGAATAAAAAATATACTGAACACTTTTCTGCCCGACCCCCATTTCCATGGCAACAAACAAACATGGCAGCCAAATATGATAATTATAGCATAGTTTGGAAACACTAATAACTAAACCATAGTAACTCCTCCAATTATTTAAGTTTCTTATTTACAACACCTCTTGCTATGCAACCATGAAGAGATATTTAATATGTTGCCATTACTTCATATTTTAGAAATTTAATAACACAATTGTGTTGATAAAAATCCACATTTTCCATTATGACTTCTAAGATCATACTAAGGCATATATAATGAAAACTAAAATTATAACAAGGAGCACATCGATCAAAACTTCATTGGTCCAAATTGGAAAAACACATTGTTTTTGCAAACGCCTATCAAAAATTAAAAAATGGGAATTATTACTTGAAAGAGGCATGCTTTATCCATGAATAAAAGTGATTTAGAGGTATTTAATTGCTATGAAAGAGAACTTTATGAATAGTAAACATACGAAGCCATCAAAGTTTCTTCAAAAACGCACAAAACTCAAAGAAACTTCATATTTTAAGAAATTCCATAAGGCTTACATTCAAACAGTAAGAATCTTAAACACTAAATGAATTATTCGCGCGTTACTGCAGCACTGAATTTAAATATTGCTAAGATTACTCCAGTCTTGTGGGGAGCTGTTTTTGTGTGGGGGAGGCCTGGTGCGAATGTACCCTTTCTACCATGGTAAGTCCAGCAATGGATGTACCTTTCTGTTTCCTCAAGAACTCCTGACGTGTGCATGTATGACTGGAAGACCAACACTGGACCGATGTACAACTACTTCACTTCCGGAGTGGCCGTCTCAGAGGTTGAGATAGACACCCTCACTGGCGATCATACGGTCAGTGCCCCTGGCATGGTTCATGCCATCTTGTATGTTACTGTCACACCACCCTCACTAGCCAGGGGTGGTAAGAGTACTAATCCCACCCCTGTCATGGCTCATGCCATCTTGTTTGTTATTGTCACACCATCCTCACTAGCCAGGGTTGGTAGAAGTACTACCCCACCCCTGGCAGGGCTGATGTCATCTTGTGTGTTACTATCACACCATCCTCACTAGCCAGGGGTGGTAGTAGTACCACCCCACCCCTGCCAGATCGAACTGTTGAAACGTGGATTTGTCTGTTTATCCTATGCCATGTATGGATGTAGGCTGAATCATTTGTACTTTGTCACACTTACTGTCTTGGACGACGTCTTTCTGGGAACTAAGCTAGAACTAGT
>BSQZ01000037.1:2877500-3082500 GCA_033239005.1 Lamellibrachia satsuma | reverse complement strand
TAATAGAATATGCCGTTTAAAAAAAATCTGAAGAAACATTTTGTGCAAGAGATCGATATACCAAATCATCAACAGCTAATTCATTTATTCAATGCAAACAAATTATTAAAACAGTTGTTTTGAGTGAAAAACGAATATTGAACGTCTGAACCATGTCGCGCGGGTCGAGGAAACCGGCGGAATTCAACCTATATTTAAGGCAAGCCGTACAGACAATCTTTTTCTCATTTTACCACTTTGTTCCAATTATTTCAATTTCTTATAACAACCAGGCTTGACATAACGCTTTATAAAACACATACACGTATATTTGTTTTGAATATATAACGTTAATATAGTACATTTTTTCTCGTTTATTTAACACATTTTAATTATTCCTACTTTTATGACAAGACTGGCTTGCCATACATCTACCATTAAAAGGGCGATTATTGTCACGTGGCCAAGAACGAGACATGTGTCAGCAGACGCTTAATAATAATGTCTGGTAAGCATGCACATCATATGGTATATTAAATAAAAATTAAAAAAATTTCTATAATCATTTAAACACTTCTGTCTGATAAAGTATGTTATGCGGTTCATTATCTCTTTTGAATTTTTTCAATATCTTTAATATTTGCGAAGTTATTCAACTTTTTGGCTTCAAAAAAGGGTCTATTTTGTCTTATGGAATTGAGTCCATTTCTTGTGACTGGTATATTTGTTGGGTGCACTGCCACTGAATGCAGGGGAACATGGCATAATGTGTACTAAAGAAGATATTGAGGTGGAATAAAAAGTTAGAGGACCCTAAAAATGTTTACCTAATAACGTGTGACCTTGATGTGACCTTTACATGACCTACTTATTTTACCTTGACATATGATGACCTACATATGTTGAAAAATTGCCAAATTAAGTAATTATATATGACATGTGGTATCAGGGAGGGGTGTAAGGGAGAATTTATGTACACAATGACCTTCACACCCATTAATGACCTAGTTTATTACAACTTAACCTTTGACCTATTTACGGGTATTGATGGCCTATTTAGTTTTTAATTAAGTCTGTATTGGAATGCTATCAAGTCAATAGAAGCCGTAATTGTTGACCATAATATTGACCTTAGTGACCTGATTATTTGACCTCAATTGACCTTTGACCGATTTATGTTGATAAATGACCTGTTTCAGTCATAAGTAATTGTGCATGGCAGTGTTGTTTTTTTAAATTTACTGAGGCATGTTAAGAAGAAATGGTGTACATAATTGACTTTACTACAGTATGATATTTTGATGACATAATTTATTGTAATGTGACATTTGCATAATAACAGGTATTAATGGCCTAACTATTTGTAAATAAGTGACACAAGAAGCTGGCAAATTCATAGAATTTGTATTGTTTACTTTGGTTTGTCTGTCTTCTGCTATGTGTAGTAGGGTCTGTAAGCTTTGCTTTGTCTGTCTTCTGCTATGTGTAGTAGGGTCTGTAAGCTTTGCTTGGTCCATTCCTCTATATTATCCAGTGAAATCCGTGAAAGGTGTAGTGTGTCTTCAAACATGCAGTGGAATCCTTAAACATGAAATACAAATAAGAAATATGTAAAGATTATTAAGATATGTACAATGTTTGATGCAAAAAGGTAATGTTGTTTTACTGCTGTTAATTATAATAACAGTTTCCTTCACAGTATTCCAAATCACATAAGAATCTGTTATATTGTGTATGTTAAATAAGTAACACAGTTGTGTGCGACAATAAAACAAAATTTTACAATTGTGTTATTTAATGCAGAATACGAATTTGGGCCATTCCATAATTTTTTTTTGCACATCGGACAATAGTCATAATATACATATCATTATCAAGCTAATATACTAAAGTATCCGTAAATTTGGACAATGTTTCTGTAGACTTATTATTTACCATTATTTTACGCTATACTACGCAACATCAAAGTTCACAAACGCTTACCTCGGTGAAAATCTCTTCAGACAGGCCCGCCAAATTCTGTATAGCGTCTACAACTATTCATTGGTTGATATCTGTGTCGGTTAAGGTCAGTCGTTTGCTTACGTAGTTGTACGAAACGATCTACCGCGACCCCCAAAACCAGGTCAAGCCGAAGTTCAAGTAACAAAAAGTGATGCGTAAATGTCCGCTCGGCGTCGGCGGTGGCGCACCAAGCGAAATGTAATATACCTAGACTAATAGTAATACTGGTGTGGCATGAATTGGTCATAGTTAACGGAATAAGCCGTTTTGCAGAGATTAAATCTTTACAAAAAATTTCAATATTCTTAATCACTAGCCATTATTTAATCAATACAATGCAAACAAACTGTTAGAAAAGTTGCTTTAAATGAGATACTTACAATTTATTCAACGAAAAAAAAAACGCTGGAACAACCGATATGGTATCTCGCAAATTGGTCGTGGCGGCTGTGAATAGCCTCGTTCAACGGTAAGACGGAGCACATTGCTAAATCAACCGCACGGGGCCGTTTGTTAATTTTCCTGTGATCAATAGTATAATTAATTTTCCTGTGATTAATAGTATAATTAATTGCGTGTATTTTTGCTAAAAAAGGAAATACGAAGTATGTTTCTCTCACCATCATCGATTTTTACGATTTGTGATGCGCTAGTGCTGCCACCTTGTGCACTAGATGCTAAAAACTTCAAAAACTTGTTAACGTAAATTTTGTTCGACAACTTTAAGTTAGTAGGACAGTTATACTCTTAGCGCACAATATATCCGACTGATGGCGTATTTAATGTAATATCCAGTAAGATTTCAGGGCTTACGCTAAGGGGTGAACAATTTGCGAAAGTGACCAAACCATAGAAAGTAAATATACAAAAAGACCGGACAACTGAATAAAATCACGTGCGCACGCAAGCCCACACGTGCAAACACACAAACACAGATGTTACCGAAATGCAAATTGTTTTAGTCCATTTATTAATAAAAACACATTTGCTCCTAATTCATTTAATACAAAAAATGTAAATATATGTGACGGCCAAATTTACACACTTCTGTACTATACTATAATAACCCTACGTCCATAAGCTGCTGCTGCTGCTGCCACCATAGGCATAGGGTGGGGTCCACCATTGTTACTGTATTACTGTCATAACCCGAACATGTATTGTGGGTTTGGCAGAACAAACTTCAATACATTATTTGCTAACTCAAACTTACCTTGTTTACAGCGTGGGCCGAAAGAAGTGTACTAATAAAGATGCAATTAAAAAACATCCAGTGTCTCCTGTGTATGTCACATGTCATCAAAATCGGAGTGGGTTGAGAACTTTTCTAGTAGATTTTATATGAAAGTTCATTATTCAGGCGAAGCCTCAATGGGCGTGTACATGGAAGGTTACTGACTGACATCAAAACTGAAAAAAAGATTCATTATACTTATGTTGTATGATAACAACGTTTAAAGCAAGTAAAGCTATATGTCCTAGTAAAAAACTAGAGTTTAAATTCAAACCATTGTCTTCGATGAGTAATGGCGCCCGTTGTTCAATACATTAATTGTAAATTCACCGTGGATTAGCGCTCGCCATATAAGGGTGAGATTGCTGTAACTATTTTGTAATTATATTTGACTTAAAGTTGTTCGAGTGCTTCAGCTCCTATTTGAACCAGCTGTCCCATTTGCCCTTGCAATGAGGGATTCTCAGCCCCTGATAAGTAAGATTTGTGTTTGTAGAACTAAAGACGTGACAAGTGATGTTGGTTCATGTATCTTCGAAGATGGGACGATTGTTAAAATCTACGGTGTTGGGCGCTGCTTTTTTTCGCTCCATGGCAACTTACCTTCTGGGTGAACTCCAAAAAGGCAAACGAACAGATTGCGGAATATTTTAACTGGAACGAAAAGAAAGAGACCCTGCTGATCTAATACGGGCCGAGGTCGTGAAGTTACTAGAACGTGAAAGCGATTTCCTTAGCACAAATTAAACAAATGCAGGACATTTTGACCTGATAGTGGTACTTGACAAACATGACAGTGCTGGAGAATGCTATCATGTTGGGAGACACAGCTGATGATGACATCAAGAATTTACCCCTAGCATATGTGATCGATCCTTGGAACCAGAACAGCAGAGTGCGATCCAGACATCTAGTGATAATGCAGCCTCGAGGGAGTTAACTTGTAATGTATACACAGGAGCAGACAGTGAAATACCAGTATGTGCTTCTCAGTCTACGGACAGTCACACTAGTCTAGATTCTGCTTCACAAAATGACAGTTCTTTCCACGTCCTAGGACCTCATCGTGTCACTTATCAAAGATAGGTTCGATCAACGCGACACCAACATATAGGAACTGTGAGCAGCTCCTCTTAAAAGCAGCAGCTGGTGGAGACGCATACAAAGATGAATTTCAAACTGTTACTATCTTATATGGCTCCGATTTTGATCCACGAGAGCTGGAGGCACATCTAAGCACTTTTACCCATAATATTCTGCGTGTGTAACACTTTCTAATGTGCTAGCGTATTTGCGATCGTTGTCTTCACACCAGCAACAGCTGTTGTCACAGGTCATAAAATTAGCCAAATTAATTCTAGTCTTGCCAGCTACAAATGCTACCAGAGAGTGGTCGTTTAGTGCCCTACGTCGTGTCAAAACAACCATGACAGAGGCACGATTGAACCATTTAATGTTGTTGTATGTTCATAAGGACAAAACAAGCGCACTTTGTATGGTAAAAATTGCCAATGATTTTGTAAGTGAATCCAAATATCGTTTGGGTATATTTGGAACACTTTTCTCTTCCGATCTTGTAAATGTCTTAGCCACTGTGAGAGAGAAATCAACCCAAGCGAAGATTTCATTTCTTGAATAGTGATAAAGTGGAATCTCACTAAAGCGACCTAAATGGCGTCCAAAGTAGTACTTTCTCAAATTATATGACGTCGGGAAACGGTTAACCGCTACCCCACACCCGCTACTCCACCCCTGCTCGACGCTACGTGCCTCTTTTATTGCATCACAGTTTGTTGTTCCGGGCGCTGACCGGACCACTTTCGATAGCACTGCTACGCCTCTGCAGGCTGGTGGTTGCATATGGATTGGTAGGTTTCTGGTAAACTTATACGTTTTTATGCCGAAATAATTGTTACTGAGGAACTTACAATAGGACTGTTGATTGAGATAATGCTACATAGCGAGACCATTAACAGAGGCACACAAGGGACATACGTGACAGCAGACTTAGACAAAATTACAGGTGATGATGATGATATATATGACAGTTAAAGCGATTTATGGAGGATCTGGTCCAATAATTGAAAGGACCAGCTAAAAAAATACCCATCCTGCGGAAGGGATAACTTTGTAGTTCGTAAATGACTGTCATGATAACAATGCTTGCCACATTTCAGAATTCACAACATTATCACAGAAATGTCCATTATGCCTTGGTACTTGGTGCTACCAGTCAACAGCCAACTCTCGAAATAGCGACGTACTGACAGTTATTGCAACGTCTGGTGATGCCTTGCCCTTGTTTTACATAAATTTGGACAATCGTAGACGCATGACATAGCGAACAATTCTACGTGGTTGTTCGCATAATGTTGCGGATGACACTGCGGACAATTGTACGTAATAACTAAAACCGGATAATTCGATTGTTCGTAGAAAGGGTAGTAGTAGGGTCACTTTCGAAAAAATTAAACTGACAACCCGACCGTGGGGTCGTAGATGATCCCCTGAAAGGCGCCCGAGATGCAAAGCTTCTAGGAGGAGTAGGCCCTACCATACCATACATACACTTGCTGGATTATAGTTAGTGATTAAGAAGAAATAACACGGTAGTAACACTATGTGTTGTAATCGATGGAAGTAACATATAAATGTATTGTATTAACTGTATCCGAAAAAACTGTCTCTGCATGTTGTAGGGATATGGCTTGTTTGTGTTGGAAGAAGAGCGACGTTCCACGGCTGGTGCCCTGTACACCTGTGGTCCGGGCACGTACAAGATCCCTGGCTTTAGCGACATTCCTGTCCAACTGAACGTAACACTCTTGAAAGGAGCCTCTAATCCCCGCGCCGTCTACTCGTCTAAGGTGAGTTCTGAAAAGTCTACACTTTGAATGTGTTCACAGCTCAGCCTGTTTACAAAAAACAACTAACTGTGGACATCACTCCTAAAATTATAGGGTGTTTTAAATTGGATCTTGTGTCTTAAGTACTTGAAAAGCACTGTAAAATGGGATATTTGTAAAAGGTCTTAAATTTGATTTAACCAAATTAGGCCCTGGGTTGAAAATCACCAAATGTGGAATTGCCCATTGCAGAGTAATATGCTTCTTTATTAAATGATACAGTTTGATCAGCAAGTAAATAAATGGCTCATAAAGGGTATTTGAATGGAAAAAATGTCTGTAATTTTGGATGAATGGAAAAGTTGTTAAATGTTTGAAGTATTGGTCTTTAAATGTCTGAAATCTCTTCAGCCCACAGCCACACCAACCATTCTAATCGTGCTTTGGCTGTTCCAGGCTATCGGTGAGCCTCCCCTCTTCCTTGCGGCCTCTGTCTTCTTCGCCATCAGACATGCGATCACGGCGGCCCGCGTTGACGTCGGTCTCAACAACTTCTTCCAACTGAACAGTCCGGCCACGGCTGAGAAAATCCGCATGGCGTGTGTCGACCAGTTCACTAAACGGGTACAGTGATATGTTGATGTAGAAACAGGGAACTGATGCCAAGACGGCAACACTGAAGTTCATCTACAACGTGCAGATGTTGCTTTAATTCTAAGAAGCTTGTTTGTTTACCAATTATGTGATTATCATCTCCTTTTATAAGTCTTTCTGCAAGGGAAAATAAACGTATAAGGTGATCTCTTGTGAAGGGAAATTATCAAGGGAAAGCTTTCTTTTTTGCATGGCAAGGGGGTCTCAGGTGAAGGGGACGTCTCTGGTGAGAGGATTCTTATAAGAGGGAAAGGCCTCTGTCGAGAGTGGCCTTATAACAATGGGAATACTGTACTGTAATTTCGCTGATAGTGATTGAGGAATGTTTTCATACATATGTTTTATTCAGTGTCTGTGTTTGTTCACTACTGGGAGCTTAATGTTGAAATTAAATTGAATAGTGTATAATACAGTCGATTCTCTGCACATGCTAAACTAATACTGTGTTTATGTGAATGAGCATCCGGACACACAAACACGTGGAAATCCAAATTATAGATTCATCCATTTTGCATTTTGTGGATGTTTGTACAACGTCTGAAAGGTGAATTAATTCTAAACAAATCCACTGCATTAGTGTATTTTTATATTTGTATAAGTCTCTACTCCCTCTTATTTTATATTTCAGTTTCCTGAACTGAAGAAAGGCAGCTACACACCATGGGTAGTGGGTTTGTGAAGAGGAAACATAGAGTATACCAGAAGTGGATCACTAATGAAACACGAAATCATCTTTGAATGACCTTTTATTTTTGTCCTGCAATTGTACCGTTGACACACCAAACACTGTCATCGGTTGCAGTTGATTTCAACCGCTAATAGCGTTTGGTGTGTCACCACACGTACAGAGAATGTGTGAGGAGAGTGACAAAGAGAAGACAGAAGAGGATGGTAGTGGGAGAGAATGGCAGGAGATGAGGAATCAATTTTATGTTTATATAACACACAAACTGTTTTAATACAATGGTTCTGCTATTAATCAAATGAGAGCACATACACTCAGTGCTACATTTTATTCAACACAAATTCAGGATAGATGTAAAACTTATTATGATCAGTATGAGAATGTTCACATGCAGAATGTCCTTCTACCATAATGTCTATTTCACAGGTTTCCTACATGCATTTCTTAGAGTTTGTTCCACCACATCACTGATTATATTGTCCTACGTGTGTGGTCAGTAAGTGAAGCCTCTGGGTCTTCCTCCTGTGCACAACCAAATGTTTCACAGACCTGTCTGTCTTTCTGTCTGCTCACCAGACAACCATTGCCACTTTATCTTGGCTGAAGTGAGGAGCATCACTTTATATCGTGATGCTAATTGTTGTTAGAGGAAGCGTCCACAGGTTTCTCTGAAATCATTTGGAACTTCTTGAAGTTGTGCATGCTTTATTTGACCCATAGCACATGCATAAATTGCAAACATATACATATGTACATATAGTACCATGACAATTTCATACAATTTCAAAACATACATTATTCTCCATTCATAAATGTAAATGTATATAATATGACTATTTCAAATAAAACGACATCAACTTTTTTTATGGGTCAGAGAGACTCCTACTAAGACCAGGCTTGGTTGCAATCGCTCGAGCCACCATGTTAATAGTATCCATTTATTTAATTAATTATTCACTATTGACTATTGCACTTGATATAAAAACGTTACCGTACACTTGCAAATATTATTTTACAACAAGTGTTATGTAGAAAGTAGACTTATGGACAGTAAATGAAAATTCCATCTGTTGTTTCTGTTTCCATTCTGTTTAAATTAGACACGGAGTACGCTTGTTGACTTATATTTCTTGAGACTATTGAACCAGAAGTGTAAATTTTTCTGATGTTGACATATAAAGCACTTTGATATTATGATAGCGTGCACCGTGTTTGGGATTGCTATAGTGCTATAGATAATGTTAATACGCGTTGCATTTTCTCACGAAGTACTGATTAACTCTGCAGTAAGCCTGGTTGATCTTGACAGACATCTGGGATAGGCCTACGTGCGGTGGTGCATTATAAAAGGCAGCCTTCATTATGTTGCATTAAAAAGCGCTATACGCAAAGTAAAATTGATATAATCATTGGTATATAATGCAGAATGTATCAAAATACGAACTATAGCGAAGTGTCAAAATGATTTATATCTGCAAAAGTGATCATTGATTACCTTGCTTGGTATGAAACGTGATGCTGACATGTGGGTGATGCCATCGTGACTACGCCATGATCATCCACGTGTCGATGATTCACTCTACTGTAAAAGTGTCAGTTGTGAGAGTAAAGCTATGTGTCTAAGAACAATGCAAAAAGCAACTCCGCCAAACATTAAGGTGAGACACATTAAGGTGAGACAGCTAGACAATTTTGTTTTAATTTGCACATCTAGTGCATCTTTTTCTGCCCAAACTGTAGAGTGTGTCTCACCGAGTAAAAAAGTATGTTGAATGTTTTTTTGCCACACAGTCCGTTTCCATGATAACAAACAAAATAATTCTTACAATACAATATTCAGTTTTCATTCTACTGCACAACTGGTAGTACAATTTTAATACAAGTTGTTATTGTTTTTTAATAAATGTTTGTAACTTCCGAAAAAATACTTATTTTTGGGCAATAAATATTTATGTAACTTTCAAACACTCACAGCCTAATTTGAATACTTACTTCCAGAGATATCTTTCTTCAAAAACAAAACAAAACATGGTTTTGAGAAAGAGCCGACAAAAATAGAAACACGTCATTTATTACATCACAGTCACGCCACGAGTCACTGGCTCTTGCTACATACATTAGGGGTGTGGACAGCACAAATGAAGATCTTACCTCAGAGTCATGCCACGAGGCGCTGGCTTTTCCCACATACATTAGGGTTCTGGACAGCACACGGGAAGATCTTACCTCACAGTCAAGCCATGAGGCGCTGGCTCTTCCCACACAGAGTAGGAAAGCTCACGGGAAGAGTAATCTGAGGTAAGATCTTCCCGTGAGCTGTCCTACTCTATGTGGGAGGCGATGGCTCTTCCCACATACACTAGGGTTCTGGATAGCATACGGGAAAATCTTACCTTACACTCAAGCCATGAGGCTATACAGTTTTAATATGAATATATATATATATATATATATATATATATATATATATATATATATATATATATATATATATATATATATATATATATATATATATATATATATATATATATATATATATATATTTATATAAATGAAATTATTTGGAAGGTGACATATCTAGCAAAGTACTGAAATTTGCAAATGACACAAAAGTATTCAGAAAGTTTACAAATGCTAAAGATAAACAAAGTTTAGAGGATGATCTAGATAAATTAGTTAAATGGTCAGAAAAATGGTAAATGGGAATTTTGGGAATTGTAAATTCATACACGTAGGACATGGAAACATGGACGAAGAATATAAAATGGGGGATGCTGTACTAGGTAGAACCACACAAGAAAAGGACTTAGGAATCACTTTTAGTGCTGACTTGAAAGTTTCAGAGCAATGTGGGATTGCTGCTTCAAAAGGAAATCAAATTATGAGATTAGGAGAATTATCACATATTAGGAGAAACAGCTATTTGTGCATTGTACAATAGTTAGAACGCATTTGGAATATTGTATACAAGCATGGAGGTCATATCGTAAGAAGGACATAGACAAGCTAAAAAGAATGCAAAGAAGAGCAACAAAAATGATTCCAGAATTGAGAGACCTTAGTTATGAAAGCCAATTGTGGTTTGACAACACTACAGACCAGGAGACTAAGAGACTAAGAGGAAACCAAATAGAAGTGTTTAAAATAGTGAATGGTTTTGAGGATATTGATAGGAATATGTTCTTCAAACTTAAAGAAGGCAATAAAACCAGAGGACACAAAGAAGCATTGGTTAAGGAACAGTGTAGGTTGGACATGAGGTAGTACTTATTCTTAAAGAGCGTGATAAATGAATGGAACAAACTGTCGAATGATTGTGTTAATGCTAGTAGTGTGAATATGTTTAAAAACAGAATTGATAGATATTTGGGTGGGCTATACATAGATGATAACATTGTTGGACTCTCGATAAGCCAATGGCTTCCTTGTCTACTTGCCATCTGGAACTTGTTGTTTGGGATGGCAATCTTTTTAAATCTTAAATCTTGATAAATTTAATTCGTGGAAGTGGAGAGTTATTGCGCTTTGTGCGCAGCTACAGGCCCGTCTTCTGATGTATTTCCCGAGTCCCCTTTTCGAAGCCTAAGGTACGGACTGGACCCGGTATGTTATTTGAACTCCGACTTTGCGGCCCAGTCGTGATTCATAGTGTATGCCAATTTAAAGGCGACAATCTTCATATTAATATTATGCGAAAATCAAGCTAATGTAAACTTGTATAGAGTAGGTTGGGGCATAACGCCCAGTTTTGGGGCATAAGCCCACCCCCTATCTAGTTACACGGCTCGAAAATTACAATTTCGAGCTGGCCAAATGAAGCTACACATCGACATTCGTATCTGACGCATCGGAGATTGCCGCAGAAGTAAAACTCGCGGTAAGCTGTTCATATTAAAAATGTTGCTTTGTAATTATAACAATTGTCCTTACCAAAGTAGGACTTTGTACACTACCAAAAATTATATATAACGGATGCAACTGTTACCATTTATGAATAAAGCACGACCATTATAACGTTCTTGCGCCTACATTGAAAATTTATCCTACAATTTTTTTTTAAATTCACAGAAAATGACAGACCCACTAAGACACCTGGTGTGTAAAATTCGTGAAAATGATATACCTCCTTTTCGCACAAATTGCTTCAAAGCATGACGCCCCTGCATTTCTGCCATGAAATTCCCCGGTTTCCAAAATATGAGTACATCCTGCCTAACAGCCACTGTGTCCTTACGCAACTGGTATATCTACCGACAAATGGCATCATTTCAAAGCTTAGATGCTACTGTGCACAAAAACATCACTTCCACTCACTCATCCACACAATTTCTGCTCTCGCAAATAAACCCTATCTGCACAATGAATTTTTTCCTTGGGATTCTTTATGTATGTAATGGCGGATGGATTCTAACCGTGGTCCGTGCCCACGTGTATTCTTATTCAGTCGTATAAAGCACAATATACTACATGGTGTCAGGACGGAAAGACCCCACAAATGGAAGCATTCAAACCCCCAGCAACTGTATCGTTCACCACCTGCAATACGGCAGAGCAGTGGCGTCGCTGGGAGCAACAATTCCGGGTTTACTTTGCAGCAGCTGAGCTCAGCAAGAATACAGCCAAAACACAGGTAGCCATACTACTGCACTGTGCAGGCCCCGAAACACAGGACATATATACAAAGTTTGTTTTTGCAAACACCGATGACGACAAAGACTCCAACTGGGAGCATGTGCTCAAGAAATTCAGAGACTATTGCGAACCTAGAAAAAATGAGGTGTTTGAGAGGTACAAATTCGGGCAGCGAGATCAGCGTGAAGGGGAGCCCATTGATCAGTGGGTAAATGTACTGAAGATACTGCTATCCAGTTACGAATATGAAGACCAGAAACAAAGCAATATGAGAGACAGAATTGTGTTTGGTGTGGCAGTCATACGTGTCAAAGAGAGACTTTGAAAGTGATTTGAATCTAGCAAAAGCATTTGACATCTGTCACGCAGCAGAGGCCAGCAAAGTCCAAATGAAATTGATGGAAGGTGAAAGTCAACAGAGACACGAAGTGAACATTCTTAGCAAGAAGGATACAGGAAAGTCACACAGACGGGGAAAAACCCAGCAGAGGCCAGCACTGTGTCTCACAAGCACCACACGCAGTTCTATCAAGGCCGTAACTGTGGGTATTGTGGCAGTCAGCATCCGCCACGCAAATGCCCTGCATATGGTGCAACCTGTTCGAAATGCAAAGGACGGAACCACTTTGCAAAGGTGTGCAAAGGAGGCGGGTTCAGGAAGAAAATCTACCAACTAGAGACAGATGACACTGATGATCATGATGGTGGAAGTGACTTTCTCTTTGTGGGTACAGTGACTGACAACAAACACCCCACAAAGACCGAGCAGAAATGGCAAGCAGTATTGAATGTACAAAGCCACAATATACAGTTCAAGCTTGATACTAACGCCGAGGCAAATGTGCTACCAGTAACAGTGTTCAATCGAATGAAGTCAGTCAAACTGGAGAAAACCAAGACTCTACTGTGTGCATTCGGAGAGCATCAGGTAATCCCACTAGGTACAGTCACGCTAGACTGCACCACTGCAAAGGGAGACTCAGAACGACTTCTATTCTATGTCACAGACAGTGCTGATGTTCCAATACTGAGTCACAAGGCTTGCGATGACTTGAATGTTATCATGAACCAGCCAATGTAAACTCCCTCTCTGGCTAAAGACCGCATGATACATGAATACCAGGATGTGTTCACTGGAGTTGGAGAGTATGACAAAGTGTATCACATGGAGCTCAACCCAGACGCACAAGAAGTGATCCAGCCACCACGGAAAATTCCGTATGCTATTCAGCCCAAACTCAAAGAAGCGCTTGATCGACTGAAGGTTCAGTACATCATTGCGGATGTCGACAGTCCGACCGAGTGGGTTAATAACCTGGTCATAGTAGAGAAGAAATCTGGCGCCCTCAGGCTATGTTTGGATCCGCGACCACTGAACGCTGCTATCAAGCGAGAGCGGCACGCCATAACAACGCCGTCTGATGTGCAAGCACAGCTCTCTGGAAAGCAGGTATTCACAGTGGTCGACATGAAGGATGGCTATTGGCACGTAAAGCTTAGCGAGGAGTCGTCATACCTCTGCACATTCAACACACCGTGGGGCTGAAAACGCTTCCTACGGATGCCCTTCGGGATCTCATCGGCCAGTGAGATAATGCAGAAGAGAAATGAGGATACATTTGGCGACGTCCACGGTGTCCACGTCGTAGCCGACGACCTGATCATTGCGGCGGCAGATGTCCAGGATCATGACAGCATTCTACACAGAGTGTTAGCACGAGCACGTGACAAGGGAGTCAAGTTCAGCAGTGACAAGATTCAATTCAAGATCAGTGAGGTCGAGTACATGGTTAATTTCGTATCATCAGATGGCCTGAAACCAGATCCCAAGAAGACCGAGGCAATCGTCAACATGCCCAAGCCAACCGACGTCACCTCACTCCAGCGCCTGTTGGGCATGATCATGTATTTTGCACAGTACATTCGCAATGAGTCAGCAATCACCGAGCCACTGAGAGAGCTGCTCAAGAAAGACGAGGAATGGGCCTGGCATCCAAAGCACGACAAGGCAATAGAAAATCTGAAGGCTGTCCTCACCAACAAACCAGTGCTTGCCTTCTTTGATGTCAAGCAGCCAGTCACCATTCAAGCCGATGCTTCGCAGTCAGGCCTGGGCGCATGCCTGATGCAGAGAGGAAAACCAGTTGCGTATGCATCTCGCGCTATGACAAGAGCTGAACAAAACTACGCTCAAATCGAAAAGGAGATGTTGGCAATATGCGTTGCACAAGCAAATTCCACAAATACGTCTACGGCAAGTCTGCAGTTAGTGTGCAAACTGACCATAAACCTTGCATCTTGAAGAAGCCACTATGCAAGGCACCACCGAGACTACACACGTCCAGCCTCGCTCGTACCTGGTCCAGAGCCAGCACGGACAGCTGCGCAGGAATAGAGGACACCTCAGCAAAACGAATGAGCTACCTGTGTTGTTCGTTCCAGCAGACCAGTTGCTGACTGCAACAAGCGTTGGTGCTCCACACGTGAGAGAAGTGCCAGCAGCCCCACCAGAACCGGTTGATACATAAACGACTCAGATGAGGCACGACCGTGTTACCAGTAGTTGTCGGATCGTCAAGACTCCGGTCAGATACCAATAAACAGTCTAGTATATACAGTACTTTAAACCCCTGTGGTTTATTATTTATATACAACTTTTACCATTTATGAATAAAGCACTTCCTGTTGAGTTGTATTACCGACAACACGTGTGTTCTTGTTCAGTCGTATAAAGCACAATATACTACACTCACCACTATTCGAGGCTGAACTTGTTAAGCACGTGAAAGAGATGGAATCTTCCATGTACTGCATAACGATGATTGACTTGCGTCGTTTAGCCTTTGATCTTGTCGTCCGCATGAACATTGCACACCCATTCGATGCTACCAGTGCCAGTGGTCTGGCCGGTGTAGACTGGGCAAGGGCCTTCGCCGGCATACGACGCTCACCATCAGAAAACCGCATCTAGCATTGCACGTATGAAAGGGTTTAATAAATAAGATGTGGGAATGTTCTTTGGACAGTACAGGAAGTTGCTTGTGAATGGTGGGTTTGTCCCTACATGCATATGGAACTGTGACGAAACATGGTTCACTACCGTTGCTTCTGAAGACGACGACGAGTGGCCATGCCTTGTTTGCGGCGAGCCATTCAGAAGCAGCAGATCCGGCGAAAGGTGGATCCAGTGTCAGATCTGTCACCACAGGTCGCATCATAACTGTACCGAGGGTGGCAGATTTTATGTTTGCCACAATTGCGAGTCTGATAGTGAGTGAACTAGTGGTTAGGCAGCAGATCCGACGAACGTTACATTCTGTGCCATGTATATCCCCAATGATCGCAACTGGTCGACGAGGGTGGAAGATTTTATGTTTGCCGTAATTGCGAATTAACGAGTTGTTAACCGTCGAGAGTTGATGAGAATAGTTTTAATAAAGTTCTGAATTATAAAAGTGTCTACATGGGTTGATTTTACAAAGTAACATTTCTGCAGTCATACCACATAAATATGAAATATTAGAACTGTACAGATTATGTTTGATTAGTTTCATTTTAGCAGTGGACTCTCCATTCATTATTAAAGTAGTATAGCCGTCCAAGATCAAAGACAATGGCAAAGGAGTAACATTAATAATAAACATATATATATATATATATATATATATAATAACAGATACATATCCACAATTTAGCCGAAAAATTAACTAGTGACACCGACATTTTATTGGGGTAAAACGCCCAGAGGTGAGCGTTTTGCATAACGCCTATATGCAGGACCTCCGCTAAAATGATTACAACTTTTTTCAGAGACAATGTACATTAAAAATATTAACACACATAATGTACCAGATAATCAATTGAACATACAACAGATATACCAAAAGTATTCTTTCCAGTAGGCGATGTCCCAAAAAACTGGGCGTTATGCCCCAAGCTATTCTATACATATTATACACACAAAAAATAATAATAATATAATATATTGAACGAATAATAAAATTGACGGATGGGTAGTAAACCCGTGTAGTCTTCTGCAAATTTAATAAGAATGTATTCTTAAATAACATGTAAATATCTAGATGTTTCTAGCATACACAATGTACACCCAATCTCCACCAAAACAGCAGCAACGTACATGTTCTTAATTATCGAGTCACTGTTAACTGATGCCCTGTAAAAGTCAATGCTCAAAATTACAGAGTCGCTGTAAACTGGTGTCTTGTAAATGTCAATGTTCAAAATTATCATCGGTCATGAAATACAAGCTTCTGTGTTTGTCGTGATCCGGGTACTTGAGCACGTACAGGAACTTGTCGCGCTGTATGAGCGTGCACCCTTCCGGCAGGAACCTTTGGAATCCGACCACCAGCTCCGGATGCTTCCCGAAGAGAATGACGATTCGGTGGATCGTATCGACGTCGCTTGTCTGGTGCGCGCAGTAACTCTGGACGATCAGCATAAACTGCCGGTATGTGTCGCTATCACATACAGTCTGGATGTGCCGGATGTAGCCGCAGGCGTCGGACTTCCGGTTTGTCGTCACATCGTTCGCGGCGAAAAGGGCCGACTCGAATTCGTCCTCGCGCTGGTTGAATCGCACGCGCACCGACTTCTGGTTGTTCATGTGCAGCACGAGAACCTGTCCGTTTGTGTCAGCCGACGAGACTTCGGGCACGAAACAACGGAGGAATACATTCAACATGTCCCGGTGATTGGCGAACAGGTAGGCAACGTCACTGACAATGTCGAATTTATCGACGCCCTGTTGTGAGATATCGCTGAGTAACCGTGAAAACGTAGCGAACACTTCCGGTTGGTCGGCGAATCGTTTGCGGACGTACCGTACGTAGCTCACCGCACTTTCGCTTCCTGTCAGACTGCCCTTTGTGGTGGGTGTGAATTTTGTGGAGCCATCTGACGGGGCAACAGAATCCCTCTCGGGCCTCCTCTGTTTGTTCATGGCGCTACGGAATTCCAGTTAAACCGCCGCACGAACTGGTATCTGTAAAATGCAGTTCAACGTAACGGTAACCAGTACAGCAACGACATACTGCTGCACATTAGCATAATGAGGATTGTCAAGAACAATCGGCTCAACAGTGTCATGGGTCAGATTGGGCATTTCCTTTCATTTTATGCGCGTTCCCTGCTCAGAACAAATCCCCGTGCTTTATTGTGGGATTAAACAAAGCCGGTGTATGTCCGTCGCGTACGGCGCTCAGCAAACATTCCCCTTTCATTGGTCATAGCCTTTGTGGACTAAGCACGATCAGTTCCCCATAACTGAATAGCACCAATGGTGGTTCGTGTACATGTACAAACATATTCACACGCAAGCTCGCCAGACAATAGGGCCTAATGGTATGCTAGTTGTTGCACATGCATGCACGTACCCGGTACACGCACCAGTTCTACCAAATATATCAAACGCTCCCACGTCTAATGTCATCGGTTCACATTGCTATAATGCGATTCGAGTTTTCTCATAATTTCTCTATCGTTTATTTTTGTTTGAATCGCTTCGTTCTAATACGATGATATGCTATGGCACATAATTAGAAACATACTTTCTTGTCCCCAAAATGTCGCCTGGGCTTAATAGTAAATATCCCCCTTCACAGATGGGTTTGTTGTTTCATTAATTGCCATGAATTGTGTTAATACGTTTATTGTGTAATTGATGGCAAAATGTGTGACCGGATTTATCTGGCTGTGGTGAACATTCAACAGTAGCATGTCACAACATGGCGAATCAATCGATATCTTGTCATAGGAATGGACACCTTGTGACATGTTGCTCGTGTTGTTTTTGTCGACAAATTTCGTATTTTCATATTAAATCTGCTAAATCTATGGTTAGTCTCTTGGGATGCGAATAGCAAACATTAGTCGTTGGTTGACAACCGGAAGGAACAAACAATCTTACCTGTCGGATCGCGCACTGTGCGGGCAGTACATGGCTGTGCAAAATAACGCCGGTTATTGTCACGAGCAGAGCGTCCTGGTAACGCTGTTCGATTCGTCATACGATGCATAATCAGCCAGGCGTGGCGAGAACTATTCTTGCCGGAATCAGCTAGGCGTGACGCTCGGTAGTAGGACAATCACATTAGTGACGCATGCAATCACTAAGGCGTATTGGTAATGTATTTGCGAAAGCAGTATGAACGTAGCCTTTGTGGTGGGGCAGCCGACGAGTCTGATCATGTATAGATCGATGGCATTGCTACAGACAATTCCTGTGTTCCGAACAATATAAACTTCGGTGGGATTAACAATATGAGTCAGACGTACCAACGAGACGAATTACAATAAAACGTCATCGAGTTGAAGCCTACAGTAAAAGTACACAATGATATAAATAATTGGCTTAGGTACGACAGTATATTATTTGATAAGAGTCCTTGCTACTATAATGCTTTACATCAAACATCTCAGTAATCAACATAGTTAAGTGAACAATGAAAACGTGTTGGTTTAAATGTTTACGAGCTCGTTGAAAGTCACTAGAAGCTCGAAAATGTAACAGCGTTGTGATTTGCTATCCAAGCAATGATGCACAATGCGGTACGGACGTGCGACGCACCACATTCTTATCGACAGTACAAGAGACGTAAAAGAGACAGTACACAGTAACGAAACAGTATGTACGTGCACGTACATGCATGCATGCATGCGTGCGTGCTTATGTGTGTGCGTAGTACGTACGTGCGTACGTACGAACGAACGTTCATACATACATGCATGCATGCATACATAAATACATGCATACATACATACATACATACATACATACGCATACGAACAATTCTCTAAAGTTGTTGTTATGTTATAACTTTGGAATGGGAACGAATACAGTTTTGGAATGGTTCTGATTGAATGATTGTGAACATAATAAAGAGATAACATCAGATATCTCGTTGATGTTGCCTGTGTTGTTTGCCTGTGAGATTTAACAACCAAAAACATCGGGTTGGGCCTTCAAAAACGTAACACGCGAAGGACCCAGGTGTTGTAAGCTTGCAGTGAAAACAAGTTAGGCTAGCCTTTCTCATGTTGGTTGGATCTTGTTGTCAATACATTGCTCTACCAAAGTGTGAAGCATCGACATAATGTCTGCACTGCCGTGTGCAACAGATTATTTTTAATTTATTTTTGAAAACGTTACTCGTAACGTTACTCGTTGTTTGCCTTAGTAACGTGAAATCCTATGCACCATTGAACAATCCATATAAAAAGCACTGTTTTTTCAACAAAAACATAAAAAGCTCAACAATGTTTGCATTTGTATTTGTTCAACATAAAAAAGTTGTACAAAAAAGGACAGTTAGAAAAGTAAATGGAAGTTTATGCCCTGGTGGCAACGTTACTAAGACAAAGTGTGACTGATAATTTGATAACGCAGCTAATAAAGCTCCATGCATTCAAGAAACACAAAATCCCTAATAACTCTATACTGCCTTGAACAACCACCTTGTCATCATTACATTCATGTAGCGTACTGGTGGAAGTACACACCCAAACCGAGAAAAACTAATGAAAACAAACTCTTGAAATGTTACTAGTGTGTAACACTTTTGTGACGACCTTTTGAGAATTGCTCACATACCTGCATGTACAAATAATATACATAACAAAATATACAACAATAAACACACATTTTAATGATGAAAGTAACCACCACGTAACATTTAAATGTACGTATACTTGTCAAGTTGTGCTAAGCAAACGTATTTACAACTAGTGTGAACTGATATCAAATGAAAAAAAGGAAAAGCACAACATGCTTACATTAATTAGTATGATTAGTTATGTCATCTCAAACAAACAGGATGCCTGGTTAAATAAACACAACACTATTATAAAAGTTTGACAATTTGCTTTACTAGTTTATATACATCGCTATAAATTTCTTTCATGGAAATATGCTTTCAATAAAACAGTATAAAATATCCAATGTAAAAATGTTAATATAATATCTATATAAATATGTATAACTATATAAACGTATAAAATCTATTATTCATAACAAGTTATTCCTAATACTAATATAACGCATTTGTTCGCAATCTAGAACAGCACATATATTCATAATTATACTGGCACACATTTAGTGCATAATTGGTCGCATTTGCTTTATACGGTCAAACCTGTCTTAAGCGACCGTTCAATGGATGGTCGAACAGTTGTCTCTTAACACAGATGGTCGCTGAATTACGGTAATTTAACATGTGAAACTATTGTGAAAGGAGGAGAGTTGATCGTGGTCGTTAATGACAGGTGGTTGCTTAATGTAGGTGGTCGCTTGAGCAGGTTTTACTGTACATTTAAAGCATAAACACTGCTTTAAGTTTGACTGAATTAGCCGGTAAGTAGCTATTATCACATCAGTTCTTTCAGCCCCTCGCCCGCACGTACGAAAGCACTTGCGCACACGCACGCGCACAAAACAATCTATAGAAATCCTTAGAATTTTACAGAGTATAGTAGAATTTTGTATAGCAAATTATTGAATTAGTTTATGTCTACTTAAATTTTCTATAGAAACAGTTTATGTCTACTTTAGGTCTACTAATTTTCTAAAGATTTGTATAGAATT
This sequence comes from Lamellibrachia satsuma, assembly GCA_033239005.1. Classification (NCBI taxonomy): domain Eukaryota; kingdom Metazoa; phylum Annelida; class Polychaeta; order Sabellida; family Siboglinidae; genus Lamellibrachia; species Lamellibrachia satsuma. The sequence continues at coordinate 3,061,861 of BSQZ01000037.1, read as the reverse complement.
TCATAGAATTTTATAGAATTCTACAGAGCATAGCCAAATATTGTACAGAAAACTACAGAAACTACAAATTCTATAGCTATAGCTATATCCGCAAAAATCCAATAGAATATTCTAAAACATTATATCGATTTTTTGCTAAGGGTTATCTGGCTTCACTGTATATCTACACCATAGCAAACTGTCTTACAAAATTAGCCGCTAAGTAGCTATTATCTATCGCATGACATGTTTCCGCACACGAGCCCCTCGCACGCACGTTCGCAGGGGCACGCACTCGCTCAAACGCACGCACGCTGTCGGTACCGCCATCACCGAGTGAACGCTTCGTCGACCATATAGTGCAGCGTCTCCTGTTCGCCGCCGGCGCCGGACGGGTACAAGATCACATAGCCCGACTCGCCCTCCTTGCGCACAGCGAAGCCGTCTGGGAGGAAGCGGTTGAAGCCTTCGACGAGCGGCGCCCGCATCTGGAAGAGCGCGACGATGCGTTGGATCGTCTCCAGCTCGTCGCTGCGACGCTCGTGGAAGTCAGCGAGGGTGTCGACGAACTGGCGGTAGACGCGCGGGCTGCTGGCCTCCTTCACCTGCAACGGCACGGCGCTGGTTATAAAATTATCGGGCGGGCGGGCGGGCGGGCGGGCGGGCGGGCGGGCGGGCGGGCGGGCGGGCGGGCGGGCGGGCGGGCGGGCGGGCGGGCGGGCGGGCGGGCGGGCGGGCGGGCGGGCGGGCGGGCGGGCGGGCGGGCGGGCGGGCGGGCGGGCGGGCGGGCGGGCGGGCGGGCGGGCGGGCGGGCGGGCGGGCGGGCGGGCGGGCGGGCGGGCGGGCGGGCGGGCGAGCGAGCGAGCGAGCGAGTGAGTTTGTCCTACTTGGTGCTTTTTCTGTCAATTAACCAATATTTAAATGTCACTACAGCGTCTCTCGCTATTAGGACTTCCGACGTTAGGAACATCGGCTTAAAGAAAACAACTTTGAAATCCACGTTCTGGCCTTCACTGTTTCACGTACCCATGGATATAAGGAACACCGATATATAGAACAGATTGACTTTATACCACGAACCCACTGTAACTATGTAACACCTGTAATAAGTTTATTTCCGAAAGGTGGAAATCATTATAAATACTTAATACAATATAACGAACCCACAACTAAGAATCCGTTTCCTCACCAGTGCCACGTATTTGTGAGTCTCCGGGGAGCCCTTCCGGTGCACGGACCGCAGTGTAGTCAGACTCACGCGGCGCGTGTTGCACGACGCGGCGTCGCGATGCGCGTCGCGCACTTCGGCGATTTGGTAGTCGTGCCGTGGCAGGTCGGCCGGGGGAGCGTCGGAGGCGGCGTGCGTGTCGAACACTTTCACGACGACGGCGTTCTCCTGGATATCGAAGACGTAGCCGGGAGGCAAGAAGCTGTTGAAACGCATGATGAGGTCGCGGTGGTCGTTGAAGAGAAGAGCCACGCGATTGATGATGTCAATCTTGTCGATATCCGGCTGCTTGATGTCGCTGTCGGTTTAGATTATTATTATTACTAGCAACAATTTCATGATACACTATATTATCACATAAATATCCATCTATGCCTTGGTGCTTGGTTCTGCCAGTTAACATACTAATGGCTTCTTCGAAATCGCAACGTAACACTGGCCGTTACAGTGTCGTGTAGCGACGACCTGCCCTTGTATTAGGTAACTTCCAACAATCGTAGAAACGACGCATGACGTAGTGCACGATTGTTTATTATTCGAACAGTGTTGCGGACAATTGTACGTAATAACTACAAAGAGTAATTCGATTGTTCACAGAAAAGGTAATACCTGTGTGAATTTCGAAAAAGTTCAACTGTGACAACCCGTGAGATCGTAGATGAACCCCTAAAAGTTTGGCATACAAATATACGTACTCACCTTTACCAGTAGACTAAAACGTTACAGATCGAACACTCGATAAAGAAATATTAGACATGGTGGACACTGGCACGAATATATGATGAGAGGGGAAGAATGGAGAGGCAGGAAACAACGTGCAGGTGAACAGCAGAGTCAGGCCTTACTTTAGTTTCACTTATCCGACTCTCGCTCGCCTTGGTGAACTATCCGAGAAGAGAGTCTTGCCCCGAAGGCGATGTCTCATTGTTACCAACTGTCACCAATCCATTTTTTGTGTAGACATTCCCGTGAAGCGCCAGCAGCCAATCAGCGTTATTATCGAGATTCTACGGTAAATATTTAGTTTTGTGCATGTGGGTACGTGCGTGCGTGCGCATCAGGTCAACCAGCTTACATGATGGAGAAGATACGTCACAATGAACACACCTCAAAATACGCACGAACTTCCTGTAGACCGATGGCTGATGTTTGAAGCGCTTCGCCACGGCCCGAATGTAGGCGTGCGTCATCCTGTCATGGCTATCCTCGGCGTCGGCAGCGCGCCCTGGTGGCCGTCTCGACTTCCGCCGTCCATTTTCTCTCTTCATGGACATCCTGCTGATTTCATACAAAACAAGAAATACTTTAAGATTAATACTATATCTTTGTAACTGAATACAGATATATTAACACGTCAATTAACTGTCCATCATTCCGTTGCCAAATTTATGCATTTCGTGTGGTTGTAGTTAACACAAGCGCCTGTGCTACAATCTATACATGTAGGTGTGAGTGCGAATCACACAACCTCTTCGCTGTAGTTTGGCATCACTTACAGTACAATATTTAATAAGCCCCAACATAATATATTTGTTCAGTGATGAAGTAAAATGCAAACGTTGCCGAGCCAGTATATTCCGTACCCGTGATTATTATTAATTCCGACGAAAAAAAATCATCAAATTCGAGAATCAACATCGCCCTCAAAATCAAGAAACCGGCTTACTTTCGGAAAATGACAAGCGCGAAACACTTGGCTCACTATTCAAAGACAATACAAACGGGACAACAGATCAATAAGTCCGAAAAAAATTGCCAATTGTTGGCTACCTAACATAATGTCGGTAACTTGGTACTGGTGGGTGGTACATACGTCGTAACTAAATAAACTTCCGGGCATGTGTACCCAAAACATTTTAACGGGATTGAAAATCTAATGACTAAAGAGGAATAAAGTAACATTAGTGTTTGTATATTTCAACAATGCTTCATCGTTTTTATGCGGAATCTAATGATTCTAGACCTATTAATTGATGCAGTTCTCGGTCTCCACACCAGTATTATGGTGAGCTGCGCGTCAAACGTCGCGAGAAATCGTGTAATGTCCGACCCAGGAAATCTAGAATAATTGCAACTTGGCTGTCGCAGACTGTAACGAGGTGTGTAGTGTGCAGAGGCTTTAACCTCTAACGATTAAAACTGCATCCTCAACTGATCTGTGTATGAATAGCTTACGTAATATTCGCAGTCGATTTAATAAAAAAAGTGCATACTTTTTTCAAATCATCGAAACAATTGGGTTTGGTCGTTAGATCTGGTAAGGTTAAAAATATTGGATATCCAAAACGGTAAACACGTTACGGGGTCAAAGTTGATCATGGGCGTGACTTCCGTCCTATCGCCAATCACGTGACAAAATTATGAAATTTCATCAAGAACAAAATTCGTGAGTTTCAGCGTTTCTATTTTCACTTCAATAAATTCTGCATGCAGAATTAAATAATTTAATAGTGGATCTGATGATTTCACAAAAACAATATATAACAGTTGCCCAAATGAGCTAGCATGTCGTAGTGGATACTAGGTAGTTGTGAATTTTCACAAAATGAATTTGAAATGAGACAAAAATAAATCGAATTGAGGAGGCACCTTTAAGTATCACGAGGCTAAGTCAGTGTAATGCTTGGTAAACTATTGATACGCCGCGTTTGAGTTTGTGTCGTATCCATAAATATCTCATGCTCCACTTTCCACAAAGCAATAAACACCGCTATTAAGACCATTACATGACCATATTGCCAACGCCAGTTGCCGGTGGTATTCACGGGTGTAATTAAGTACCTGCGTGCAGGTGTGGACAATAAAACACTACACACAATAGTAATGCGAATATTGATATCATAAGCGAGCATTTTGCTACGACCAGCACTTTCTATGGTGTTATACTAGTCAACAGTCGTTCGTGGTACATACAATTTTGCTAGTACATGCATATAATACATTTGGTATTCCCGTTCCCAATTGAATTTCCAGTTTATTGAGCCGAAACTCTCACTATGTGTTGCAATTTTTGTAGGTACTGTTTTACAGCATGAACGTGTAACTAGATATCTCCCTCCTTTCCTCCCCCTCCCCTCCCCCTCCACCCCCCTCCCTGCCTTGTTTTAGCGCTGGCAATAGGAGCCGTCACCAATTTTCAGTCAAACTGTTCCACATTGCTATCACTCTCATTGTGAAACGGTGTTTCCTCAGCTCGAGATTTCTGCGCAACAACGTTGACGAGTGTCTACCGCACCTCCCAGTTACATTCACGACTTACGTAGTTTCGGTGACACTTATTTATGGTATCTTCCATGCAGTATGTTGTGTACTGTTATAAAATCCCCTCGCAACCTTCTGTATCTGAGTGTGGGCATGTCTACAGCTCGTAGTCTGTCCGGGTATGTTCTTCCTCGTATCTGAGTGTGGACATGTCTACAGTTCGTAGTCTGTCCGGGTATGTTCTTCCTCGTATCTGAGTGTGGGCATGTCTGCAGCTCGTAGTCGGTCCGGGTATGTTCTTCCTCGTATCTGAGTGTGGGCATGTCTGCAGCTCGTAGTCGGTCCGGGTATGTTCTTCCTCGTATCTGAGTGTGGGCATGTCTGCAGCTCGTAGTCGGTCCGGGTATGTTCTTCCTCGTATCTGAGTGTGGGCATGTATGCAGCTCGTAGTCTGTCCGGGTATGTTCTTCCTCGTATCTGAGTGTGGGCATGTCTACAACTCGTAGTCGGTCCGGGTATGGTCTTCCTCGTATCTGAGTGTGGGCATGTCTACAGCTCGTAGTCTGTCCGGGTATGGTCTTCCTCGTATCTGAGTGTGGGCATGTCTACAGCTCGTAGTCTGTCCGGGTATGGTCTTCCTCGTATCTGAGTGTGGGCATGTCTACAGCTCGTAGTCTGTCCGGGTATGTCCTTCCTCGTATCTGAGTGTGGGCATGTCTACAGCTCGTAGTCTGTCCGGGTATGTCCTTCCTCGTATCTGAGTGTGGGCATGTCTACAGCTCGTAGTCTGTCCGGGTATGTCCTTCCTCGTATCTGAGTGTGGGCATGTCTACAGCTCGTAGTCTGTCCGGGTATGTCCTTCCTCGTATCTGAGTGTGGGCATGTCTACAGCTCGTAGTCTGTCCGGGTATGTCCTTCCTCGTATCTGCGTGTGGGCATGTCTACAGCTCGTATTCTGTCCGGGTATGTCCTTCCTCGTATCTGAGTGTGGGCATGTCTACAGCTCGTATTCTGTCCGGGTATGTCCTTCCTCGTATCTGCGTGTGGGCATGTCTACAGCTCGTATTCTGTCCGGGTATGTCCTTCCTCGTATCTGCGTGTGGGCATGTCTACAGCTCGTATTCTGTCCGGGTATGTACTTCCTCGTATCTGAGTGTGGGCATGTCTACAGCTCGTAGTCTGTCCGGGTATGCTCTTCCTCGTATCTGAGTGTGGGCATGTCTACAGCTCGTAGTCTGTCCGGGTATGCTCTTCCTCGTATCTGAGTGTGGGCATGTCTACAGCTCGTAGTCTGTCCGGGTATGCTCTTCCTCGTATCTGAGTGTGGGCATGTCTACAGCTCGTAGTCTGTCCGGGTATGTTCTTCCTCGTATCTGAGTGTGGGCATGTCTACAGCTCGTAGTCTGTCCGGGTATGTTCTTCCTCGTATCTGAGTGTGGGCATGTCTACAGCTCGTAGTCTGTCCGGGTATGTTCTTCCTCGTATCTGAGTGTGGGCATGTCTACAGCTCGTAGTCTGTCCGGGTATGTTCTTCCTCGTATCTGAGTGTGGGCATGTCTGCAGCTCGTAGTCGGTCCGGGTATGTTCTTCCTCGTATCTGAGTGTGGGCATGTCTACAGCTCGTAGTCTGTCCGGGTATGTTCTTCCTCGTATCTGAGTGTGGGCATGTCTACAGCTCGTAGTCTGTCCGGGTATGTTCTTCCTCGTGTCTGAGTGTGGGCATGTCTACAGCTCGTAGTCTGTCCGGGTATGTTCTTCCTCGTATCTGAGTGTGGGCATGTCTACAGCTCGTAGTCTGTCCGGGTATGTTCTTCCTCGTGTCTGAGTGTGGGCATGTCTACAGCTCGTAGTCTGTCCGGGTATGTTCTTCCTCGTATATGCGGTACCATATTGGTTGCTCGTTCCTGTTCTGCTTCCAACTGATCCATTTGTGTACTGCCATGTGGCCCACAGACGGACACTGCATATTCTAAATGCGCTCTCACTAGTAACATGTATAGTAATCTTAACGTCACCACATTCAGGAACATAAATGACCGCCTTACCCATCCTGCAGTCAAGTTCGCTTTTAAAATTGTTTTTTCAATATGACTCTTGAATGATAGTTTCTTGTCAATTTCAACGCCAAGATCCTTTTCACATTATGAGTCCTGAACCATCATCCTTCCGACTGTATATTCATGCTGAGGATTTTCCATAGTACCTCCGATGTCCACGTGTATTAGTTTATCAGGATGTAGCTCCACTAACCATTTATTACTCCAATCACAAGTGTATTAGTTTATCAGGATGTAGCTCCACTAACCATTTATTAGTCCAATCACAAATGTTGTTTATGTCATCTTGCAGGTGTTTCTTATCCTCTACTCTGCTATCAGTTTCCTTCAATACCTTGTTATCACCTGTAAATAGGTATGGGTGTGGCTGTATAAATACATATGGTAAATCATCCACATACATTAGGAATAAAAAAGGACCAGGAACGGTTCCTGGTATTCCTGATACAATTATATTTCCTTCTGATAGTTCTCCCATTATCCGTACTTGCTGAGTACTACCTCTGAGGCAGTCTGCGAGCCACTCAATTATATCTTCAGTAAATCAAGTATTAGAGAATAGACCGTTCTTCATCATGTGTCCCATTAGTTGTTCTCTCATTATTCATCATGTGTCCCATTAGTTGTTCTCTCATTATTCATCATGTGTCCCATTAGTTGTTCTCTCATTATATATTCTAGAATCTTACATAATATACAAGTTAAGCTCACCAGCCTATAGTTTCATGGCATTGTTTAGTTTCCTTTCTTAAATATAACACTAATGAATGACCATTTCCATGGTGATGCCAACTTATATTCTTCTACTGATTTCCTGAAGATCCTTGTGATTGGCTCCGCTAATTCATCTGCTAATGCTTTGAGCAGTGCCAGGTGTATTTAATTTCAGACAGGTGTTAGATCTTACATGACCGGTCAACTTAGCCCTATTCGTTATACTTAACATTTTTCTTTTGCAGCATACGGGTAGACCAAAATAATACAATGTCTGCACACATATCTACAGCCTGGACGGTATCGACTGGCTCAGTGGGCACCAGTGACCGGATAACACTCTGCTTGCGCAGAGTTATGCAAACGTCACGCATTCACATGATGTCATAGTTGCAGGGACTGTGTAGGTTAACTGTCTTCATGCTTACATTTTAGCAAACATCGCTGGGCCGCATACGCTTTGATAGTCTCGGCACAGGTCCGGACAGTCTCTCGGCAAGAAGACACCCATGACGGCATCAGTCGTTTCATACGTCTGGGATGTTTACCAACATATGGATGTGTTCGTAACCGAAATGTTTCGTGAAAATTGGGTGGGGGATTGTTTCCGAAAAGGGGGTTAGGAAAAATAGTTCGCGCGAACCCTCCAAACCCACGTGGCATCGGCCCTGAACCCGCGATGGGCATGCGTACAAAGCTGGTTAAAATTGTCACTACGGTTATATAAACCCACTACCAGGTACCACAAAACAGTCCCGCACTAGCCGTGGACGGACGGCAGTTTGGGGACATTGAAACTAGTAGAAAAATACGTACAGAGAGGCGAGGCAGCTTCCGGTTACGATGTCTGTTTACACATGAGATCCGCTGTTTAGTTAATGTTTGGCTGTTTACAGTGGAGAAAGGGCGTATTTCATCTTAATCATATCATTCTAGCAGCATACTGATTATCCCATCGTGATGTTTATATGTAAATTCTGAGCTGATGCGATATAAATCCAATCTTTAACTATCCATCGACCCATTCGAAATTTCCCGCCAAAACTTTCATTCTTCCGGTTAGGTGCCCAATGTAAACAACACAGATAATTAAGGCTAGAAAAAAAATAATAATAACGTATGTAAAGCTGCATTCCCAACATGAGTCATCCACATACTAACAGGCAATTTCAACAAAGGCGTTTTTTACCCAGAGTAGCCCTGGGTCAGAATTACGTTTTCTCGTCGAGCACAGCACACTGACACTGTCAGTACTAGACTAGTCACAACGCCTTGGAAACCCCTGGACGTACTCTTAGTACAACAGCACGCATATGGTAAGTGTTACATGGAACTTGATTTTTTTACGGAATTACGGAAATGAGTGAAAATGACCAACACAGTGGTCGAAAACAAGATTCTGGCGAAAATGTAGCAATTTCTAGCGCTCCAATCACAAAACTAAAAAATAAGGGGACACGGAGAGGTAGCAAAAACTCTGAATCGGGAAGCGATGTTAGAGAAGCTTGGAAATGTGAAGACTGCGAGAAAATCTATGAACACGAGATTTGAGGCCATAGAGAAAAACTGGGTGCTAAATGCGATAGTAAAGAAGTAAACGAAATCGTAAGGCAGGAAATGGATGCATTACCATTACATACATGAAGACCAAATGATGATGAAAGCAGGAACCTACTAACTACCCAAAATAGTGGAATTGTTGTGGAGGAAACAGTAAGAGATATCAATGAAAAAAAAAAACAGGGAAACAAATGTTCTTATATTCAATGCCCCAGAACCAAAAACAAACCTAAAGGAAGAGAGGGTGAGGATAGATATGGAGTTTGTTGAAGAGTTGTGTAATGAGGTGTGCAATCTGAACCTAGATGTAAAAGATGAGATAACCAAAGTTATCAGGCTAGGTAAAAAACAAACAGACGGCAATACGGGTGATACTGAGCAAAAACCCAGACCTCTCAAGGTAGTAATGAACTAACAAAAAGATGGAATTGTTCAAACGACTATTAAACTTAAGAGATGCAGAGGACAAATATAAATGTCTCAGCATCCAGCACGACTTGACAAAAAAAGAAAGATAGGAAGGAAGGAAACTCCTAGAGGAGGCTAGGACAAAAGAGATAAATGATGTGGGGAAATGGTTGTACAGGGTGAGAGGGCCACCATGGGCCAGAAAAATTTCAAGACTCAAACCTCGAAGGGACGAGGAGTAAGACAAGAAAGATCATCTAACCAGAAAAACACTATAAATACAAATTATACACATAAACAGTTTAAATGTTTCTACACCAACGCTGATAGTCTAATCAATAAATTTACTGAGTTCAAAGCTCGAGTCGAATCACATAAGTGTATGGTGATTGCAATCACTGAGGTTAAACCAAAAAACCAGGAATTTCTATTACACACAGCTGAACTGGGTTTGAGTGTCTATGATTTATACCATAACATCGATAAGCAAGGATGAGGTGTTTGTATATATACCCACAAAACATTAAACACAAAACCTTTCATATCTTTAGGAACCAATTTTCAAGAATCGATATGGGTTGAGATAAAATTAAACAAAATAGACACTTTTCTGATAGGATGTGTATATAAAAGCCCGGGCAGCTCTGGCAGCAATAATGAACAATTAAATGAACTGATTAGTGAGGTAATGTGCTATAAACACTCACATTTTCTCTTGCTTGGAGATTTTAACTACCCCAACATAGACTGGCAAAACTGGTATACACTCTCAGAGAATACTAATAGCCCAGACACTAAATTTAAAGAAGGAGTAAGAGATAATTTCCTCTTCCAACATGTCACACTCCCAACAAGGGGGCGATTAGGAAATAAATCGAACATTCTTGATTTAATGTTCACCAATGAAAAAGGTATGATAGATGATACAGTGTATGAAAGCCCACTTGGTAAGAGTGATCACTCTGTCCTCATCATTACATTTAGGTGCTATGCAGAAATAGCAAGCCATACATGACTTAAATATTATTACGACCAAGGGGATTATAATAGTATGAAGATGAAACTAGACCACACAGACTGGGGCGAGATACTTCGCACGAGCACTATAAACCATCAATGGTTAGGTTTTAAAGAATATATTAAAAAGAGGATGAATTCATCCCTCATCGACTAGTGAGTAACATTAACAGACATAAAGGAAAAGTACCCCTAAACAAGGAATCAGTAAAGAAAAAACACACTATATGGAAACGTTATATGGAGACAAAAGAAGGAAAATACTATACTAAATATTGTAGGGCTAGAAATCAAGTCCATAACTTAACGAGGAGGATACAGAAGGAATTTGAGATGAAGCTAGCAACACAAGCTAAGACAAACCCAAAAGCAGTATGGAAATATATGAACTCCAAAACCAAGAATCGGGAAGGCGTTTCAGACCTGAACACAGACCATAAAGATCCTAAATCTAGACTCACAGACTCTGATAGGGAAAAGGCAGATTTTTTTTTTTAAATGTGTTAACTATAGAGCCAGATGGTGCATGATATCCCTCATATACCACCAGTGAAATTAAGGCACAACATGGAAGAATATACTATTGATGAGGAAATGATAAGAAAAACTTCATAACCTTAATGTGTGTAAATCGGTAGGGCCAGATGGTGTTCATCCTAGGTTGTTGAAAGAGCTATCTAATCATCTATGTAAACCACTAGCTAGGCTATTTTATAATTCACTGGCTGTGGCTGAACTACCAAAGGAATGGAAACAGGGAAGGATCTCAGCCATATTTAAGAAGGGTAATCGAAAAAACGCAGGAAATTATAGACCAGTCAGCTTAACAAGTATAATATGTAAATGTATGGAACAATGTGTCAAAGACCATATTGTCAATCATATGATTAGGAATAAATGATTCAGTATGCAACAATTTGGTTTTATTAAAGGTCGTTCTACGGCACTCCAATTGCTAAATGTTATTGACTCATAGACCAAAGCTTTAGATAGAGGGGAATCTGTGGACGTATATTTGGACTTCATGAAAGCATTTGACACCATCCCTCACAAAAGATTGATAGGCAAACTTAAATCATATGGTATAGAGTATTACACACTAAGATGGATCCAGAGGTTCATCTTGGTCAAGTAAAAGGTTATTAAGGTTCCACCCAGATAAATGTTATTTAATGCATGTAGGGAAAAAATACAGCAAGAGTATGCATACAACCTGAAGATAGATAATACTGCCCATGAATTAAGAGGAATAGAAGAACAAAAAGACATTGGGGTTATAATTGATTCAAACCTAGAATTTGATAAACACATCAACCAAAAAATAAACAAAGCAAATAGTATCATGGCAGTTATTAGAAGGTCCTTTACAACCCTAAATCAACATAATTGTGAGCCATTGTATAAAGCTTTAGTTAGGAGTCATCTAGATTATGCAATATCAATATGGTCCCCTTATAAAAAGAAACACAAAGATGCCATCGAAAATGTGCAAAGACGCACAACAAAGCAGCTTCCTGGTATGAAGAATATTCCTTATGAGGAAAGACTTCAGAGATTGAAACTTCCTACACTTGCATATAGACGAACTCGTGGTGATATGATTGAGGTATATAAACTGCTCCATGGGAAATATGACAGTGATGTATCTAACATCATATTTAAACTGCACAAAGACAGTGATACAAGGGAAGGAACAAGGGGTCATAGTTTGAAATTGTTTATAGAACGTGCTTGTACAAATGTTAGAAAAGAAGGCTTCTCATGCACTTAGAGTTACCAGATTATAGAATGATCTACCGGAAGTAGTTGCAACTGCCCCAAGCTTCAACTCATTTAAAAACCGTCTAGATTTAACAAGATTTGCCATCCAAGCCAAAGGCCCAGATGGCAAGTGGACAAGGAAGCCATTGGCTTATCGAGAGTCCAACAATGTTCATCTACTTATAACCCGCCCTCCTGAGATATGTGCCAACCTTGTTTTTAAACATATTCACGCTGCTAGCAGTTACACAATCTGTAGACAATTTGTTCCATTCATTTATTGTCCTCTGTGAGAACGAGTGCTTCCTGATGTGCAATCTACATTGATCCTTTACTAATGTACGTTACCTCATGTCCTCTAGTTCTGCTATCCTTCTTGAGTGAGATAAACACATTTCTATCAATATTTTCATACCCATTCAATATCTTAAAAACTTCAGTTTGATCTCCTCTTAACCTCCTTGTCTCTAGAGTTGTTAAACCACATTCTTTCAGGCGTTCTTCATAACTAAGGTCTCTCATGCAGTTCTGGAATCATTTTAGTTGCTCTCCTTTGTATGCGTTCAAGGATAGACATTGGAGTACTGAGGAGTTTCTCTACAACTACGAAGCTGCCTTGCCAGGAAGTCATAGAGCATTCCAAGGGAAAGTTCAAGATCTGACCAACGAGGCCACCGCCTACGGTCAGGAAGAACCTAAGGCTAAGGCTAAGTAAACCTAGTATAAGACAAGTAATCATCAAGACATCAAATTCAAAGGAAAGTGTCAGAACACGGCTTACCTGCGTTCGCGAGCGGTTTTTACAGACTATCTTTCAAATAGTAGCACTGTCAGTGTCACCGAGTCACTGACACAGTTACAACAGTTATAATTGTTCAGTTTTTGAAACGTGGTGACTTGTACATCCGGTCGTCGCTAAAAATTAGTAATTTATTTTTACCATTACTATTACCATGGGCATGGCACTGCTGATACATTAATCGGAACTATTTATAAGACAAAACAGGCTAGGTGAATACGACTCATAATACTTTATTGTGCGTAAACAGGCAGTACATATTCTGCCTTACAACCGGTGCCAGTTGGTAGTCGCCTTTCAGATGGCCTTCGATGTTTGGCCAAGTTCAAAGTTTGTGGACAAGGCAAAGTTCCGTCAACATGGCAACCAGCTCCATGCATCACTAATAAAATATATTTTACTTACATCTCAGATGAATGGTAAAATTATGGCTAAAATGTTGAGCCTTATATATTGAATGGCGTGTTATGCTTTCAATCGTGTTCTTAAGTTGGATAACATTTTGCGGCATGTAAAAACCATGGTTATGTTTTTATTTGCCATATGGGTTCCATGTTTGTAAATACAAGTGATATTAGCGCCATAAATAGCCCATTTGCGGGTGCTGTTCGGCTGCTCGCATTCTGGTCATGCAGGGGTCATTACGCCTGCGCAGAATGTTCATGCGCCGGAGGGCTAACGACGAGCAATAAGGCATTTGCAGTAACTGTGTGAACGCACCCACATTCGCTGACATCTGATGCAATATGGCGGACTAAAGCGACATATTTAAGAGATGGGGGTTGCAACACTGGTTATCTGCTATATAAGCAAAACGTGAAACGGAGCGGATGACGACATGTAATGCACATTTAACAGAAGATCGCAATGGAGCCACCGGTATCAATATTCGGCTCTGCGCCGCAGCAAAATGCACGGAAATTGCCAGAAAGTTTACCGCCAGAGGTAAGACCAACATTTCTGACACATCACCAATGCAACGGCAATGTTAATGATTGTGTGGTACACATCGCCCCTTGCATTCTCTGAATGATCCATGCCACGTTAGCATTCGCATCTATGTCGTTTTGGGAATCTGTCAATATCATATTTCGCATGTTGCTATTGTTGATCTTGTGCCATTCCAAATTGGCACTGACCCATTGCCCTAGCCCTGGGCCTGGCCTTGTCATTCACTGGCATTGTTCACATTCCCCATATATAATAAAACCATATTTTTATTAATGAAAATATGATCAGTGAAACAGGTATCTCCCTTGAACCAGAGAGTCGGATATTATGGTACTACCGGCTTAATCACAACATGAACAGAAAGCAGGCTGCCATTAATTAACGGGGAAGCCTCAACACAAACCATAGACGTGGTTACTTGTGCTGTGCTACAGGGAGCAGTCCTGGATCATTGTTTTTATTTCTTTAAATGCATAACAGACCTGCCAGACAACCTCTCTTCATGTGTGTGTGTTTTGATGAAGTGTTTGAGTCAGGTGTCTTGGTCTTCCCAAGTTGTGTGCTGTACAGTGTATTCATGCAGTATGTATTGTTCATCCCATTGAGCAACCAGGGCAAGGTCAAGTGTTGCATTCTGTCATCGCATTTGAGGAGGTCAGGAGGGGGTATGTCAGACAATGTTGGCAGCATCTAAGTGGGGGTGTACATCACACATCCAGTAATGGTTCGCATTGATGAATTTAGGGCAACAGTATTCTGCAGATGCGAATGCAAGCGCGATAGGTGATGTTCTGAGAGTCGTAAAGTTGGTTCCCCAGGTAGTGCCTGCCAGATGCCTTATCGCCCCAACAGCAACACAGAGTTCACCTTCTTAGCAGCTTTCACTAGGTGTTCTTTATATGTGAGACTTCTGTCAAAGGTTACCCCAAGGTAGACAGGGTTGTTGATGAAGGGAAGCATATTACCATTCAGTGAGATTTCTGGGATGGTCGAGTCTTGACAGAACTTCACGTAGTCAGTGAGGATATCAGCACGCTCATATATGTCAAGAGTGCCCTCGAAGAGGATATCCCAATATGTGCAGGCATAGCAACCTTTCAGCTCTACTGCATCTGTAGTCCATACCTTGACCAGTTTTATGACAGGTGGAACACGTCTGAGTTTTTGACAGTACTTGGGCAGCAGATGTACGATGTTATGATCGGCCTGCCCCAGGGGAGGCAGACACTGCGAGGTGTATGCGTCATCCACTGAGTTATAGCACAAGTCGATTGTTTTGTTATGACGGGTGGGGCCAGTCGCATGCTTTTGATGTGAGGGCAGTACGCCATCTAGGGTGCATGAGTTAAAGTTGCCCACTATGATCACAGACGCATTGGGGCATTTTGACTGGTGTCTAGACACCAACCCCGTTGCGATGGTGGAGGCGGACTTACAGTTCGCTTTAGGTGGGACATACCCACTGCACATGATAATATTCGTGAATTCCCTGGGCAGGTATAAAGGCCTCAGAGAAAGCATGAGTAGTTCTCTGGGGTACACACTTGGTCACAAACTGTGTAGTTTGTGCACCTTTCGTGTTGATATAAAGGCACACACCTCCACTGCTGCATGGTAGCAGGGTAAACTAATGGGTGCTCAAGCTTGCCCCCCCTTGCGAGATCGTAGATACACCATGCATATATGATCATTGATAAAAAACTAATATGTAATTTTGGCCATTTCCATTTGTTTTGTGGGAGTTGTTCATTATTTTCAAAGAGCAACTTTTTATCAGTAGATATCTGAATACCCTCTGTGACGTTTCTTGTTTGTTTGTTTCAGATTGAAGAGGGAAACGTGGAATATAAGGTATGAATGGTATAAACTGCCATGTACACATTTAAAAAATTTCTGTACCTTATATTGCTTGACAGAACAACATGAGTGCTGCCCCACTGTCAACATTCGTAGTGTCCAGTACTGTTTACACCACCAGCTGACAACACCAGTGTCTCATAAGAGAGAGGTGTGGGTGCCTGTTGCATGTATATGTCTATTGTCTAAAAACAGAAGCACAATGAGAAACTACTGCAACCGAGTTGACCTTCTTGCACTCACTGAAACAGGAAATCACTAATCTTGGAGTCTTAACTGAAATTTCTTAAAGTGGACGGGGTGGTTAATCTGTAGATGCATGTTCCTAGAATTGAGTACGTCCGATGGAAGTTTTTAAGAAAGACTAAACAAATTACAAAGTGTAGTAAATAATATCCTCGATGAATAACACTTTTGTGCTGTTTCATGTTTCTGAAATGTTTTTCTATGATATGAGGTCAAGGACGGAGGTTTAAGAAACCTCTTTCAAAAACACATATACTCACTCTGATTGATCTGATGTCTATTTCCTTTGTACAGCTGAAGTTGGTTAGTCCGTCCGAGTCCCGCTTCGAACACCTGGTGACACAAATGAAATGGAGGCTGCAGGAGGGACAGGGCGAGGCGATCTATGAGATCGGAGTGGAAGACAGTGGACTGTTGGCCGGACTGACCCCAACCGAGCTTGATGCTTCAATGGACACACTTGGCAGAATGGCAACTAAGTGAGTGATTGGCTGAGTTTGGTTTATTGTGTGTCCCAGTTATGCAACATTGTGACACAGCATTGTCACGCAGCATTCTGACGCGTCACTGTTACACAGTAGTGTGACACAGCACGGTTACACATCACTGTTGCAAACCATCAAAACATTGTTGTACAGCATTGTTACACATCACTGTTACACAGCATTGTTACACAGCACTGTTACACACCACTGTTGTGCAGCATTGTTACACAGCATTGTTACACATCACTGTTGCACAACATTGTTGAACAGCATTGTTGCACAGCACTGTTACACTGTAACTTACACATCACTGTTGCACAGCATTGCTGCACAATATTGTTACACATCACTGTTGCACAGCATTGTTGAACTGCATTGTTGCACATCACTGTTCAGGGCTGGGTCCAATTACACAAAATTATATCAATTACAATTACAATTAAATAAATTTTTTATTTCAATTACAATTACAGTCATAATTTTCTAAATCAATTACAATTACAATTACACTGTTTCAATTACAATTACATTATGCAGAACCAAATATATTCAGCATTTGTTAATTATGTATTTTTGCGCGTTTTGCTGAATTTCAATATTTTGTACACAATTGATAAACAAATATAACGGTAATGTTTGTACATTTTGTTGAATTGTGACTTTGAATTATACTAAATAAAAAGATAGCCGTTTAAAACATATTTTTGTTATATAAAAATACAATGCAATATCCAGACATAATCCTACAGGACATATTCCAATGCAGACATTTATCCGTGCGCATTTCTTAAATTTTTCTTTGGAAAATACTAATAATAGGGTTTGATGTGTTTACTTTGAGGTTGTAGCTCCTGCTCTAAGCTGACATTCTTAATTGGGCTGCCCTTTGCTTTGTGTGAGTTGGGAATGGGAAGAGAGGCCATATAAACGGTCCTTGCCACCTGAGTGTCTCCAACCCACCACAACACAAGGGGTGTAATTGGCTTGCTAACTCTGCAATGTTTCACTGAATGTCTGTGCATTGTTTATTGCTTCCTGGCTGTTACCAACTTACTGAAAAGGCTAATTGCTAAGGCTACCCACCACTAGCACCACTGACCAGTACCCACCAGACAGTGAATACTGAGACTTAAATGTAAATATATAAGCAGATGTTATTATTAGTCTTGATTTTCAACTCATGTGAGACTGAAATTATATTTTTATTGACAATTCGTTCAGGTAGTTTATGATATGAAACGTACTGTAATTGATTGTAATTGAAATAAAATTTTAATTATACAAAATATAACAATTACAATTACAGCAACATTTTGAAACCATAATCAATTACAATTACACGATTTTGCTGTAATCAATTACAATTACATAATTGGAGCCAGCCCTGTCACTGTTGCACAGCATTATTGCACAACACTGTTACACATCACTGTTGTATATCATTGTTATGCATCATTGTTACACATCACTGTTGCACAGCATTGTTACATAGCACTGCTACACAATATTGTGACACAGCATGGTTATACATCGTTGTTAGACAGCATTGTTACACTACATCTGTTATACACCACTGTTACACACATTGTTCCACAGCAGTGTTACACATCATTGTTATTCAGAATTGTTACACATCACTTGCACAGCATTGTTACACAATATTGTTACATAGCTGTGTTACCCAGCCCAGTGTTAAACACCACTGTTACAGACATTATTACACAGCAGTGTTACAACACTTACACAATGCTCACTGTTAAACTGAATATTACATTTTGTGGTTATCAGCTTTCTTATCTACTACATTTAAAAATGTATAATTGTAGAAATGGATAGTGTGAAACTCACTCAAATGCAACATTACATGCATTGTTTTAATTTGTATCCATGCCTGTATTTGTATTTCTTCTGTACTAAAAGTCACCTTGTGATAAATGTGTCTACTCACAGTGATTTCTCATGTGGCAGGCTGCCAGGTAATTCATTATTATACAATACCTTATGTTGAATGTGTTTTATGACCTGTATGTATACATACATAGAAGAAACATAATACAGTTTATTGGAGGAAATGTTAGAGCCACATCCTACTTTACTATTTCATTTAAATACTTATCTGTAAACTGCGCCAAGTGTACCACAAAGTATGGCTGTAACTTTAATAATTTTTAGTGTCTCGTTATAAATAGTTTCATGTATGTGTATATTTCGTTATCGTAGACTCGGTGCTTCAATATCTGTGCTGCGGACAAAGGACATCGAAGGTGTGGATGAAATAAAAAAGGTAGCAGAAGTCCTGGTTCGCAAGGTGCCAGAAAATCAACAGGTAATTCAAGGAAAACACCACAAATCTGAACTCTGTGCCTATTGTGATTTCTTATTGTCATCGTAGAATTGTTCACTCTCAGTACAGTGTCCTGCTTCATGTCCTTAGTACCATGTCTTTGCACCTGCCCTTAGTTCATTGACTTGTTCCAGTGTCAGTACAATGTATTTCCTTCTGTCCTTAGTCCTTAATACAATATCTTTTCTCATGTCCTTAGTACCCTGTCTTTACCCCTGTCCTTAGTCTTTAGTACAGTGTCTTTCCTCCTGTCCTTAGTACAGTGTCTTTACTACTGTCCTTAGTACAGTGTCCTTCCTCCAGTCCTTAGTTCAATGTTATACTCGTCCTTAGTGCAGTGTATTTTCTCCTGTCCTTAGTACAGTGTCTTTACTACTATCCTTAGTACAGTGTCCTTCCCCCATTCCTTATTTCAGTGTAATACTCGTCCTTAGTGCAGTGTATTGTCTCCTGTCCTTAGTACAGTGCCTGTACTCATGTCCTTAGTAGTGTCCTTCAGTCCTTAGTACAATGTTTTACTCCTGTTCTTAGTACAATGTCTTTTCTCCTGTTCTTAGCACAATGTCCTTAAGTCCTTAGTACAGTGTTCTTCCTCGTGTTCTTAGTTCATAGACCTGCGCCTGGCTGTCCTGGGCAATGCGGATGTTGGAAAGAGCACTCTCCTCGGTGTGCTGACCCACGCTGAACTGGACAACGGTCGCGGCCGGGCAAGGCTCAACCTGTTCCGCCATCTCCACGAGATCCAGTCCGGCCGCACATCCAGCATCAGTCACGAGATCCTCGGCTTCAACAGCAAGGGCGAGGTAGGGGCACACTGGTAGGGGCACACTGGTGGGGGGCACACTGGTGGGGGCGCACTGGTGGGGGCACACTGGTGGGGGCACACTGTTTCAGCAGACTACATAGTACCAACAATACCGCTTACTGATATGAAGCAGAATTCACAACGCTAGCATCGGAATGCAAAAATCAGCTGATCTGACATTTGACTAACTTTGAACGTGATTGAGCATGCATTGGTGTAGATACATGATTATTTCACAGCAAAACATTCGCACATATTAAGTGTTGTACTTCAACATTCTCACGCGATTTCACCTTTATGTTAGTGTTACGTTATGCACCGGGGGTGCCACAGGTTATTCCAAGTAGTCTCTGTTGAAGGTTACTTAAAAATTCTAGGTTACTTGTTTATTTTATTTTGACAATTGTTGCAAAATAAGCAATGAATTCAAATACAAATGAATTTACTGAATTTTGATTAGATTAATAGTATGCTTGTTTTGAATTGCAACATATTATTATTGAATATTATGAGCTGACGATAGTGTGTGTTACAGTGAATGCACTGCTTAATTTAAAGCAAATTACTTTGGGCCAGAGCAGTTTTAATAGAGCGAGAGTAAGGAATGATTCCGTCCCTGGCAATAAAATATTTCATTCTACTAGGCTGCTGAATCTGTTAGCTACAATTAACCGAAGGTATTAGATTTACAGAATTTCTTTTGTATGTATGGTAAACTGGTGCTGCCCCCTGCTGCAGGTTGTGAACTACAGCGAGTCGCGGACAGTGGAAGAGATCTGTGAGAGTTCGACCAAACTCATTACTCTTATTGACCTGTGTGGTCATCAGAAATACCTCAAGACCACCATCTTTGGCTTGACTGGCTGCTCTCCGGACTTCGCCCTTCTCATGGTCAGCGCAAGCACTGGGGTCGGTAAGTACTCTGTTGTCCACCTGATTTGGGACAATGCCTGAATTGGAATTGGTGTTTTATTTTAAAAAGTAATTGGAATTGGTGGAAATGTAATTGGTATTTTAAATGTCATATTTGTTTGCCATTATGTACCATAATTTGTGGAAATTAAATAAAGCTGCTCTAAATTAGATGTTATTTTTTGCCGTTGAATATGTGTTCGTTTGCTCTGTTCACTTTTATTTCATTATACAATTAATAATTGGAATTGGTATTTTTGAGGTGTCATTAAAAATTTGTAATTGGTGTGGAATTGGAATTTATATAATGTAATTGACCCAAGCCTGTTGTCCACTAACAATGCCTGATCCACTGACGTCATACTTATTGAGAAGCAGAATGTCTCAAAATAACGTAAACATTATGTAAACTGTTCACATGAATGACATGAACACTGATTCAGTTTTAAAACAAATGTTGTCAGTGTCATAGATGAGATCTCCTTCAACTTAGTCAATATCATGGTGAAATTGTTCAAACCCAATCTCGTGATAATTAAACATTCAAGTATTTTGCATGACTTGCATCACATATGGCAATGGGAGATTTTTGACAGATGCATAACAATTATTTATTTTATAAAAACAGAGAAAAAAGTTAGATACCACTAGTCTAGTTAAAGTGTGTGTTATTTATATTCATAGCCATTACCATTACCATTACCATGGTACGGTCATTTAGCAAATTTACAGTGAGATCTGAAGACACTTTGGTATTTCATTCATCTTTTGTGACCCAGTACAATGAAAGAATAATGACTCGCGTATTGAATTTATGCTAGAAATGATATGACACAGAAACAACATGCAATATCTGTGTGAAATGTCCTTGAAGCTTCAAGCAGTATAAAGAGAAAACAAATCCCACTAGGACAATGTGACCTTGTTTGTCAACCTCATGTTGACCGGGTGTATTGATGACATCATCTTGACACTAACTAGTGGCTCCATCTGTTGTCCAGTTGGTACGACAAAGGAACACCTGGGGTTTGCATTGGCGTTGGACGTGCCGATCTTCGTTGTCGTCAACAAGATTGACCTGTGCCGCAGCTATCAGGTGGAGCGGACCATCAGACAACTGGAGAAGGTTCTGAAGTCCCCCGGCTGCAAGAAGATCCCGTTCCGCATCGAGACGGAGGACGACGCGATGACTGTCGCCACCAACTTCCACAACCAGAGGTGGGGTAGGGTCTTTGCTAGGGGCAGTTTATTGATATTTCTGTCCCCATTGTGTGCGTGCGTGTGTGTAGTCATCACTTGTATCATCACAACAACGTATCATATTTTTGTCATCACTGAGAATATCGTGTTCTCTCATCACTGTGCTGAGCCATTAAATGTCACTAACAGTGTCACTAAATATTTCAGCATCTGTCCCATCTTCACTGTGTCGAGCGTCACTGGTCGGAATCTTGAGCTACTGATGAAGTTCCTCAACATACTCCCCCCACTTCACAGTAGCAAGGAACGGGAGCGAAATATGCAACAACTCACCGAACACCAGGTGGCGCCCCATATCACACACCATATACAAATATTACTTATAATAAGTATTTCTGTACCATTGTAATGAGCAATAACCACCAGTAACCACCAAGTCAGTATTGTTATTGTTATTGGTATCATAAAGTGGCAGACTCTGATAAAGAAACTGTAAAAATAGAAACTTGCCTACAGTTCCACCCACCCAGAATTTAGATTGAGCCCATTTTCTCTTGTCACACAGAATAGGCCAGCGATCTTACTTCAACATGGTTTGAAAATAAGCTCCATCGCTAGTTCATTTGATTAAGTGCATTTATGCTTAAAATGCATAGGTGATCAAATTAATGGATTGAGTATATGATAATAATTACTTAAGATTTAACAAACATGATGCATATATGTATATAGATATGTGTGTTTGTATGTGTGTGTGTATGTGCATGCACGCATGCACACGTACAGTAAAGGTATGTAAATACAAGATTAGTTAGCTAATTAAATAATAATAAATAAAGGTAAAAAGCATGACATAGAGGAATATTTATTTATAAGTAAATAGTATCTAAAAAAAAGAGTTAAATAAATAATTATAAATTAGTTAAAAATATACAAGTAGCTTGGTTGTACATTCCCCCGAATGCACTTGTAGATAGATGAAGTATACACCATCCATGGAGTTGGCATCGTAGCCGCTGGCACGGTGCTTCATGGCACCATTAAAGAAGGAGAACGTCTGCTGATTGGTCCAACTGATGACGGTCAGTTTCAACCAGTCACGGTTGGATCGCTGCACCGGAACCGCCTGCCCTCACGCATGGTAACGGCCGGGCAGTCGGCATGTGTCTCTCTCAGTAACTTCGACACATGCACGGTTCGAAAGGTGAGTTATGGCCTATTTGTAAACTGTTTAATTTGTGCTGTCCGCTTTGTTGGGGGTATGATCGAGTATTGTTAAGCAACTGATATCTGAAAGTGAATTTTACCTTAAGATTGATAAAACGCGTAGATTCCTTTTAATTTAACTTATAGTTTAGGTTAATAATTATATTTAATTGTACTGGGTTACGTTTGACTTTCTAATTTTTAATGACGTATATTTAACTAGTTTATTAGTTTTAACACATTTTTAAACGTATTTTTTATATAATTTATTTCAAGCATTATATGTAAAGTGCGCATTGAACTCTCAAGGAAACTTCATTGTATTATTGTCGATTACAGAAAGCCTCGGATGTGTTTCTTTCTTCTTCTCACGAACCCCGTCATCTGATTGCAGGGCATGGTTATAGTGAGTCGGGAGATGGAGCCAACATCTTGTCTAGACTTCCGGGCAGAGGTGTATGTCCTCTATCACAGCAGCCGTATCTGCCTTGGTTTCCAGACTGTCATTCATGTTGGCAATGTCATGCAGACGGCCACCATTGTAGAAATGAGCAAGGTGAGTTCAGTGCGCTCACTTGGTGGGGTTTCAGTCATTAGTGGTGACTGTCAGGGATTCAGTGATTTCGGGAAGACCAAACTTGATATCTGACCCGCGATGGTGGCATGTGCAAAGAAGAAGATCTTACAGGGATAATTTTACTACTGTGACAGTATCGGGATATTGCGATACTATTGCGATAGTGTCATGACTATCACGATATCATTGTGATACTATCACAGGATAGTGACTAGGCAGGTCAACCACAAACCTTAATTGATAGATAGCACTATCATGTAGCCCTGGAGGTAGTAACTAGAATCTGTGAATGACAGCTCTAATCAATGATTGTACATGTTAGGTCAATAAATAAATAACATGATCCAATGTAGTTGAAAAACATGTTTATTTCTATTATTACAGCGACACAAGTAGTCCTGCAGAATAGTCACTATCGATAGTTCAGTATACTATCGACGATAAATATAGATTGTTCAATTCACTTCCGATAGTATTGCAGTCACATCGACTATTGCGATGCATCGATAGTTTGAGGTATTGTTACATCCCTGTCAGTCATAGAACATGATATTAAACCTGTGTCTAAGTACGTAGTGGGAAGAATGATGTCGAGATTAAGAAGCAACTACATCAGCACTGTGTGAAAGATATTAAAACTCCCAATACAATTTGATTTTTCGCTCGTCTCATCTCAAAAACGTTTCATGAAAAATTAATTATCTAATATCCACAATGATATGCCAGCCCGTTTGTGCAAATGTGTTATTAAGTTTTGACGAAATCGTCGAAAAAACTAGTAAACTATTTTTTGTTGTATCCACAAAATTCAGTGAAAAAGTGGTCCTGGTCTATATGCTTTAACGTAGGCCTGTTCACGCTTTGACAAGTTACCCGATCTAACGATCAAAGTAACTTCTTTCGATGATTTTAACAAAGGTATGTGCTCATTTATTTGACTGACTCCTCGTATTACTTAAGCTGTTCGCCATGTACACCAATGTACACCATGTACACCAATGTACACCATGGTTAAGAACAACGGTTCCCAGTGCAATTGAATAGTGGCAGAATGGCCGCCAACAGTTTCATATTTTAAAGAAACTGGTTTTAAATATAAGCTACAGTTATTAAAAGTACTCTGCAGAATTTTCTTATGTTTGCATTAATGTAAAGTATAAATATATGTTTATGTTAATGTAAAGTATAAAATAGCCTTCCGTGGAAGATATTTCCTAATAGCAGTTGACCTTTGTTTAATAGTACTGTCAACTTGACACACGTTTTTTTTTTACATTAAAAATTGCTTAATAGGTTTGACTTTATTTAATGCGTCAATTGCTGAGATGTTATTGCTGAGTATGAAACAACACCCAACTGGAACTTTGAACAAGTTTTGCTACAGATCTGTCATATAAACAGACAAAAACAGTTAAACGAATACTAATCACTGCAGATAACGTCATAAAATCTTCACATCCGCTGCGGTTTCCTTTCCAGTCGAGTCTCCACACGAACGAGAAAGCCGTCGTTAGGTTTCACTTCATCAACAGGCCTGAATACATCCGTGTTGGATCACGACTACTCTTCCGGGAAGGTCGAACAAAGGGCATGGGTGAGGTGACAGAGGTCATACCCTATGGTGAAAATATGCCCAACCGATGACCCAGGTGAAGGGTAGTTTGTTAGTGTCCCCTCAGCGAGTTGTGTTGTGAACCAGTCACCGTTTGAGTTACTGACATGGTGCCCCTATAGCATTGCAGTTACCCTGTGGGGGTACACACAGTGTATTACCCCTTCAAACATTGGGGTATCTACACATTCTGGGGTGAAAATCCTGGCATCACCCTCCCGAGTGAGTTGTTCATGTTGAAGGAGGTCATTACCCCATCTATGGAGAAATCATCGCACGCTTCGTGGTACAAAGCCTGTCTGAGTTCAGTCTGGCAATTATCATCTCCGTTTTTTTTTAATGCATTCGAATACCGTCTGTGATGCATGCGATAATATACACTTATTCAATGATACTTGGTACTAAGCATGAGTTGCTTCAGAATGTTGTACTGAGCAAACTTGCGAGCCCAATACAATTCTGGAGCAACAAGTGCATAAAACCCATAATCATTCGATAAAGTATTTACTATACATGGCTTCATAACTAACATTTCAACACATCTAATGCAGTAAAACGGTAATTTATGCATTATACGCTGTACGCCTTTTGAATTGTTTAGCACATTGTGTTGTTCAGGACCATCACCGGAGACCACGCGTTATCAGTAGCAGTTACCTGTGTAATATTAACAACATCTCATTCAGAACCCAATTCATGTCAGTTATTAATAATAACATCATATCTCATTGAGAATCCATGAGAGTTACTATAGGGAAGGTGAATATAAAAAGTCAGCTTTCACATATATAATAAGTACATATTTATGTGTCTCCACATAGTTCTGAAATTCTTATCTTCCTGCACTTTTGCAGACTATCTTTCCATGCAATGTTATTTGCCAACTCTGTGAACAAACCCTTATCTGTTATTCAACCATGTAAATATATTAAACATTTTGCATGATGGAATAAAAATCGCCATGACTACTGACAAATAGCACTAAAACATTTCATAACCAGTAGTATATTTGAAATGTGGAGATACCAAAACTGTACTGATAAAAAGATTACTGGTAAGTAAGTACATCTTTTAAAAACACATTAATACTGGGCACTAAAACTGAAAATGTGTGTTTACATTAAATGTGTGGTGTAAGAAACTTCAATTATGGGTAGATGTGACATCACCCTAGTTTGTCTGCTCAGGGCAGGCAGATCTCGTTTCTTCCCACATCTCTAGTCGCCCTGACATATGCATAGCAGGTAATAGACAGGTAAAATCAAAGGTCAATGGGTCATTGTGTTATCTGTCACCAAACGTCAATGTGTCATCAAGCTATTTATCACCAAAGGTCAGTGTGTCAACAGGCTACAGATCTGAGTTGCATCAGAAGATGATTGTATATAAAGTTTTTTGTTTGCCGTCCAGTGATTGTGTTTGTCAAGTAATGGTTCCGGGGACAGCAGACAACAACAAAAACTATGGTTGCTACTGCACCAGGAACAATTATTTTGAGCATGAACAAAATCTAGTTTTTAGCAAAATTGCTAACGATTATTAGTTATGTAGTTTGTGAATATCTTAATTGTTATTCACATGCTGAGTGTTCCCATCTAGTTTGAATGATTTGAACTATATTCTTGTTGCAAATACAGATGAATGTTGCATAATAATCTAGCATTATAACTGATGTTAAAGATGAAAGTTATGTTTACTGTGTAGTCATAATTTGTTAAAAACCCATTCCATAACTGGATGCACTCGACAAAATCAAGCTGTTTTGACACTCAACAAATTTCAAAACTCTGCATTTATTTACGGTGCTTATTTTTTATTCACACTCATTATTACGGTCTATAACCCTCCACATAGAAGTTGAAATATTGCACATAATCCTGGTCACTGCAATGAAATAAATCAAAATAAACCAGTGTGAAGAAAACACAATTTCGTCAATATGTACAAATAAAATAGTACATCAAATATGCGTGGCATAGCTACAAAATACCAAAATAATTGGGTATTAAATATTATCATAGCAATCGTGAATGGTGTGTTGTTTTATGAAACATGCATTCACTTGACATGCTTGGTGCATAGAAAGTTGGACAAACAACTGGAGATGAGAATGTGGCTAGGATATTACATGTAAATAGTTGTGTGTAGATAGCTTTTAGGTTACAACGTAACCACAGGTTCAGACATTGAATGCTGTTAGGAAAATGTACATATTTCACCTTTGTTTATTGCATGTTTGTTTTAACCTGAAAGTCACTGTGTGACATGAGCGGACAGTTTTAAATCAGCACATTAACCGACAGGCACCTTTTTAAAGATGTACGCCTGGTGTGCTGGTCGCTTCAACAAGGCCAACTATGCATGCATTTACCAACTGGTGCCATGTTGATGTTTGGTGTACAGTGTGTGAATAAAGGTTTTAAAATCGACAGTGTATTTTCATGCTATTTCCACTGCAAATAGATATGATTGACATGCATTCAACATATCGAATACACCCTTCCCATTACCACCACACCACCTGGTGGATTATAATGGCACATAAACATTCGGGGAACATAACCATTGGCATATACATTAAATAGCGATTGATCACCTTTCACACACAGCAATACTATTTTGGCGGTGCGTATTGTCTTTATTTAGGAACAGCAGCATTCATTTGTATCTAATAGTGTCGGATTATTAAAAGGGTATCTTTAGTTACTGGACCAATATTTTACGTTAAAGAGCGGGCCTGTACTGAGCAAGTCGCTGGCACTCCGTGTCAATCACTCGTCAACCACTAGAATCCTGTTTATTTACCTTTTTATAATCGACCAATCAAATTTCAATAATTTACACACGAACATGTATACATGTCTAGGTCATGTCTGTATAACTGTGTCCTTTGCTGCCATGCACATAACAGTAAATTAACACGACGACACAATCTCGGTATCAGGCAGCCATATTGGGTCTGTGCCAACTGGCAAGGAAAATTTATTGCAAACTTCGAATTACAAGTAAAATAGTTGAAATATTGATACATTATCTCTCAGTGATGTTAACAGTCACTACACATGACAATTATGCCTACAAATAAGGTCTTAGAACTTGCCCGTGTTATAGAGCGTGATGTCGGGAGTTACCCAAATATATCCATATACCCAATTATAACATGGAAATGGGAAGGGCTATTGACCCTTGTTTAAGACCCCTTTGCAAGAACCAATTTTGTGCGAACAATTGTAACTCATATTGATGCATATCAAGTTTATTCCTATTTAGAGAATTAGTAATGATAACACAAGTGTTCTAAATCAAAGAAATCAACTCGGGTGTTATAACAAATTAATTGTTAAAATAAACTATGTAATTACCTGAGTTACTTGCTTCCACCCAGTCATTGAACATGTTATTAGAACACTACTGACGAACAATAGGTGACATTTGTCACAATGGTCAGAAAATGCTAGTTAAAAGTATGTTTTTTGATGTTTTTCAGAACTTTTGGTGATTGCGATTAATGTCTGCTGGTGTGTAAACTACCAAAGCCTGTGACTAGAATTTATCGTCTGTGCACTTACAAATGGTCTAACTGTGCACAGAGAAGATGTTTATCTTGCATCTCTTCGTGCATTAATGAGAAGCTAATTAAAAAAGATAAATTTATGAAATGAGACTAGTTGAACCACTGAAGGCCCAAGGCAAGCTTAGTTGAGTAATTGTTGCAGTGTTGCTTTACTCCAAAATGCATCATGGAATTAATCTTTCCAAGCAAACTGGGACATCACATTGCAATGGGCCTATAAGTCTATATTAATTAAGTGTGTTAACTTATTACATATTATCCAAGTCTCTCTGCTGCCCTGGACACCCGCTGAACATCGTCCACTCTCTTGCCTTTCACTGCGATCAGGTAGGCGGACTTGAGCCGACCACACAGAATGTAGGCATTAATCTACAATGTCAACAGGACGGTAAAACATAGGGCTTACTTATTAATAAGTACTTAATAATTAGATTAACTGTATATATTGTTAATATTTATTAAACAAATTTTATTGATTTTAAAATTATCACAATTTCTTTATTTTAAAAATATCACAATTTATTTATTTTAAAAATAGCTGTTTACAAACGTAAAAATATACACTGTTAAATATATAGAATATTTGTGTTCATTATAAACGTATATTTTGTTTTTTGTATATTTTTATATAGGTATATAACATGCATTTCGACTTACTTTGTTTGTATTAAGCTGCAATAATCTGATAAGATGTTCCATTTCCTTGGCCTGGAAGAAACAAATAAATTAGAATCCATCAAGTGATACCGACAGTGTGCCTGCTTGCTACAAAGTATTCGTTGACTGACAAGTCAACCTAATCATAAAGCTACTTTTATTGCTCAGTAGACCAAATAAATGTTACCATGACAACACCAAACATGTAATCAATCATGACCAATGTTTTTGACTTGTAAACTGGCACCAATTTTTTTTTATCGATTTTTAAAGAGAAATTGACTTGCAAGTATTCTAAATGGCCTTATCCTTATCCTTTATGCTGCAAAAATTCAACCACGTGTTTCTTAAACACTTCTGATCTCACATATTCCCATATGTAACAATGAGGTATTCTCACATATGTAACAATGGGGCATTCTCACATATGTAACAATGGGGCATTCTCACATAATAACATATGTAACAATTGGGCATTATCACACATGTAACAATGGGGCGTTCTCACATATTCACATGTAACATGGGGCATGCTCACATATTCACACAAGTAGCAATGGGGCATTCTCACATATGTAACAATGGGACATTCTGACATATTCACATGTAACAATTGGGTGTTCTCACATATGTAACAATGGGGCATTCTCACATATTCACATGTAGCAATTGGGTGTTCTCACATATGTAACAATGCCATGGGGCATTCTCATAGATACATATTTTCCATATATAAACAAACTGTATTTACATGCTACTCATGCTTATAACTTTATTATTATGAAACACCACTTCAGCAAGTTCCACACACGCACGCACGCACGCATCCACCCACCCACCCACACACACACACACACACGCGCGCGCGCGCGCCACTTTGCAGGAAGTCAACACAACAATATTGATTTTCATGAACTATTCAACGTCTAACATGAGTCACACCTATAGTTATCAAAAGTCATGGTTTTCAGCCTATGCATCTACAAGAGTTACTAAAACAAACATTTGTAACTATAATGAAGAATATCATGCTAGTGGTGACACCTGCTGTAGAATGTGTCAGACTGATCATTGGCTCCTTTTGTTGGGTAGACTATTTGGCTAACAAGGGATTTTGCACCTCACTTCCGGTAACATTGTCACGTTACCGTATGCGGTTTGATGTATATATATTCTATACATCTATTCCTATACTTGCCAACAGAATATGGCCATGCTATTTGCTTCCTGACTCAACGTATGTAACATATATTGGCCTTTTTTACTAACCTATTCCTTTTTTGGCAAAATAATACGTTTGTTTGAGACTGCGTTGGTTACGTGTTAGTTACGTGTATGCCGGTCTCCCGAAATACGTTGTAGTCTAGGTTACCCAGATTTCGTAGTACTGCTTATGCGCTTACCGCTCGCGCTGGTTAACATGTCAACCCTAACTCGTAGAAATGATCAGAATCTCCCACTGTTACAACTGGATTGATATTCTTGATTTTAGCTGCATGTTTTTCGCTTTATTATCTCTTTTAGGTGCATATCCAAAAACACCATTAATTTTGTTTCGCTTTAAATAGGCACCCCCGGGCTGACATCATATCGGTGTGGCGGTTAACCAGTTGTCAGGGTAAATGTGGTCGGTCGGTAGATGCAGACGGAGGAGATGCACAACACACCGCACGTTACACTCCTATAAATTAAATATAAAATCCAGTTAAACCTAACATCTCGTCCAGTAAGCGAGTTACCTGTATTCGCAAAAATAACAACATTCAAATAGCGCTTTGTTTGAGGACGATCGTCCTTATTATATAGAGAGGGAGGGAAGCTAAAAACGTACAATATAATTTTTGTTGCAAGTATTTAATTATTTTTACATTCACATGACACAGGGTATCAGTGTCGAGTGTTACCGAGTTTGAGGTATTGTTGTTTACTGTCGCTTAGTTACGAACTTTGAGTGACTTAGCTGGCTAGTCGTGAGTCATAGTTAGTACACATACTGGACAGAGACGATCATATCAGTTTAATATGACCAATAGCATAGATAGCTGTACGCACGTGCTTCACATAAATGTGACAAACAAATAGTTTTTTAATGCAACCCGCCCCCAGAAATTGACTGGCCCATCCATAATCTGGCTGGCATCCATCGTGGAATACAAGCGCGAATCGGAGAGCTGATAGGACCTACATACTAGTTAGAAGTATGATGGACACAGTCTAGTAGATCGCTTTCTCCTTCAACTGTTCATCCAAGAGGTGCCGTGTCTGCCAGACTGGGCTTGAGTTATACGAGGATTCACACGCTGGTGTGAACAACGGAACTAACCTGCAGTCGCTCTGTGAGACGGTTCAGCTCGTGCCAACGCACTGTACACATTCAAGTCTGCATTCATTTGACTATTTCCCCTGACGCCATTTTATATGCTACATCAATTTGCGCTAATTTCGTTTTGCCTCGCGTGATTTACACATCGTAGATTCTGCGACGTGTTTACGTCACAGCTGTCAATCCACGCACTGGGAACGACGAACAAAGGCGTTGCAAAGTCGCACAAATCGTGCTATGGTTCTGGAGTCGATTAGAGTGTCACTGGTTGAGCACTTTTAATTGTGGACACTGTCCATTAGATGGACATGGCCGTATACAAACAGAGTTCTTCCTTACCCACCATACACCGTTCTAAATTACATGCTAACGCAACCTGAATTCGAAGTGGTCGATCGCACTGCTTTGGCAACTTGAAATGAAAACCGTTTTTCAAACGTGCAGTAGGTAGCAAAATGCTCGCAGTTATTCGTGATTACATCATATTGTCCAAAGTCTTGATATTTAAACTTTGTAACGGCTCTTTCCACGATTTTCGCAGGCTTGGATGCTGGCGGTGCGTTCGTGTAGCGGATACGATACAAAGGGCGCGTGTCATTTTCTGTGAAAACCGTCAGGCGGATTCTTCGCACAGATGTTGTATAATCGATGACCTCTTGCCTCCGTCCTCCAAGGTAAATGCCGAGATGGAAATACTCCAGTAATCCACCTGTTGATCCGCCTGATGACCCGCTTGATGAGTTACCCTTTACACCGATAGTATCTCCGGGTCTGAGAACACTGAAATTAAATCGAAACACGTTTTGTACAGTTTCGTTTTGACAGACAGGGATGTATACCTTTGTTCGTCTGACATACGTGTTAAAGTGAAAGTGACAGTTTTATGATTGAGCGCTGTGTAACAAGATCTGAACACAACGCCTTATAACATGGATGGGAACCTCCGACCCACGTGTATTTGTAGTAGACATTATTTCTGGCGACATCTAGCGGATTTCGGAAATAAGGATTTATACGGCCCTCCGCGTGAACAAATCGGCCACCGACTGGAAAAGGTCGCCCACCCCTGCTTCGGAATGTAGCACCTGGGGATTATTTAGTCCAAAGCAAATTAGTATATAATCACACTGAATTTACTCCGCCAAACCTTTTCACGTGCAATTGTCGTTATGTCCAAATGATGAGACACGTATTTCGTGTGCCTAAGCAGTTCCATTACCCATGAATCCCCGGTGTATTTGGTCGATAACGGGGACGTGCATCCATTTCTTGGTTTGTGTGGAGAAAACCCAACTCATATGTAGGTTTTTACTTCCGGCTACTTGGACTTGGTGCAGCGACTTGGATGTGGTGTAGATAATTTACAGAAATACGTGGGATATCAAATAGAATAAGTATTACTATTGCATATATATTATACACAAACGTATTGTAGACATATATTAGGAAACAGGTTTTGTTAATTATTAGTCAGAGGGAGTATTTTAGAGTAAGTTAGTTTCGGATTCTGTCAGGGAATTCAGCGAGCGTTAATAGGGATGTTTACAATTCGAAAATTTAGATAACATAGTGAATAGTCAGTAACAGTGAATATTGGTTAGAATAAGTATTAGCATTATACATATATTGTTCACCAACTTCTTGCAGACATATATTAAGAAACCGTTGTTGTTAACAGAGGTAGTATTTTTTTTTCCCGGATTCAAACTCAACGAGTGATAAAAGGGAGTTTGTTTACAGATCTTTCAATCCGTGCATCGAGCTATCGTTTACATTAGCTAATATATATATATATAAGATAAAGTGATTTATTTACTTAACTTACATACATAAGGTAATATCTGACGTAGTGGTAGTCAACGTTTTCGGTAAAAAGGAATTAACAGCAGGATTTTAGCGTAAATTAGTACACACTGACTTCGTTGTTTTGTTACACAGTGTTCTCCGTATTCGCTAGGTGGCAGGATTTTTAGCCTAAAGTGTTCTTTTGATCACAAAAACAGCCTTATTCAAGGCTAACGTAGCAAACTAATTAAAACTAAATTGTATGATGGCGCCGTGCAAACGGCAGTTAAAGGCCACAAGGCACTTAATTTGTGGCAGTTGTAGTAGATTTAACAAGATTTAACAAGATTGCCATCTCGAACAAGTTCCAGATGGCAAGTGGACAAGGAAGCCATTGGCTTATCGAGAGTCCAACAATTTTCTCATCTATGTGTAGCCCGCCCTTATCAGATATCTGTCAATTCTATTTTTAAACATATTCACACTACTAGCATTAACACAATCGTTTGGCAGTTTGTTCCATTCATTTATCACCCTCTGTGAGAATGAGTACTTTCTCATGTCCAACCTACACTGCTCCTTAACTAATGCTGCTTTGTGTCCTCTGGTTCTACTGCCTTCTTTAAGTTTGAAGAACATATTCCTATCAACATCCTCATAACCGTTCACTATTTTAAACACTTCTATTTGGTCTCCTCTTAGTCTCCTGGTCTCTAGTGTTGTCAAACCACATTGTAATAAGCGACTTTCGTAACTAAGGTCTCTTAATTCTGGAATCATCTTAGTTGCTCTTCGTTGTATTCTTTCTAGCTTATCTATGTCTTTTTTACGATATGGCCTCCATGCTTGAATACAATATTCCAAATGTGGTCTAACTATTGCTTTGTACAGGGGTACAATTAGATGTTTCTCCTTATACGTGATAGTTCTCCTAATTAGGCCTAGAATTTGATTTCCTTTCGAAGCAGCAATCCCACATTGCTCTGAAACTTTCATGTCAGCATTAAATATTACTCCTAAATCCTTTTCTTGTGTGGTTCTACCTAGTACAGCATCCCCCATCTACCTAGTACAGCATCCCCCAGTAACTGGGTAGATTTCGTCAAGTCTGGGTGCGAGAAGTCCTGGGCTGAGGTCCAGGCAGATAGTTTTAGTTTTGAGTGTAGGGGATGCGCAAGGATGGAGCAACTAGAGGTGGAGTTGGAAGAGCTGAGGCTGCTCGTTGTGGCAATGGTGGGAAGGGAACAGGGGAGTTGTGCCAGTAGTTCCGGTGAGGGAACAGTAGACGATAAAGTGGGGAAAGACACAAGAGATGCTAGGGAGAGCTCACCTCAGCCTGGGAGGAAGCTGAGAGGAGGGAAGGTGACAGGTAATAGGGAGACAGGACGTAAGGAGACGGGAAGGAAAGGAACGGGAGGGAAGACAACCGGGGTGAAGGAGAGGGGAGTAGGGGAGACAGGAGGGAAGGAGAAGGGAGTGGGGGAGACGGGAGGGAAGACAACCGGGGTGAAGGAGAGGGGAGTAGCGGAGACGGGAGGGAAGGAGACGGGAGGGAAGACAACCGGGGTGAAGGAGAGGGGAGTAGCGGAGACAGGAGGGAAGGAGAAGGGAGTGGGGGAGACGGGAGGGAAGACAACCGGAGTGAAGGAGAGGGGAGTAGCGGAGACAGGAGGGAAGGAGAAGGGAGTGGGGGAGACGGGAGGGAAAACAACCGGAGTGAAGGAGAGGGGAGTAGGGGAGACAGGAGGGAAGGAGAAGGGAGTGGGGGAGACGGAAGGGAAGGGGTCAGGACAGAATGTGATGGAGGGGATCGAAAGGAAGAGTTATTCTGCAGCAGTGATAGAGGGGGTGAGGAAGAGAGCGAGGGTGTTTGTGGGGGATTCGATAGTTAGGAAGACCGACAGAGTCTTAAACAAGGGAGATGATGTGGTGGTCTGCTTGCCTGGAGCCAAAATAGAGGCAATAACTGAGAGGGTAAAAAACATCGTAGGCTCGGGTAAGGGTGGATCTGTTTTAGTACATGTAGGGACAAATAACGTAGAGAGGGAGGGTACAACTGCCATAGTTAGGAAATATAGGCAGTTGGTCAGAACACTAAAACAGACGCGGGTTGAGCAGGTAATACTGTCAGGGATTTTACCTGTAATGGGCAGGAGGGGTCATAAATATCGAAATTGTCGGGGGATGGCAATTAACATGTTAGTCCAGGGGCTGTGTAGGGAAGAGGAAGTTGGATTTGTGGATTTATGGGGAAGTTTTGTTGGGAGGGCTGATATGTACATGAAGGATGGGCTTCATTTAAGTGGAAAGGGGGCGGCAGTATTCGCAGACAAACTTTCAGCAGCAGTAGATAGCGACTTGGGTACAATGACAAATATTTTTGGAAGTAAACATTCTTTAAACTAGAAGTGCAGGGGGGTTACTTAGAGGTGTCTCAAGCAGAACAAGAGGCCACTAGCACAGATAAACCAATATCAAATCATCCGAAAAACATCTCTGAAAAAGGTTATAGATGCGTATGTTTAAATGCAAGGAGCATAGTAAATAAGAAAAACGAATTAAACATTATGGTAGAAGATATTGACCCTCACATAATTGGTATAACTGAATCATGGGCCAACATAGATATAACAGATGCTGAATTAGGACTGACAGGATACGTAATGTTTAGGAAAGATCGAATAGGAAGAAGGGGCGGGGGAGTTATTTTATATGTTAAAGAATCTATTCAGGCTTATGAAATAAAACTAGAAAGGGAAGCAGATTGCGATGAAGCTGTTTGGTGCAAAATTGTTTCAGGAAATTCAAAATTAACTATTGGATTAGTTTACCGAAGTCCAAACATAAACGAAGAGGACAACACAAAAATAAAAAACGCTATAAAGGAAGTTAGTAAAGGGGAATGTATCATAATGGGAGATTTTAACCATGGACACATACAATGGAATTCTCTAGAGAGCACAGGGATTGAGGATCAACAATTTCTATGTTTAATCCAGGATAGCTTTCTTACTCAGCACGTACTAGAACCAACCAGGGGAGAAAATGTATTAGATATAGTTTTGTCATCACAAAAAGAATTAGTGGACAATGTAAAAATATTTGAACCATTGGGTAATAGTGACCATAATCAAATACATTTTGACATCAATGTAAAATCAGAAAGTAAAAATAAGAAAACGTACAAGAGAAACTTCCACAAAGGTAACTATAAAGATATGAGAAAATACTTAGCACAGCTAGATTGGAATAACATGCTGATGAATAAGACTGCAATTGAATGTTGGAATATTCTAAAATATGAAATTGAGAGTATCATTGATAAATTTGTTCCCTTCCGAAAACAAGGAAAACGGTGTAGAAAGAAACACTTGTCAAAAGAGGCAATTAAAAAAATAATGCTAAAACAAACTATGTGGAGGGTTTATAGGCGTACCAGAAAGGAAGAAGACTATGCAAAATACAAAGAGGCACTTAATGCAGCTACAACTGAAATCAGACAATCTAAAAGAAGCTGTGAGCAAAAACTGGCATGTAACATAAAAACTGACAGCAAGAGTTTTTATGCATATGTCAGGAGTAAACAAAACGTACAAGACAAGGTTGGACCTCTAGAAGACAGTGCTGGAAATATAATATCACAGGGGTTTTTAATGGTGGAAGACCTAAATGGTTACTTCAGTTCAGTGTTTACAAAAGAAGATATTAGTTCATTACCAGTTGCTGATGCTAAATTTCAGGGGGCTAAATCTGACTATTTAGGACCGTTAGTTGTAACTCCAGAATTGGTAGCTAGGAAAATAAAGGCAATGAAGGATAACAAATCACCGGGAGTGGATGGGATTCCTCCAAAATTACTAATGGAAACAGTAGATCAAATCAGTATACCACTTGCAAGAGTATTCAACTTGTCATTAAAAGAGGGAGTTGTTCCGTTTGAATGGAAAGAAGCAAACATCATACCATTATTTAAAAAGGGTTCGAGAAATAAGTCAGAGAATTACAGACCAGTGAGTTTAACGTCAGTGATTTGTAAATTATTAGAAAGGTTAATTAAAGACCATATGGTGGACTTCCTCGTTAAGCATAAATTATTAAATTCATCTCAACATGGATTCCTTAAAGCGAGGTCATGCTTAACAAATATGTTATGTTTTTTGGAAGAAATCACTAAGACGTGGGATCGCCAGTAGATATTATCTACTTAGATTTTCAGAAAGCTTTTGACAAAGTGCCACATCAAAGATTGCTACTTAAATTAGAAGCCCATGGTATCGGGGATAGCATAACTGACTGGATAGAACAATGGCTGACTGACAGAAGACAACGAGTTGTAGTAGATGGAGAAGTTTCAAATTGGAAATCGGTTTTGAGTGGGGTACCTCAAGGATCAGTATTAGGACCTATATTATTCTTAATTTATATCAATGACTTGGACGAGAGTATAACAAGTAGCGTACTGAAATTTGCGGACGACACAAAACTGTTTAGAAAGGTTAATACTGATGGTGATAAACAACATTTACAAAACGATCTAGACAGATTAGTGAAATGGTCTGAGAAATGGCAGATGCTGTTCAATTTTGGGAAATGTAAATGCCTACATATAGGACATGGGAACTTGAATGTAAACTATAAAATGGGAGCTACTGTTCTTGGTACTACTGTAAAAGAAAAGGACTTAGGAGTTACAATAAGCGCTGATATGAAAGTTTCAGAGCAGTGTGGTATTGCAGCTTCAAAGGGTAATCAAATTCTTGGATTGATTAGAAGAAACATAACATACAAGGGAAAAAAGTTAATTATACCTCTTTATAAAGCAATAGTTAGACCTCATTTAGAATACTGTATACAAGCATGGGGAACATATCGTAAGAAGGATATAGATACGCTTGAACGCATACAAAGGAGAGCAACTAAAATGATTCCAGAACTTAGAGACCTTAGTTATGAAGAACGTCTGAAAGAATGTGGTTTAACAACTCTAGAGACAAGGAGGTTAAGAGGAGATCAGATTGAAGTTTTTAAGATATTGAATGGGTATGAAAATATTGATAGAAATATGTTTTTCTCACTCAAGAAGGATAGCAGAACTAGAGGACATGAGGTAAAATTAGTAAAGGATCAATGTAGATTGGACATCAGGAAGCACTCGTTCTCACAGAGGACAATAAATGAATGGAACAAACTGTCTACAGATTGTGTAACTGCTAGCAGCGTGAATATGTTTAAAAACAAGGTTGACACATATATCAGGAGGGCGGGTTATAAGTAGGTGAACATTGTTGGACTCTCGATAAGCCAATGGCTTCCTTGTCCACTTGCCATCTGGGCCTTTGGCTTGGATGGCAAATCTTGTTAAATCTTGTTAAATGAATGTGGGCAATTCGTCCAATTTATTCGGAGGTCGTATTTCAACGTAATTGCCACTGTGCATACCACATTAAAGGTAAAATGCCTCCAGCATAGGGTGCACATTCAGAAATAAGTAGTCTGGATAACTACATCAGTGTAGAAGACAAACTGGTACATATTAGCAATAAAACTGTGACCAAAAAACCTTGTTTCTGTTATATAGTGTTCCAGCATAACAATTTACAAGGGAAAAGATACTTAATTAAGACTGCACAGTTATTTTTACAGCTGACTGAAGTGATATGTTATGATTTAACCCCAAACCGGAATTGACCCAATCTCCCAAACTCGTTTTCGTTTTCTCACCTAGGATTTCTGATTCTTTCATTTTTGACGCCACAAGTCACCCGCTTAGACTCGGCCTGGGCATCGCTGTAACGGATTGATCCATAAACAGCTGACGAAGCGGAAGCGGCTGATACACCAGCTGATACAATCCCAGACATACTGTTGGAGAAACGGTCTTGAATAACACTTCAGAAAGTTCCAACGTGAACTGGACGCCGAGTCTACTGTCTTGCTCTGCAGTCAGTGATTCACTGACACACACACGCACATACACACACACAACCGTCAGTTCACTGCAGTGGTTTCGTTTTACTAAGAGTGACGTACACATCGAATGATAGAGGTGTACATATGTTACTGTAGTCGAGCCACTTCGCAGGACAGGCTCACGATAACAAGGGGCCATTAAACAATCACGAAACGTATGTTACTGTAGTCGAGCCACGTCGCAGGACAGGCTCACGATAACAAGGGGCCATTAAACAATCACGAAACGTATGTTACTGTAGTCGAGCCACGTCGCAGGACAGGCTCACGATAACAAGGGGCCATTAATTAAACAATCACGAAACGTATGTTACTGTAGTCGAGCCACATCGCAGGACAGGCTCACGATAACAAGGGGCCATTAAACAATCACGAAACGTATGTTACTGTAGTCGAGCCACGTCGCAGGACAGGCTCACGATAATAAGGGGCCATTAAACAATCACGAAACGTATGTTACTGTAGTCGAGCCACGTCGCAGGACAGGCTCACGATAACAAGGGGCCATTAAACAATCACGAAACGTATGTTGCTGTAGTCGAGCCACGTCGCAGGACAGGCTCACGATAATAAGGGGCCATTAAACAATCACGAAACGCACTTTTCTCGGAAATGTATCAATAGCGATATATTTACTGTGTTGTTCTATAGCTAATGCAAAAGAAGGGCTATGCAAATATAAGCGTTGACAACTAATTGAAAGCGTATTATGTTTGTATTATTTTAGCTCAGCTTCTAGCATATGTGTAGCATGAATTGCACATATTCATCACCAGATGGCAGCGATGGTTGTTTGATTAATTGGTTGGCCAAGATCACGCTTGAGTTTTGTCAATTAAACTGTGCTACACACTTAATAAAGTGCACTTGCATTTCGCTATGCAAGTGTGTGAATATTACAGTATTTTGCCTAAATATGCGCCGTGAGTACGTATTTCGTGGGCGGAAACAAAATAAGCAATCGTCAAAGAAATTCTCTCGACAGCATTTCCATGCCGCTTGTCCTATTGAATGCAAGGATCTACATTTTGCGGGGAAAGAAGGCAGAGCTGACAAGTTTACCCAAACGCTAGTTATACAGAAATAAAAGCAGCCAGGCGACGGTAACCCATTAATAGCATGACCCACTGTACTGCTGACCGACTTTCCAATACTGTAGTACACTCGGAAATACTCAACATTGAATCTATGTGACGTATGATGTAAGACGTCTCTCACGGAATGAGAATGTAAAAATAATTAAAGGAATGCACAAACTTATATTGTAAGTCATTAGCCTCCCTCCCTCCCTCCCTCCCTCCCTCCCTCCCTCCCTCCCTCCCTCCCTCCCTCCCTCCCTCCCTCCCTCCCTCCCTCCCTCCCTCCTCCCTCCCTCCCTCCCCCTCCCTCCCTCCCTCCCCCTCCCTCCCTCCCTCCCTCCCTCCCCTCCCCTTCCCTCCCTCCATCCCTCCCACACTCGCACACGCACGCGCACGCGTACACGTCCTGCATAAAAATAACTTATTATAATCTAACACATCTGACAGCGGTCCTGATTGTGTTTATTCCACACGCACCGTAGTGACGGTCCCAATAGCACTGTCAAATGTAAAACAAAGCTTTCTTTCAATCGTGTGCTCCAATTTGTTTATGTTGAAGTTTTTGGGAAAGATTTGAAATGTTTGTTTTAACCGAATATTGACCTACATTTAACTAGGCAGAAAACGATGACTTTTGTTTCATTATAGGTACGACTAATTTTAGACGTTGAATAGTTCAAGAAAATCGATATTGTTGTGTTGACTTCCTGCCAAGTGGCGCAGTTTGTTTGTGTGTGTGTTTTTTGTGTGTGTGTTTGCGTGTGCGTGTGCGTGTGTGTGTGTGTGTGAAGTGTCGTGCTTGACGACAATGACGTCACCCGATGGTCGCGTCATGGGGGGGCAGTTCTGAGGGAGATATTCTGGTTATTAAGAAATTCCTATGCTGACTTCGTGCGCTACATAAGCTTTCAGCGTTAACTGTACATCTAGTCTACTGTCTCGCTCCACAGTCTATGATCCATTGACGCACGCAGGCACTCACGCAAAAGCACACACAAACACACACAAACACACACACACACACACACACACACACACACACACACACATCGTCGTCATACGACTTCACTGCGCTACTTTCGTTTTACCAGCAGTGAGTGAGTCATGGTATATTTGCATTACTGTTCCACTTGGCAGGAAGTAAACACAATAATATGAATTTGAAAGAGTTATTCAACATCTAAAATTAGTCATACTTAAGTCGGAACCAATTACGTCATCATATGGGAGTGGCATTGACCCCGTTGTCGGGGTAACATGTAGTCGGTCGGTAATTGAGTAAAGTGAAGTACTGACTGCACACTCGGCTTCTAGTTTACGTTGGAACTTTTTGAAGTGTTGTTCAAGACCGTTTCTCCAACAATATGGCTAATTATGTAGCCGGCGGTATAATCAGTGTGTCAGCCGCTTATGTAGCAAGCCGTTTTAACAAAGCCCATGCCGAGTCTGAGCGGGTGACTTGTCGCGTACACTATGAAAGCATCACAGATCCAAGGTGAGAAAACGAAAACGAGTGTGGGAGATTAGGGTTAATTCGCGGTTTGGAGTTTAAGTAATGTTAACTTATCACTATAGTCAGATGTAATAATACGCATTTCTTCATAGGACATAACGAGATTTACACGTGAATAGGTAAGTAAATTCAGTGTGGTTATATACTTTCCAGATGAAGTCTAATTTGCTTCGGAATGAAGAATCCCCCACGTGCTATATTCCAAAGCCGGGGTGGTCAACCTTTTCCAGTCGGTGGCCGAATTGTTCATGCGGATGGTCGTATAACGTCGCGTAGAGTTTACCAATATATAGCATTAAATTCCGATTAAAAAATACTCTAGGTCTCGCCAGAAATCTTTCTAGGTGCCTAATTTTTTACATGCAGGTAGCATATCTCAAGTTAACCATCTGTAAAAAAAACAAACACATGTACGGGCCGGATGTCCATATCC
The DNA here is from genome assembly GCA_033239005.1 of Lamellibrachia satsuma. NCBI lineage: Eukaryota > Metazoa > Annelida > Polychaeta > Sabellida > Siboglinidae > Lamellibrachia > Lamellibrachia satsuma. Next base: position 3,019,608 of record BSQZ01000037.1, on the reverse strand, counting down.
CTGTTCTAAGGCGCTGTGTTCAGTCTTTGTGATTCGGCGCCCAACCAAAAAGCTGTCACTTTCATTCTAATACATATGTCAGACGAACAAAGGTATACTTTCTTGTCAAAACGAAACTCACTTGTACAAAACGTGTTTCGATTTCATTTCAGTGTTCTCAAACCTGGAGATACTATCGGCGTCACGGGCAGCTCAGTAAGCGGGTCATCAGGCGGGTCACCAGGCGTGTCAATGGAGTATTACCATCTCGGCATTTACCTTGGAGGAGAGAGGCAAGAGGTCATCGATTATATAAACGATTCGACAGTGCGAAGAATCCGTCTGACGGTTTTCACAGAAGACAACATGCGCCCTTTGTATCGTATCCGGTACATAGATGCATCGCCAGCGTACGAGCCTGAGGAAATAATATCAAGAGCAGTGAAAACATTCACAAATGATGATTTTGGAACATATGATTCCATTACGAATAACTGCGAGCATTTTGCAACCGACTGCACATTTGGGAAAAAGTATTCATATCAAGTTGCTCAAAAAGTGCGAACGATCACTTCGATATGCGTTACCATGTAATTCATAACGGTGTTTGGAATGTACCGCAAAACTATGTGTGCATACGGGTGTGTCGATCTAACGGACAGTGTCCACAGTTAATTGTGCTCCACCAGTGACACTCTAATCGATTCCAGTATCATAGCTCGGTTGGAGCGATTTCAAATTAGCCACCGACATACACTGTTATGGAACCTGCATATAGACTAGTAAGCACTTAACTCACGCACGTAAATGACTGACGAAGTGTACTCCATATTTTGTTGTTATATTAAGTGGAGAGAAACTTTCATGGTGGCACATCGGTTGTATTCTATTAATATTAATAAGGCGTAGCGGCAACAAAGATGACATTTTCCTGTTGTTGAAGAGGCAACTTTTCTGGAAGTTAGCACAGAACAAGAGCGGAAGCTGTGGGAAAGTCACGTCAAGGCGTTACTGAACCATGGACAAAATTGCAAAGATTTGGAGTTAACGATTTAACGAATTTCTGCTCTGTTCAGTAACGCCTATATATATATATATATATATATATATATATATATATATATATATATATATATATATATATATAATATATATATATATATATATATATATATATATAATGTATATAGCGGATGATTCATTTAAGTGGAAGCACATGTGTACGCCTATTTTCGTGCCTGGTCATAGTAAACTAACATGATCGTCTTTGTCCAGTATGTGTAGTCACTATGACTCACGACTAGCGCAGCTATGTCATTCAAAGGCGGTAACGAGTCGTGAATAAACAACTGACTGTACAGTAATACCGTATACTCGGTAACATTCGACATTGAATGAAACTCTGTGACATGTGATTTAAGACGTCTCTCACGGAATGATAATGTAAAAATAACTAAATGCATAACATAGACGATCGTCATAAAAAGAAACGCTATTTGAATGTTGTTGTTCTTGCAAATACATGCAACTCGCTTACTGGACGAGATCTTAGGTTTAGCTGGATTTAACTTAATTTATTAAATTGTAGGCGTGTAAGAGGAGATATATAGAGCGTGTATAGAGGAGAGTGCAAGCAGGAGCAGCAGCGTGTAGGAGAGTGGAAGGCATTATGTGGGACAGAAAACGGAAGAAACAACGAAAAGGAAAAGTGTTGGAAGCCTGCGTGGTACCAGCCTTTATATACGGGTTGGGAACACTGGCACTGACAGAGAGACAGGAGGAGAAGATGCATGTAGCAGAAAACAACTGGGTCCGAAGAATATGCAAAGTAACCCAAGAAGATAGAAGGAAGATGAAGGAATTGAGAGAAGAGATTAGCATGACAAAACACCTAAAGATGAAAGTAGCCGGAAGCAGAATGAGATGGGCAGGACATGTGCAAAGAATGGGCGAATACAGACTTTCAAAAAGAGCATGGAAAGCAGAAGAGGGTGGCAGAAGAAGAAGAGGAAGACCAAAGCTGCGATGGAAAGACTGTGTCAAACGAGATCTTGAAAGGGCAAGTACGAACGGCCAAGAGTGGAAGACCATCGCAGAAGACAGAGGGAGATGGAGAGCATTAACACTGAAAGTGGAAGAAAAAACAAAGTGACTTGGACCACTCCGCAAGGGAGCAAGGGCGTGTAACGTGCGGTGTGTCGTGAATCTCCTCCGCTTTCAATTACTGACTGGCCACATTTTACCCCGACAACGGGTTCAAGGCAACAATTAGCTGTCAAGATGTGCTTTACGCAAACGCTGGGTTTACACCTGGGAACTATGCATAAATAAAATAATCGCTTGTTTGCATTTGTCATAATAAACTGATATGATCGTCGTGGTACATTATGTGCAATACCTGACTCACGACTAGCGCAGCCAAGTCACATAAAGGCGGTAACTAAGCGACAGCAAACCACTGACTGTACAGCAATGGCGTAGACCCGGTAACAATCGACATTGAAACTCTGTGACATGTGATTTAAGACGTATCTCAGTGAGAATATACAAATGCTTGCAACAAAGATAGGGAGGGAGGGAGGGAGGGAGGGAAATATCTTTGTTGCAAGCATTTGTATATTCTCACTGAGATACGTCTTAAATCACATGTCCCTCCCTCCCTGCCTCCCTCCCTCCCTCCCTGGCTCCCTCCCTCCATCCCTCCCACCCTCCCTCCCTCCCTCCCTCCCTCCCTCCCTCCCTCCCTCCCTCCCTCCCTCCCTCCCTCCCTCCCTACATAACAAGGATGATCGTCATCACACAAAGCGCCACTTGAATGTTGTTGTTTTTGCGAATACATGTAACTCGCTTACTGGACGAGAAGTTAGGTTTAACAGGATTTTAAATTTAAATTATAGGATCGTAACATGCTGTGTGTTGTGCATCTCGTCCACTTGCAACTACTGACCGGCCACATTTTACCCCGACAACGGGTTCAACACCCACCCATATGATGTCAGTCCTTATGTTCCCATTTAAAGCGAAACAAAAGTCATGGTTTGGGGGCTATGCACCTAATAGAGATACTAAAAACTAACCTCGTGCAACTACAATCAAGAATATCATTCCACTGCCGTGATACTCTTCGTTGCAGTTACAAATGGTTATGTTTTAGTAACTCTTACAGGTGCATAGGCCGAACACCATGACTTTAGCTTCGCTTTAAGTATGACTCATTCTATTCGTTGAATAGTTCATGAAAATCGATATTGTTGTGTTGACTTCCTGCCAAGTGGCGCAGACATCCAGATACACCCAGGGTTGTATTTCGATGCGTGATTCACTGCTGGTAAAACGAAAGTAGCGCAGTCAAGTCGTGTGGCGGCGGTGTACGTGTGCGTGTGCGTGCGCGTGTGTGGCGCTAACACTGCACATGAATACAGGTGGTCAGGGATCGTTATGGAAGCGGTCATACGTTATTGCGTGGTTCTGGTTGCCATTGGAAGTCTAGTAAACTTTGTTTGGCCCCTTTGACTGACAACTGGACAACAACATGTTTAACTTCTTGAAGGCCAAGTGTAATGTCATACTCGTCATAGTAATTATGTTGGCTGCAACACACTTGCTTTACTAAACAAGGGCACTACACAAAGGGACTTTACTATACAAGGGCACTACACAAAGGGACTTTACTAAACAAGGGCACTACACAAAGGGACTTTACTAAACAAGGGCACTACACAAAGGGACCTTGCAACAACGGCAGATATATTGGTCAATGAACATATTGGTATATGCCTTCATGGTAATTATTGCTAACTGCTTTATACGGAGTAATCTTAATGATGTGATGTAAATAAGACCATCATGCCGAGTTTTTTTATAGTTATCAAAACTGGCAAGACATGACTAGATTCCTGCGTGTGACTGAATCATCGAGCCTTTGATCAGGTATCGCAACTACGGTGTCTCTTGACAATGTACAAGGAGACGACAACTATCAAATTCAACAGCACATTTGCACTAAGCCACAAATGAGATTAGTCTGACTAAAAATACCGGAGTTACAATAACTTGATGTGGCATTGATTCATTAAATATATCGTGATATTCTCGCAGATGGGGTATTTTATGTTTTACCAATTGTGTGCCTATTGAACGCATACAGAGGAGAGCAGTTAAAATGATTCCAAAACTGAGAGATCTCAGCTATAAAGAACGCCTAAAAAAGGACATGATGTAACATTATTGAAGGATCAGTGTAGATTGGATATCAGAAAGTACTCATTCTTAGAGGAAAATACATGAATTTGCAGATTGTGTAAATGCAAGCAGCGTGAATGTTTACAAAAATCTCAGATGGGCGGGTTACACATAGATGGACATAGTTGGAGTCTCGATAAGCCATCTGTGTATTTGTCTTGGATGGCAATGTTGCTAAAAACTCATTCAGACTATCAACCTCTGATTGGCCCCTTTGACTGACATCGACCCACCACAGAACTCATACACCAACATCTCAACGCTAATGTAGTTCACGTTATGAACACATGAAGTACCGACGCCTTTCTGTTCAACAAGTGTTGATAATGTGAAACATCATCTGTACTTGCAAATAGCCACTGGTCAGTCAGTTGTTACATTACTATTTTAACTGTCCTGTCCTCTCGTTTCCTTCACTGTAGACTTTTGGTATAAGTAATTTTAACCCCCTCACATATCACATATATCACATATTTTATAGATTGTGTACAATGGCATTCACAGCATTTTAATAATAACAAGATTTGGATCGAAGTAGTACGATTGCAGTGTTTCACATTGAAGGTCGCATGTCACCCGGAGAAGGTCCGCCACTGCTGCCGATGAAGACAACGACATACTTCTAGAACAAACACACACGCACACGCCCGCTCGCACGCCCGCCCGCACGCACGCACGCACGCACGCACGCACGCACGCACGCACGCACGCACGCACACAAACACACACACACACACACACACACACACACACACACACACACATCAAGTCGTACTTGCCACTTTCTGCGTCCCTTAGCATACACAACATAGTTAGGCATGTTATATATTGCATCAGCTTGGCATTCTAAACCCCGTACACTCTTATTTTCTTAAAGCAGCGGAAGGGGCGAAAACGGCTTCGTAACAGTTCGTTGCCTCAGTGCCACGACTTCATCACACTAGTTTCGGTTTACTCAGCTGAGTCATTCATCTACCATGTAATCGAAAGACCTGTTATCTGAATCGAGTTATCTCCCCCCCCCCAGGGCATAAGACCGCGCGAATCCGGGCCGAAGCCAGGATTTTTCAAAGGTGGTCGTATATGTCAACAAAAGCAGTACAATGGCCTCTCTCTCGCCGTAAGTACTCCCGGTGTAAGGAACGCGTAGGCTTCAAAAGAACAACCCTGATATCCCCCTTCTGGCCTGCATTGTTTACGTCTCCATGGATTGAAGGAGTATCGGATATATGGAACAGTGTGACCTATTCCCACCATGTTCCTTATATTGAGTCCTCCACTGTGAAATAAAATGCTTGGCGCGCTCGTGGGGTATAGCACTGGCTGTTTAATAATGCATGTGCATGCGTTTGCATCATGTTCATGATATTGGCATTGCAAAAGGTAGATATTTTGGGGCACACTGTAGCCTAGATTTCTATTTCTTGGTTTGACCGGAGAACCATGGTGAGCCTGCATGGTCAAACAACATTGTACTAAGGCCGAAGTAAGACGTATTTAGGTTGATATTTTAGTTTGCCTATACAGGAACATTAACATGTCATTTGACTTGGTAAACTATTTTTAGCCACTCCAGCTCCAGTAAGTGATTCATCTAGTTCAACATCTACGTATTTAACACGCGTATTCCATGTCAGTGTGTTACCGTCACATTGTACATGAATCGATTTAAGTAATGTTAACTCCCTCACATATGATATATATCACATATTTAAAGATGGTGTACAATGGCACAGTATTTTAATAATAGCAAGATTTGTATCGATGTAAAGCGATTGCAGTGTGTCATATTGAACGTCGCATGTCACTCGGAGATGTGTCGCATGTCCGTCTCTGCTGCCGAGGAAGACAACGACATACTTCTAGAATGAACGTTTATTGCAGACACGGCAGTGTTGCGTGTATAACGAGCGTGTGCGGTCTTCCTCACAAATCAACATTTCGCCGTTACAGATCTTTCCCTCCGTCATGAATAGACACTAGATACTTGTGTTAACTGGCATGCACTGATGCACACCGGTAAACACGCGGGTGTACACAGGCAATTTCTACCAAAGAAAAGGTGTTGTTGGATGAGGCAAATTGATATGTGAAGGCTACACATAATATAATCAAGCACGCAACATGGTTATCGAATGTGTTCAATGTTCTAATAAATCAATTATTTCAATATCGATATACTGTAGCTGTTCAAAGACACTTTACTTTACTAATGAAAAGTCCACATTTTAGAGAATGCATGTCTTCGACAATCTACACACACACGCACACGCACACGCACACGCACACGCACACACACACACCGCCGTCCCACGACTTGGCTAGGGTACTTTCGTTTTAACCAGGAATGACTCACATATCAAAAGATACAGGTGTATTTATGTTTCTGCGGTCGAGCACCGTCGCAGGGAATACACACGATAACAATGGGATGTAACGAACGTTGTAAGCCTGAAACAAGTCTTATGTAAACCTGTTTCCGTATTCATTTATCCCACAGAGAATCAGATTCGCTGGTATTCACATATGTGGTGGGTGTATAATGTATAATGTTTAAAAGAAAGTATGCGTACTTTTAGTGAAATTGCTGACAGAATTTACTTTGATCGTTAGGTCGGGAATCTTGCGAAAGTGAATAGCCTCCAACTTGCATTTCGTGGGGAGTAGCAGCGTGGTGATTAGTACACCCGACTTTTAATCGAGAAAACTTCGATCGATACATTTTGGTGCCGTTTTCGGATATGCGTGAACGACTCTTCGTGCAGCAATTGCAGTGTGGTTGAATGCTTCCCAAATTAAGGGAGTTCATAATAAGTTTACGATATTACCTGAGTTAGTATAATATTTGATGAGTCAGAATACAGGTGTGTCTGGCTCGGGGTCCACTAGTGAATGGTCAATGTTAACAAAGGAGAGTGGGCCGTTGCAGGCAATCAATAGAGCATTGACCAGTCAGACAGCTAAGACAATGAGCTACAAAAAGAGTACCTAGGGCCTACTGTATATTTTAGCTAGACATCTCAAAAGGAACTGGTCTACAGATTTACTTTTGTTGATCAACTATACATGGAGGTCTTTTTTACTCCTAGAGTAATCTCACTTTCCGATGCCAAGGAAAGGTGGCAAGAATAAATTTAAAAGCTTTAACCGTTTTTGGATTGATGAGGCGGCCTTTGAATTCTCCCCATGACGTAGTGTTTATTAAATCAATTCCTCTTTAACAACTCTTTCCATGGCATTGAAGTTGATGCTTTTTATTTGTAAGTTCCAATCACAACCACTGTAAAATACGTATTTCTACAGCCAAGAAACTGAAGACGTAGATTTGAAAGTTAGCTTTTTGCGGACCAAAGAACATATTGAGTATTTATTATATATTCCTTTGTGCTGGTGTAGCTGTCTATTGTAGTCTAAATTGTGATAACTGCGCATTAGATCGATATGCCCGTATAAACACAGCGTTATTCCGTACACACCACACACCGTTCTGATTGCATGGTAACGTAACCGGAAGAGCCCCACACGTTTTTCAACTTGAATTGAAAAACGTTTCCCAAACATGCAGTAGGTAACCAGATGCTCGCAGTTATTTGTAGTTACATAATAATGTCAAACAATCGTGATTTATAAACATTGTCAGTGTTCTTTCCACGATTTCCTTAGGCGTGTAGGCTGGTGGTGCATATGCGTTCCAGATACGATAGAAAAGGCGCTTTCAAATACATTGATCCTTCTCTAATGTTACTTCTTATACTGTAGTTCTGCTATATTTTTCACTAAAATAATTGTATTAATATTTTCATACCCATTAAATATATTTTTATCTCCTCTCAACCTCCTTGTCTCTAGGGTTGTTAAACCACAATATTGTAGGCGATCTTCATTACTAAGGTCTCTCAGTTCTCGAATAATTGTTGTTGTTCTCCTCTGTATTCGTTCTAGCGTATCTATATATTTCGTACGATATGATCTCCAAGCTTGGCTACGAAGGTTACGTATCTATATATTTCGTACGATATGATCTCCAAGCTTGGCTACGAAGGTTGCAGCTTTTGCTATACGCACGATAACTTCAGCATCTAGTGACAAATTACTGTAGATTGTGGAGCCTAGGTACGTGAAGCTATCCAAGACATCCAGTGTCACGTTGTCGATGTTGATTGATGGCGGCACAACAGCATACTGCCCCATGAAATTAGTTGTTTTGATGTTGATGGTCAGTAAAAATTATTTGCCAAAAATTTCATTACTGACTTCGGGTTTTCTTGTTTACATGTCGAGATCGAGTAACTGCTTTCGTAGTCATATGAAGCAGTGCAACCTTTCTAAATGTTGTAAAATTACCGATTTCTCATTGTGTCTCTGCAAAACCTGGGTAGGTGACAGCACTTTACGACAGTGCTAAAATCTCCACAGCACGTTTATGCATGAGTATGTGATCAGCAGGAAACTGTCGCTTGTGTTACTTATTAATGTCGTGACACATACAAAGCCCTCAAAGTCCGTCCCCATAAACCTACTCACACACCAACAATGGCAACAACACCTTTGGTGTGCAGTCATAAAAATATAAGTCTGTTTAATAATAATAATGTTGTGAAGTACAGTTCTGCAGCTATTTACTCGCTCTGTGCATTGCTTTACTCGTTTATCCTCTGTGTACCTTAGTTGATGCATAAGGCTATTTAGTAACTTCCACTATTTCGTATGATCACTAGCTCTGCCATCTTCCAAGAACTCAATCCAAGTTAGCTGCATTATATTTCAACAGTCGTTCTCCATGTCGCTCCGTGCGTTAAGTGTGTATTAGTCTATAAGCGTGGTCAATTATATAGCTAAAAGTGGCGTTGTTCGTCTGTGGTTATTTTAAATCGCAAGAGCGTTAAACTTAAATTTGTCTGGCTTCGAATACCATGTCAATGATGGAGTACCTTAAATTGTGGGCACTGCTCGATACATTGACATGCTCATATGGAGACAGCGTTCGTCTCTACATACCAGACAGCGTGCTGAATTACATACTAACGCAACTGGAACCCGAAATGGATGATCGAACTTTTTTAGCAACCTGATATGAAAAGCGTTTTCCAAAGGTGCAGTCAGTAACGAAATGCTCGCAGTTGTTCAAAACTACATCATAGTTCCCAAAATCTTGATTCACATACTTTTCATTTGCCCTTTCCGTGACTTTCTTAGGTTCATAGGCTGGCGGCGCATCTGTGTACTGGATACGATACAAACGGCGCTTGTTGTTTTCTGTGAACAAGTCCAGGTGGTTTCTTCGTACTGTCGAATCGTCTACATAATCGATGACCTCATCATCCCCTATGTAAATCCCGAGGTGGTAGTACTCCATTGACAAACCTGACGACCCTGTTCGTGACCCGCTTGATGACCCGCTTCCCTTGACGCCGATAGTATCTCCGCGTTTGAGAACACTGAAATAAAATCGAAACAAGTTTCGTGTTGGCTGACAGAGATGTATTACTTTGTTCGTCTGCAAAATGTATTAAAACGAAACAAGGACTGATCACAACGCTTTAGAAATGGAGTGTGTAATGTCCGACCCGCTTGCCCAATCCGACCCGCTAGCCCAATCCGACTCACAGGCTTATAATGACTGGGCCAGGAAACGTAACCAGTCAGGATCATTTGTCGCGCTTACCCAATGTTCAGTGAACTAATGGCGGAAGAAGTACCATCCCGGGTAGCAAAATCGATTGGGCCAACGATGGCTCTAACAAACATGACTAGGACAATGGTGGATGTCATTGGCTCAACTGGCGTTGGCCCAATCAGGTGTCGTAAGCTGGGTCTAGTAAAAGGCCAGTTATGTTTTCATTGGCTTTTGACATGGCCTGATGTGCAAATTCTTACTGGGCCAATGAAAAACAGCCAGATTATTTTAACTGTACCGAAACATCTGCCGTAATAAAATACATATTTTATTGTATTTATCATAACAATATATAAAATTGAAACTTGTAGCAATCGAAGCACAATTGATGTTGGTTGTATGCCCCTGTATGTATACCTTGAACAGCCCGTTCGTAGACAACATACTATCAGGAAGGAATGAGAATGCGATAGTAGTAAATGTTATAAAGAATGTATACAACCCTCCGCGTGACTCTAGAATCCGACCGATTGGAAAAGGTTGCCTACTGCTGCTATGGAATGTGACACCAGGGGATTCTTCATGCCGAAGCAAATGAGACTTTCTCTGGAAAGTATATAACCACACTGAATTTACCCCGCCAAAGTTTTTCATGTGTTATTCTCGCTATGTCCAAGTAATGAACTGCGTATTTCTACAGCTGAATGTAGTAATTGGCAAAGCTTACTTAAGTCCCGAATCTCCCACGATCTTTTCATTTTCTCACCTCGGGTCCTTGATTCTTTTGTTTTTGACGCCACAAGTCACCCGCTTAGACTCGGCATGAGCATCGCTGGAACGGCTTGACCCGTAGCCTGAAAGTCCTGCTCCCGCAGCGGACGAGCCTGACGCAGCAGCTCGCGAAAAAAATCCAGCCATATTGTTACAGAAGCGGTCGTAAACAACACTACAACTTGGCGTCGAGTCAACTGTCTCGGCCTGCAGTCAGTCAAGCACTGACACTCACACCGCCGTCAAACGACTTGACTGCGATAATTTCGTTTTAACCACGAATGACACACCCAAGTGTTGGTCACTTTGTCAAAACTAATCAATATGTACGTCATCATGCCTGACAGCAGGGCCGATTCTGAGCGGGCCTTTTCGTGGTAAACAATGACACTGTGCGCCGCTCAGAGTTGCCCGAGGAAACCATTGCTAGCCTTTTTCTCAGTAAAGGTGAACTGAAGCAAAACTGAAGCAAACACTGTCATTATGCACACGCGTTCAACGGGAAAGAAATATTATCTTTCTTTTGTATTCGTTTGTTATGTTTGCTTTATTTGCTTTGATGAGCTACGTGCGTGCTAATGAGCGTACTAGGCTGCCTACTGCTGCTATGTATTGCGTGCTAGCGTGCTAGCGTGCTAGCGTGCGTGCGTGCGTGCGTGCGTGCGTGCGTGCGTGCGTGCGTGCGAAGCGATCGATCGTGCATGTGCGAGGCAACTAAGAGCGAGACAGTCGGACTTCCGCGGGACATTATCGAGTGGCTAATAATCTCAGTCTTGTATACCACAGGTTGACATGTATGCGACGTTTGACACGGTTGCTCCTTTTCAATACGGATTTTGGGTGGCATACGGCCGTATCCCTTATTTTTTATTTTTATTTTTTTTATTTACGGACAAAATATTTTCTTGTATTCGTCATAAAGTAAACAATCGAAAGAAATCGTTATAATGGTTAAAGTGATAGTGTTCGAAGCACAAATACGTTGATACCTTCAAGGAAAGAAAACAGATATCTAGACTGATTTCTGACAAAACCTAGAGGATTTCGCACGCAGTCGGAACGCTATATATTGATCAATGTTATTCGGATTTATACGGCCACCTCTAGAATCCATATTCGGCCATCGACCTAAAATGTTGCCCACCCCTGCTTTAGAATGTAGCACCTTGTGGAATATTTATTCCGAAGCCAGTTAATAAAAAAAATTGCCTTTCAAAACAAAAGGCCCAATGTTTTTCCGACCTGCGATCGCGTCTTCCGACACGCCCTCCAGCCGACGCCACCTTCCATAGGTCGAGTTCGCTGACCACACAGATTTCTTCAGTTTGTCACGTTCGTACCTTCTCGATGTCGAGCGTATCATACATGGCAGTGTGGTCATTGACCATCAACACGCCTAAAACCGAAAGAACCACTGTTTGTCGGCAAGCTGACCTTTTCGACGAGGAATGGCGGATGACACGCAAGCTCGGTTCGCTTCTCGGTGATGCTGAAGACGTCGCCCGCTGCAAACAGCTAGCAAACGTCGCCTTCCGGAAGTTATGGACAGTCTGGCTGAGGCGATCGCTAATCCGCCTGCAACTGCGTCTACGACTGTACGCATCGTTTGTCGAGCCCGTGCTAACATAAAACATGGGCACGTGAGGCTTAACGAAAGCATAACTGGATCGCCTAGACTCGTACCACCATCATCACCTGCGCCAGATCGCCGGCATCCACTGGTCACATCGCATTTCAAACGATGCACTGAACCGCCGGTGTCGATGCCACCCAATCAGCGAAGCCGTCCTGACAGCTCGATGGCGTCTGCTCGGGCACGTGCTCCGTAAGACTCCTGACGCACCCGCTCAGCTCGCGATTTACAACTACTTTGGGGACCATGCCTCAGTTAAGCTTCCTGGTGTGTAGGGTACAGTAATTTTAGATATGTGTAATTTAAATAAAATCGTATCATCTGACATAACTGCATTTGAGCGGACACAAGTGGCAAGTTTGCTAGTAGAACATGTTGGCAGTGTAACTGTGGATATTGGGATGATTTCAATAGGCTTAAAGATTTTTGGCAATTTTTTCGCCACAAGGCACGTGTGCGTAGTAACTCATGCAGATATTGGTCAGCATTAACGGGTATGGCACGTTCAGGCATTTTACAAGAGTTAGAAGTACAAGACTTTGACTAAACTCGATCAGCATGTCAACGAGATGATGACAAAGATGATGAGATGATGGCCAATGTCATTTTCCACTGTGTGTGGTGGATGTTTTGGTGAGTGAGTGAGTGATTGAGTGAGTGAGTGAGTGGGTGGGTGAGTGAGTGAGTGAGTGAGTGCGTGAGTGAGTGAGTGAGTGAGTGAGTGCGTGAGTGAGTGAGTGAGTGAGTGCGTGAGTGAGTGAGTGAGTGAGTGGGTGGGTGGATGGATGGATGTATGGATGGGTGGGTGGGTGGGTGGTGGATGGGTGGGTGGGTGGTGGATGGGTGGGTGGGTGGTGGATGGGTGGGTGGGTGGTGGATGGGTGGGTGGTTGATGAGTGAGTGAGTGAGTACATGAGTGAGTGAGTGAGTGAGTGAGTGAGTGAGTGAGTGGGTGGGTGAATGAGTGAGTGCGTGAGTGAGTGAGTGAGTGCGTGAGTGAGTGAGTGAGTGAGTGAGTGAGTGAGTGAGTGAGTGAGTGAGTGAGTGAGTGAGTGAGTGAGTGAGTGAGTGAGTGAGTGAGTGAGATTTGTGGCGCTATGACGTGCCACAAATCTGTACGAAAACACATGCAATAGGCAATGTGTGCTTGTACTTCAGTATGGCCTGTGACAGAGCTGAAGTAAACATTGCTCTTCGCTCCCGTGCGCCTGGCCTCTTTGCTCAGAACAATGCCAGTGTTCAGTGTCAGGTAACACTATGGCAACAGTGAAACCATAGTGTGGTCTGAGGTTCAAATTGATGTTTTATTTGTTACGTAGGTGTATAGTAGTAAAGAATAGCCTCAATTTTGTGGGGAGCAGTAGTGCAGTGGTTAGAACATCGGACTCTCAGTTGAGAAAACCCGGATTTGTGCGTGCGTGCGCGCGCGTGTGCGCGTGTGTGTCTCTGTGTGCATGTGTGTCTCTGTGTCTGTCTGCGTATGTATGTGTGTGTCTGTGTGTGCGCGTGCGTGTGCGTGTTAGTGCGTGCATGCGTGGTGCGTGCGTGCGTGTGAAAAGCGAAATTCACGACACTCGCGGAGCACCAGCAACATTATCATAATTCATAATAATTCGGTTCACGCGGGGCGCGCTTTCTAACTTCTGCTCGGCTTTCCTGTAACACAGTGGGTCAGTCCATTGATCATAGGGGTGGGGCAGTTGCTTAGTGTTACGTTGTATTTCGGATGGGTGTTCGGTCCACCCGTGGTCCGATATGGTGTACGCGGGGTTCTTTGGTCCCCCCCCGTATGAGTTAAGCACCGATATGGATGCGTTCTGCAAATGTTGTAAACTTTGTGATGATGGTATAGCTGTGTAGAACAACTTTTTCAACGTGAACTGGAAGCCGTGTTTAACGTATCGCGTTGCATTCAGCCATTCACTGACACACACCGTCGCCAAACAATAAAAAAGAAGAGTACCCGTTTTTTTCAATTCTTCAACGGTTACAATATTGCCTTGACTAGTCAGACAGCTAAGACAATGGGATGCAAAGAGGGTGCCTACTGTATATTTTGTTAGCCATTTCCTGGTGTACGTGGAGAGCGTAAATTGCCTACGTGCCAGAAGGCAGACTTACATTTGTTGATCAACTATAGATGGAGGCCTGTTTGACTTTTAGAGTAATCTCACTTTCCCGTTCCAAGGAAAGATGCCGCTCGAGATAACTTTTAATTGTATAAGTACTAGTAGTATCAGAATAGAGTAATTCGTTATGTAATAAACTTAAAGCCTACGCTGTAGGTCGAACCTGAAGATTTCCACTAATGTATACTTGTTCTACGCTTTCTATATATAGTCGTAGTCGCTTTGGGGCTAACTGTTGAACTGAGAGCAGGTGGCAAGTCCTAAAGTGAGTCAGCTATGACAGCATAGTTGTAACGAGTATCTATTATACCGGCATTAGACGTTTTATAGGGGGGTCCTTACCAAGTGCTTGAGAGACGAAGATCCAGACGCGTGGTATTGACAATGGAGGTAATTCCTCCAAAACTACTAAAGGAAACAGTAGAACAAATCAGTATACCATTTGTAAGAGTGTTCAACTTGCCATTAAATGAGGGAGTTATTCCTTTTGAATGGAAATAAGCAAACAATGAATTAAAAGAAACAGAGGGTTCGAGAAATAAGTCAGAAAATTACAGACCAGTGAGTTTAACGTCAGTGATTTGTAAATTATTAGAAAGATTAATTAAAGACAATATAGAGGACATCCTTGTTAGGTATACATTATTAAATTCATCTCAACATGGATTCTTAAAAGAGAGGTCATGTTTGGGTTGATTAGGAGAAACATAACATACATGGAAAAAGCTAATTATACCTCTGTATTAAGAAATAGTTAGACCTCATTTAGAATACTGTAAACAAGCGAGGAGACCATATCGTAAGAAGGATATAGATACGCTTGAACGAATACAGAGGAGAGCAACAAAAATTATTCCAGAACTGAGAGACCTTAGTTATGAAGAACGCCTAAAAGAATGTGGTTTAACAACTCTAGAGACAAGGAGGTTAAGAGGAGATCAGATTGAAGTTTTTTAAGATACTGAATGGGTATAAAAATATTGATAGAAATATGTTTTTCTCACTCAAGAAAGATAGTAGATCTAGAGGACATGAGTTAAAATTAGTAAAGGATCAGTGTAAATTGGATATCAGGAAGTACTCGTTCTCACAGAGGACAGTAAATGAATGGAATAAATTACCTACAGATTGTGTAACTAATCGTGTTAAACCCCATACCTTAACGTTTATTCAACTATATTTGAAAAATAAGCATTCACAGAGTGTTGTCGACGACGGCATAAGAACACACATACAAGAACATATAGCGTATGATGGCAAAAAGACACAACGTACAATGACAAGCAAGAATTACAGCATTCAATGACATACCAAAAAAAACAAGCGTATATTAGAAATCTCCTGAACAAATGAAAAGTGAGATCCAAATCCATTCCTTCAAATTATATACAAACAGACAATGGCTTACTTTGTGGGGACCGTATTTGTGTCTGTGTGTTTGTGTGTGTGCGTGCATGAGTGCGTGCGTGCGTGTGTGTGTGTGTGTGTGTGTGTGTGGGGGGGGGACTAGTACGAGTGAACCTTTTGTACCGTGACGGTTCTGTGTAGATCCCAGGAGTATACACAGTGTTTGCGTAAAACACATCTTGACGGCTTGGTTATCTTTTTTCCCAAATGCAGATCATTGTATTTAAAAGGGGCAAGTGCCATGATAAAACTATCGAAGTAATTTCTTGACGATTCTGTGGCAAGTGTAGCTTTAAAAGGAATCGTTTAGATACCGCCTGAACACTCTTTTCGACTGACGAGAAGGCCTTTGTATTCGCTCCATGACGGACGTCTTTATTAAACCAATTCCTCATTAAAACGATTGAAGCTGATGCCCAATAGCTATTGATTCGTAAGTTCACATCACGCCCACAGTAAAACACGTATTTCTACAGCCAAGAAACTGAAGACGTAGTTATGAAAAGCTACAAAGTCTTCTTGCGGACGCAAGAACATATCGAACTCTGCTATAATTGTATTTATCATGCATTGCCTTGTGGTGGTGTATTTATGTAGCATTACATCGTGTTCTGTCGCGGGCTCCACGCCGCCAGACAAAACCAGACGCCGTTGATCACGACAACAGCAGTGGACACAGTAACTGTGCAAAGATCTACTGAAAATGTCCCAGTATATTTCCAAGAAACGCCCTTTTGTGTACATACGCCACACCATTGAATGTACGCATCGACTTGCTCATTCACTGCCACGACGGGACTACTTTCGTTTTACCTCGCGTGAGTCACACATCGTAGATTCTGCTGCGTGTTTACCTTACAACTGTCACACCTTGCATCGAGGCATTGTTTGCCCGGCGGTCGTCCTGGTTATGTAGACAGTAGGCGAGGCTACTCGGTGGTTTAATGTCGCATAGTTACGCCTTCACATGACCTGGTGGCGCAAGTCGTTGTTCATAGGTAGTGCAAATCACAGACAAAAACGATCATAACAGTTTGTTACGCAAATGCAAACACGTGTTTTTTATTTGTGTATAAATCTAGTGCCGGGTTAACATTAAGCGTTTTGTGGGGCCCTTACCAAGTGCTTGAAAGACGAAGATCCAGACGCGAGGTATTGACAATGGAGGTAACCCCATACGTTAAAGTGTATTCAACTATGTTTGAGAATAAGCATTCACATATTGTTGTCGACGACGGCACACAATCACGTATACCAGAAAATATAGCGTATGATGACAAAAACGCACAGCGTACAATTACAAGCAAGAATTACAGCAAACAATGACATACCAGAAAATAACACACAAAAATACCGTACAATACAGACCGTATAAATTCTCCTGAACAAAACAAAGAGTGACATCCAAATGCTTTCACCAAATGAGTCACCAAAGGATTATGATTGATTTTAAGGGGCCCTTTTTGTGGGGCCTGGTGCGAGTGAACCACTTTTGCTGTGGTTAACCCGGCTCTGTGTAAATCCCAGGTTTAAACCAGCGTTTGCGAAAAGCACATCTTGACAGCTCAGTTTTCTTTTCCCGCAAAAAGTAGACCCTTCATTTACAAGGGACAAGCGACACAATAAGACTGTCGAATTAATTTCTTGACGATTCAAAATAGTATTAGCACTGTAGAATGTGTGGCAAATGTAGCTTTAGAAGGAATGGTTTAGATACCACCTGAACACTATTTTGGACTGGTGAGACTGCTTTTGTATTCACCCCATGACGGACGTGTATACTAAATACATTCCTCGACACTGAAGTTGATGTTCAATAGCTTTTCATTCGTAATTTCCCACCACGCCCACAGTAAAATATATCTTCAGCCAAGATTCCCTGTCACGACTACCACCGTCTCGCGACAGGACTGCCCTAGTTTCGTTTTACCTCGCGTGAGTCACACATTCTAGATTCTGCGGTGCGCTTACCTTACAGATGTCAGACCACGCAACGAGGCATTGTTTGTGCGAGGCTATTTTAAGGTGACGCCAGCCGCGCTATAATTCTATAGTAGAGATGACCCGCCCGATGATCCGTTTGATAACCCACCTGATGAAACACCTGATAATCCGCCTGATAACCCGCCTGATGATCCGCCTGATGACCCTCCTGATTATCTGTTTGATGATCCGTCTGATTACACACCTGATAACCCGCGTGATGACCCGCCTGAAGAACAGCATGATGATCCGTTTGATGAACCGCCCGATGACCTACCCGATGATCTGCCCGATGACCCGCCTGATAGTCCGCCTGATGACCCGCCTGATGGTCCGCCTGAGACGAGCGTGATGAGCTTCCCTTGACGGCGATAACATCTCCGGGTTTGAGAACACTGAAATAAAATAGAGACTCGCTTAGTAAAAATGAGTTTCATTTTGATAGACAGGGAAGTATACATGCACGCACGCACGCATATACAAAGTTATAATCACACACATATACAAAGTGATAATCAACATACGCATGTTCAGATACTTTTCATAGCAACCAGAAATTGGTTTCAGCAGGATTCTCCAAGACCCACTGTTATTATCATATCACTACATTAATTGGTTATGCATGATTTATTACACGGCAAAGTGGACTTCGCCTGCGCGTCAATGTGTTTGCCACTTTGTCAAAACTAATCAATATGTATGTCACCATGCCCACAGCAGTGCCGACTCTGATCGGGCCTTTTGGTGGTAAACAATGACACTGCGAGTTGGCCGAGGAAACCCTGTATTCGTTTGCTATGTTTGCTTTATCTGCATTGGTGAGATATGTACGTGCTAACGAGTGTGCTACCGTGCGTGCGTGCGTGCGTGCATGCGAAGGTGAAGATCGATCGGTCGTGCATGTGTGAGGCAACTAAGAGCGAGACAGCCGGACTTGCGCGGGGCGGGCGGGCGGGCGGGCGGGCGGGCGGGCGGGCGGGCGGGCGGGCGGGCGGGCGGGCGGGCGGGCGGGCGGGCGGGCGGGCGGGCGGGCGGGCGGGCGGGCGGGCGGGCGGGCGGGCGGGCGGGCGGGCGGGCGGGCGGGCGCGCACGCACCCACGCACGCACGCACACACACACAGCCGTCACACGACTTGACTGTACTAGTTTCGTTTTTTACCAGGAGTGACTCACATTTCCAAAGAAAAGTTATATTTGGGATACTATGGTTGAGCCACGTCGCAGGAAATGAAAACAATAATAAGGAGCCATTCAAACATTACGTAGCGCCTTTTTTCTCGGAAATGTGATCCCATTCCAAGAAACGGGTTGTAACACTGGACCGAACCCACTTCCGAAATTAAAAGATTTAACAAACCAACCAAAGCAAAAATCCAGAAGCCAAGTGGAAAAGGAAGCCATTGGTGTATCTGGGATATTAGTCAATTATGTTCTTCAACATTCCTCTGAGAGAATGAATACTTTCCAACATATAATCTACATTGTTCCTTCGCCAAAGTTTTCGTCGTTCCCAGCGCGGGGTTTGTCAGCTGTGACTTAAACACGACGTAGAATCTACGAAGCGTGAATCACGCGAAGTAAAACGAAACTAGCGCAGTCCAGTCGGAAGACGGCGCTAATCTTGACAGTGAATGAACAAATCGGTGTAATATGTAAAATGGCGGGGAATTATTCAAATGAATGCTGACTTCAATGTGTACAGTGTGTTCGGTTCGCACGACTGGACCATCTTGTCTCACAGGATAGTTATGTTGTTCACACCAGCCTGTTCATCCTCGTCTAACTCGAGCTCAGCTTGAGAGACACGCAACGTCTGGGCTGAACGGTTGAAGGAGAAGACGATCTACTAGACTATGCCCACCATATTTTTAACTAGTAGGTAGGTCCGATCAGCTGTCTGATTTGTGCTTGCATTCCACGATGGGTGCCAGCCAAATTAGGGAAGGACCAGTCAATTTCTGGACGCGGGTTGGATAAAAAAATATTTGTTTGTCATATCGATGTGGAAGCACGTATATACATATATCTATCCGCCTGGTCATACTAAACTGACATGGTCGTCTTTGTCCAATCTGTGTACTAACTATGACTGTCGACTAGCCCAGCTAAGTCATTCAAAAGCGGTAACCAAGCGACAGTAAACCACTGACTGTACAGCAATACATTAGATTCGGTAACACTCGGCACTGAATCTTTGTTACATGTGATTTAAGACGTATCTCACCGAAAGAGAATGTAAAAATAATGAAATGCTTCCAACAAAAAAAATATTTTAAGTGTTTAGCCTCCCTCCCTACATAACAAGGACGATCGTCATAAAACGAAGCGCCCTTTGAATGTTGTTGGTTTTTTCCCCTGGCTGGTGGTAGTAGCACTACTACACTACCCCTGGCTGGTGGTAGTAGTACTACACTACCCCTGGCTGGTGGTAGTAGCACTACACTACCCCTGGCTGGTGGTAGTAGTACTACACTACTCCTGGCTGGTGGTAGTAGTACTACACTACCCCTGGCTGGTGGTAGTAGTACTACACTACCCCTGGCTGGTGGTGGTAGTACTACACTACCCCTGGCTGGTGGTAGTAGTACTACACTGCCCCTGGCTGGTGGTAGTAGTACTACACTACTCCTGGCTAGAGGTAGTAGTACTGCACTACTCCTGGCTGGTGGTAGTAGTACTACACTACCCCTGGCTGGTGGTAGTAGTACTGCACTACCCCTGGCTGGTGGTAGTAGTACTACACTACCCCTGGCTGGTGTTAGTAGTACTACACTACCCCTGGCTGGTGTTAGTAGTACTACACTACCCCTGGCTGGTGTTAGTAGTACTGCACTACTCCTGGCTGGTGTTAGTAGTACTACACTACCCCTGGCTGGTGTTAGTAGTATTACACTACCCCTGGCTGGTGGTAGTAGTACAACACTACCCCTGGCTGGTGGTAGTAGTACTACACTACCCCTGGCTGGTGGTAGTAGAACTACAATACTCCTGGCTGGTGGTAGTAGTACTACACTACTCCTGGCTGGTGGTAGTAGTACTACACTACCCCTGGCTGGTGGTAGTAGTACTACACTACCCCTGGCTGGTGGTAGTAGTACTACACTACTCCTGGCTAGAGGTAGTAGTACTACACTACCCTGGGCAGATAAACCTGTTGAAACGTGACATTTTCAGTTTTTCGTGGTCTCGTTGTTACCCACTGTCACCACTAAATGTTGTGTAGGCGTTCTGGCAGCAGAGGCGTGGTCTCGTTGATATCCACTATTACTACTCCATTCTTTGTAAGCGTTCCCGTGAAGCGCCAGCAGCCATTCAGCGTCATTATCGAGATGCTACACTAAAAAAAGTTTTTTCCCCTGATTTAACTTTTCAGTCAGTTGTATCAATATAATGAACGTTTAAAATTAATTCGAATTGCATCGTATAAACTTTTAAAAGTTAACTATTATTTTATGAATGCATACATGATGCATACATAATTTCCGTCACATTGAAAAGTACACATTGCATCCCGGCGATGCTGTGTGCCACAAACTGTGGCGCCACAGCACGAGCCTTGATAATTGAGACTAAGTTTCAATGGGGTACTGTTGTACTCAGCAGTCCACCTGGCGAGAGGATGACATATAATTGCCGTTGCTAGTAGCTAATGCCGTTGTATGTCTATTAGCTATACCGTTGCGTTGTTTCCATGCAGGCCCCAGCGAACCCGGAACCAATCAACAAGATCTACCTCGATCACTTGTATTCCGCGTAGAAGAACGGCTACCTCCCTGCGATGCGCATGTGATGTTCGATTACGACACGGGTGCTATGTAATTTATACCATCCTTCACTGTGGCCTTAAAGAGACAAGCACGACAATCGACACCTTGTCACGTGAGACTCAGTGCAATACTATTTCATGCAATAAGTTTGCGGTAACTAATTTGTAAATCTATGTATATTTGAAATCAATGCTTATATGACTTTCCCTGAATGTAGATTGTGTGTATGTTGCGCAATGGGCTGCTGGAACCGTATTTATTAACGTTCCACGATTATACTATAATTGTCTAAATTATTACTGTGTGAGAACAATTATAGTTTAAGGGTTGTATACTTTGAGTGCAGTATTGTACATAAAACGTAAGTTTAATTAAATTAATGTATGTATCCGCCTAATTTGTCATTACCGGTAAGTAGTTAATAGGATGTTTAGTTGGGACGTCCGGCGGGATTGGCGGAGTAAGGGAGTAAAATGACGTCACGGGTCACGTGACTTGCGCCTGCGCTTTGGTACCGTTTAATGTACTGGCCGCTGACATATTTATTCCCCACAAACGTGATAATCAGACAAGTGGTGCCACTCACCATTTCACCGGTGCAACAACTTTCCACTTTATTTCATTTGGTAAACTCCTAACGTTAAAAAAAATATCCTAATTTCTATTGCTTATAATTGTAGATATAATTGTGCATTGAAAATATATCTAGATACACGATGACGTCCTTTTTTGTATGGAACTATTTTACTTCTCTCAAGTGCGCAAAAGTCATAAACAACAATTGCGTTGCTAAGACGTCAATACGTTTATACAAATCCGCAACTGTTCATTTGAATTTATAATCAAGTTGTGGCAGCTGTGGTATGATGAGTAGTGCCACTGGCGGGAAGTGTGTTTGACCAGTTTTCTACCCAAGGACCACCTCCTGCACCCCATAACGACCAAACATGAAATAATTTGACCTGTTTTCCTCTCAAGATATATATATATATATATATATATATATATATATATATATATATATATATATATCAATATATATATATATATATATATATATATATATATATATGTTGTGACCTAAATTCATCCCAAGAACTGTCCATAGTGACCATAAACGTAACATTTTGACTTGTTTTCCCCTCAAGAATTCACCTCCGCCAGTCTGGTCCTACATTCACTTCCATCTGCCAGCATCTTCTTGTACTTCTGTATAGTAGCGAAGCAACGAAGCAAAGAAGCAGCGATAACAAACTGCATAGCCAAGTACCAAAAATAGGAAAGGCCAACCAACCAACCAACCAACCAACCAACCAACCAACCAACCAACCAACCAACCAACCAACCAACCAACCAAACAACCCACCCACAATTAGCATTTTAATCAGGGTCCCTCCGACCAGGTTAACGATCGCTCGATGACGGACCAACCGCCGCCACAGCAATGATAGTAGTATACGGATCCATCTGAGTAATCAAATCCGGCCCCCATGTGCACGATTGTCTTCCCTGGCGGCTGTGGAGCGCCCCTGGCGACTGGAGCTAACCCTAACCCCTGGCCACTGGAGCTAACCCTAACTCCAACCTGTTGTCGGTTGTGTAACCTTAACCTTCTGTCGTCTGCGGTTAACCCTGACCTTAACAGAGTGATCCCTACGCAGCGGGTCATTAACAGGGTCAATATCAGCGATCAAAGGAGCTAATGAGGAGACGAGAAACTAACACAACACTGTATGGTACGAGTGTACACGAATTTTATTGAACAACACAAGCAGCATGATGCTACAACAAGGGTAGCATGTAATATCACTACGACTACGACTTATATGATGATGATGATGAGGCGACTTGTGGATGTTGACCATCACGCCAGAGGTCGCGAGCTTAGGGGTGTCTCCACCTCGCTAGAGGCTCGAGGGTGATGATGAGACGACTTGCGGATGTTGACCATCACGCCAGAGGTCGTGAGCTTAGGGGTGATGCGTCCACCTCGCCAGAGGCTCAATCGATGTACGATGTGCGATAATACAGTCTACCCTATCGCAGCTGTTTAACCCATTCAAATACGCGGCAATCGTTAGCTACTAGATCGGTGCCGAATATGTTAACAGAAGTTCTCATTGGAATGCCGACACAACGAAGCAATACATAAGCTACACAATATTGTCCACAAACGTTAGACAGAGGACTCTGAAGTATCTTGCTATTATGAGTCCAATCGGAGCAATGTTCGTTCATGAAGGTGTGGAACGCCGCGTGTCGTGACGGCAGACCGCAGGAGCAGTAGTAATCGCCGCGTCCATCGGCGTCCAGGTACAGCGCTATCCAATGTTCGCCCGGTTCGTCGCCGTCGTCGGTGTTGTACACGAAGGCCGCAGGCAGAGTGTCTGTCGTCGTAGGCAGTCCGTCTTTGGGTACGACACCGCGAAAGATCGATCTGGTGCGCGGGTCCATCGCCACTAGTCTAGCAATCTGCAGGGTGCCCATCTCAGTAGTCGTATATAACGTTGCGGCTCTTGTCTATTTCCAACACGGACTCGAACTCGGCGTAGGCTATGACGTTCACGGTGTTCCGCAGCGCGTCGCGGAAATGCAGCTCTTTGCGCAGGTTGCCCTTTTGTACCAGATGGAAGCAGGGGCCATCGCACTGGTCGGGGGTTAGGTCAAAACCGAAGAAGGTGTAGCCATGCCGGTAGTCGCTGTGAGTCAGTCCGTTCCCCTCGTCCTGCCAGATCTTACCGGTCGAGGAGAACAGACTCATGTAGCTCCTGACGAAGAGGTCGTCTTCGAAATTCGGCTGGAAAGGTTTGGAGGGTATCTGTCGTCCATCCACGTACACTGCGTGGAAGCTGATGGCGTTGTTCTTGGCGTGAAACGGATTCTTGGTGTACACACCGTTGTACGCATCGTTACCGATGCAGCACAGCACCGTATCTTGACATCGACGCCGTTGATCAAGAATTTATCCTGCAGAAAGAGATCCACGTGGAGACCAACCATCATATCGACGACCCGACTCCGTACGATGTTCGCTCGTCGAGCCACGAACCCTTCGTTAGCCGCGGGTCCGTCGACTATCTCGACGGCATCCATGTGAGTGGCCGTGTCCTTGTGCCACAGCTGACTCGTCAGTTGCGTGACCTTGGCATCGGTACCGTAACTCAGCAGCGTCTCTCTGTAGGCACGATACGCATACGCGTTGGTCGAAGGGGTCACGAGCGTACCTTTCAGGTAGACGTCGACTTGACTGAACAATGAATGCAGCCAGTTATTGACTGGACCCACGGGATCGGCCAAGTCGAGATCGTCCCCGTTGGCTCGTGTCACCTTCACCTGCACGTGTAGCATCGTGTTGGCGAGATCCAGGTAATCGTCGCCCGATCCGGGTATCATGAATTCTATCGGTCCACCCGAGTCCAGAGAGGCCGTGGGTTGATGTTCCACCACGTGGCTGTCGACTATGCTGATCTGAGTGGGAGGTACGATTAAGAGATACAGCTCGGTCTTGACCCCTTCTCAAGACTGTCTATGTACGAAAACCATCGTTGTCGATTATATCGGCCTCACGTTTCTTGGGCGTCTGTCTCTTGCGCCGTCTCGTCGCTGAAGTGACTTCTTTCCTCGCACGCGCGCGTTTTAAACGTTTACCAGGTCGCACGCCAGGGGTCACAGATGCTGGTAAGAATCTTATCTGTGACGCGTCGTTTGGCCGCCTTTTTAATGCTCTGTCCAGACAAGACGTCATCGGCTATGCGCACGCCGGTCTTCAACGCCCCCCTTCCCAACCCCACGGCACCTCTCTTGATGAGTGGCATGGTGCTGCGCAGCAGACCTCCGAACAGACTGCCTAGTCCGTGACCCCGCTGGTATTGGGCATCGGTGAAGTAGGGCAGTGCACTACCCGCTTGACGCGCGTAATACTCGTTGTAATTCATCTTCAGAACAGTCCGGCACTGCGCCGTCGAAAATGGAGTGTCACTGTCACTTTACCGTACTCGAATGGCACGAACCTTCCGGTGTCGTCTCTTATATTGATCTCGATCAACTTGAAGTGGGCGGACAAGAGAGGCACGTAGTGAATGTTAGTGAACCGATCATATACCGTGGCACCGTGACTTCCGCCAACCGGAAGGGACCGTAATAAAGGTGCGAGACTGTCACCGGCTATGCGAGACTCCACGACGTCCGTATAGACGTAGATGGTATCGAACCCTTGATCCATGTCCACCACGTTGTCGGCCTCTGCACGGTAGGAGTACGGACCATCGGCAGTCTCTTTGGGTGGCGCAACCACGGTAGCCGACGGTCTGAGACAGATATTCATTCCACGTAGACTCGGGTGGGTGTACGTGCGCTCGTCTGCATTGACTATCGCTGCGAGTAGTGCCGGTGGCAGTGGTGCCTCTGCTGGCGGCGGTGGTGGGGGTGCTGACGGACTGCTGACCTTCGACGCGTCGAATCCTAACATTCTTGCCAGCGCACTGCGGTGAGGTACAGTGAACTGGGTGCCCGGTGTCGTGTGTAACGTCATTTTTTGAATGATGGCGCTGTAGCTCATTTTTGCCCATACCTTATCAGTCGTCATACTGTCCAGTCTCTTGTTGACATGGTTCATCAAAGTCGTGGGAGTCTTATAATATCCAGCACTTAATTGCGCGCTCGTTGTTCGACCCAAAACAATCGTCTCGTCAAGGAAGAACCAGCTGTCTTTCTCTCCGATGTTGTACCATGTATGTGGATACTGTTCTCTGCCAACCCGCACTCCCACTCGCCACTCAGATCGATACGTTGAGATAAATCCGTGATGTAATGGGCCAACGTATTGTAGGGATACATCTTCATGGAAGCATTGCTAGGCAGCGTCATGTAGAAATCAGTCGCCATTGCGTCTCAACGTGGGATAGGGGAGCAGGTAACCCAAAGAACTACTCAACAGAGCCGTCCACAGATTAGAATTCTCGTGACCTGTTGTCAGGTTGTAAATGCTTATCAGGATGACCGTGTACAAGTCGATGACCTGACACAGAAAGACTATTTCCTCTTTAGGACACACGGTACCGAACAGATGCCAAGGAGTGTTGTCCTCTTCGCTCTGCGCGTCAGTACTGACATCTGCTGCTGCTGCTGCTGCTGCTGCTGCTGCTGCTGCTGCTGCTGCTGCTGCTGCTGCTGCTGCTGCTGCTGCTGCTGCTGCTGCTGCTGCTGCTACGTCCTCTTGTTCCTCCTCTTCTATGACGGTGGTGGTGGTGGTGGTGAAGTCCCGTGTTGTCGTGCCTTCTGTCATCTCTCTAATGAAGTGTCACCAGACGCGCGGCTTGTATTTAGTTTATTAGTTTTAACACATTTTTATTTTATTAGTTTTAACACATTTTTATTTTATTAGTTTTAACACATTTTATATGTATTTTTTATATAATTTATTTCATGCATTATATGTAAAGTGCATTGAACTCTCAAGGAAACTTCATTGTATTGTTGATTACAGAAAGCTGCGGATGTGTTTCTCTCTTCTCACCATCCCCGTCATCTGATTGCAGGGCATGGTTATATTGAGTCGGGAGATGGAGCCAACATCTTGTCTAGACTTCCGGGCGGAGGTCTATGTCCTCTATCACAGCAGCCGTATCTGCCTTGGTTTCCAGACTGTCATTCATGTTGGCAATGTCATGCAGACGGCCACCATTGTAGAAATGAGCAAGGTGAGTTCAGTCTGGTCACTCGGTGGGGTTTCAGTCATTAGTGGTGACTATCATGGATAGTATCATGATAGCTGTATGACTAGTGCAATACTATTGCGATAGTGTCAAAACTATCGCGATATTATTGATAGTATTACAGAATAGGGAGTAGCCAGGAAAATAGTCCCAGGCAGTAGTTGACAGGTGGCGCTACCGCTTAGTCTTAGAGGCAGTTGATTAAAAACACTGAATCCGTGAATGACACTGCTTTAATCAACGATTGTAGATGTTAGGTCGATAAATAAATAAAATGAACCGATGTAGTTGAAAAAACATATTTTTCTATTATTACGGCGACACAAGTAGTCCTGCGGAATTGTTTTGTCAACTATCGTTACTATCGATAGTTCATTGTACTATCAACGATGACTATCGATAGTTCAATTTACTATCGATAGTATTGCACCATCACATCGACTATTGCGATGCATCGATTGTTTGAGGTATTGTTACACCTCTGTCAGTCATAGAACATGATATTAAACTTGCGTCTAAGTACGTAGTGGGAAGAATGATGTCGAGGTTTGGAAGCAGCTGCATCAGCACTGTGTGAAAGATATTAAAACTCCCTATGCAATTTGATTTTTCCCTCGTCTTGTTTCAAAAACATTTCATGCAAAATTAAACCTATCTAATACTCACAATGACATGCCAATTCATTTGTTCAAATGTCTTATTAAGTTTTGATGAAATCATCGGAAGAACTAGTAAATTATTTTTGATTGTATCCACAAAATTCTGTGAATAAAGTGGTCCTGGTCTGTATGCTATAACATGGGGCTGTTAACGCTTTGACAAGTTACCCGATCTATAACGATCAAAGTAACTTCTTTCGATGATTTTAACAACAGTATGCGCTCGTTTATTAAACTGACTTCTCGTATTACTTCAACTAGTCACGATTTGAACACAATCTGATCCACGATGGACTAAATAAATTGAAGAGGGAATTTTAATTAAATATGTGGCTGTCAGGTGAATTGCTAAGATTTTCGTGGAAGTTGAAAGCAGTGCAATTGCGTAAATTATTTTAAACAAGATTTAACAAGATTGTTGCTGCTGTCAGCGATGATGACCTCCCTGCTGCCGTCAATATAGAACTTTATTATTATTACGGATCTATACCCGGAGATATTTGGCTACTTGTTTGCACAACTTGTTAAGTTTCACTTCATCAACAGGCCTGAATACATCCGTGTTGGATAACGACTACTCTTCTGGGAAGTTCGAACAAAGGGCATGGGTGAGGTGACAGAGGTCATACCCTATGGTGAAAATAAGCCCAACCGATGACCTGGGTGAAGGGTAGTTTGTTAGTGTCCCCTCAGCGAGTTGTGTTTGTGTGAACCAATCACCGTTTGAGTTACCGACATGGCACCCCGATAGCATTACAGTTGCCCTGTGGAGGTACACACAGTGTATTACCCCTTCAAATACTAGGGTATCTACACATTCTGGGGTGAAAATCCTGGCATCACCCTCCCAAGTGAGTTTTTCATGTCAAAGGAGTATCAATATGAAGGTGAAGAGCCAGAGGCCATTACCCCATCTATGGAGAAACCATTGCACGCTTCTTGGTACAAACCCTGTCCGAGTTCAGTCTGGCAATTATCATCTCCGGTTTTTGTTTAATGCATTCGAAAACCATCTGAACACGTGTGATGCATGCGATAATATACACTTATTAAACGATACTTGGTATTAAGCATGAGTTGCTTCAGAATGTTGTATAGAGCAAGCTTGCGAGCTCAATACAATTCTGGAGTAACAAGTGCATAAAACCGATTATCATTCGATAAGGTATTTACTATATATGGGTTCATAACTAACATTTCAACACATCTAATGCAATAAAACGGTAATTTACGCATTATACGCTGCGCGCCTTTTGAATGGTTTGGCACATTGTGTTGTTCAGGACCATCACCGGAGACCACGCGTTATCAGTAACAGTTACCTGTGTAATAATAACATCATATCTCATATACTATAGGGAAGGTGAATATAAAAAGTCAACATTCACAGATATAATAAGTAAATATTTATACGTCTCCACATAGTTCTGAAATTGTTATCTTCCTGCACTTTTGCAGACTATCTTTCTTATTTACCTGTGAACAACCATGCAAATATTTTGCATGATGGAATAAAAATCACCATGACTACTGATAAATAGCACTGAAACATTTCATAACCAGTAGAATATTTGAAATGTGGAGATACCAAAACTGTACTGATCAAAAGACTACCGGATAAGTAAGAAAAAAACACATTAATACTGGGCACTGAAACTGAAATTAAATTACATTAAATGTGTGGTGTAAGAAACTTCAATTACGGGTAGATGTGATATCACCCTAGTTTGTCTGCTCAGGGCAGGCAGATCTCTTGTTTCTTCCCACATCTCTAGTCGCCCTGACATATGCATAGCACAACTAATACACAGGTAAAATCAAAGGTCAGTGGGTCATTGTGTTATCTGTCACCAAACATCAATGTGTCATAAAGCTATTTTTCACCAAAGGTCAGTGTGTCAACAGGGTACAGATCTGAGTTGCATCAGAAGATGATTGTATATAAAGTTTTTGTTTGCCGTCCAGTGATTGTGTTTATCAAGTAATGGTTCCGGAGGCAGCAGACAGCAACAAAACTATGGTTGCTACTGCACCAGCAACAAAACTATGGTTGCTACTGCACCAGGAACAAAACTATGGTTGCTACTGCACCAGGAACAAAACTATGGTTGCTACTGCACCAGGAACAAAACTATGGTTGCTACTGCACCAGGAACAAAACTATGGTTGCTACTGCACCAGGAACAAAACTATGGTTGCTACTGCACCAGGAACAAAACTATGGTTGCTACTGCACCAGGAACAAAACTATGGTTGCTACTGCACCAGGAACAAAACTATGGTTGCTACTGCACCAGGAACAAAACTATGGTTGCTACTGCACCAGGAACAAAACTATGGTTGCTACTGCACCAGGAACAATTATTTTGAGCATGAACAAAATCTAGTTTTAGCAAAATTGCTAACGATTATTAGTTACATAGTTTGTGAATATCTTAATTGTTTTTCACCCGCTGAGTGTTCCCATCTAGTTTGAATGATTTGAACTATATTCTTGTTGCAAATGAATGTTGCATAATAATCTAGCATTATGACTGATGTTAGATGAAAGTTATGTTTACTGCGTAGTCATAATTTGTTAACAACCCATTCCATAACTGGATGCACTCGACAAAATCAAACTGTTTTGACACTCAACAAATTTAAAAACACTGCATTTAGTTTTGGATGCTTATTTTTTTATTCAGTGTGTGAATAAAGGTTTTAAAATCGACAGTGTATTGTCATGCTGTTTCCCCTGCCAAATATATACAATTGACATGCATTCAACATATCGAATACACCCTTCCCATTACCACCACACCACCTGGTGGATTATAATGGCACATAAACATTCGGGGAACATAACCATTGGCATATAAATTAAATATCGATTGATCACCTTTCACACACAGCAATACTATTTTGGCGGTGCGTATTGTCTTTATTTAGGATCAGTAGCATTCATTTGTATCTAATGGTGTCGGATTATTAAAACGATATCTTTAGTTACTGGACCAATATTTTGCATTAAAGAGCGGGCCTGTGCTGAGCAAGTCACTGGCGCTCCGTGTCAATCACTCGTCAACCACTAGAATCCTGTTTATTTACCTTTTTATAATCGACCAAAACTTATAGTAGTTATAGGAATATAGCCATCAAATTTCAATAATTTACACACAAACATGAATACATGTCTGTGTCCTTTGCTGCTAAGCACATAACAGTAAATTAACACCACAACGACACAATCTCAGCATCAGGCAGCCGTATTGGGTCTGTGCCAACTGGCAAGGAAAATTTGTTGCAAATTTCGAATTACAAGTAAAATAGTTGAACTATTTACACATTATCTCTCAGTGATGTTAACAGTCACTACACGTGACAATTATGCTTACAAATAAGGTCTTAGAACTTGCCCGTGTTATACAGCGCGATGTTGTCGGGAGTTGCCCAAATATATCCATATACCCAATTATATAATCCACCATATAACATGGAAATGGGAAGGGCTATTGACCCCTTTGGTTGACACATATCTCAGGAGGGCGGGTTATAAGTAGGTGAACATTGTTGGACTCTCGATAAGCCAATGGCTTCCTTGTCCACTTGCCATCCGGGCCTTTGGCTTGGATGGCAAATCTTGTTAAATCTTGTTAAATCTTTGCAAGAACCGATTTTGTGCAAACAATTATAACTCATATTCATGCATATCAAGTTTACTCCTATTTAGAGCATTAGTAATGATAACACAAGTGTTCTAAATCAGAGAAATCAACTTGGGTGTTATAACAAATTAATTGTTAAAACAAACTATACGTAATTACCTGAGTTACTTGGTTCCACCCAGTCATTGAACATGTTATTAGAACACTACTGACGTACAATAGGTGACATTTGTCACAATGGTCTGAAAATTCTAGTTATAAGTATGTTTTTTGATGTTTTTTTGAACTTTTGGTGATTGCGATTAATGTCTGCTGGTATGTAAACTACCAAAGTCTGTGACTAGACTTTATCGTCTGTGCACTTACAAATGGTCTAACTATGAACAGAGAAGATGTTTATCTTGCATCTCTTCGTGCATTAATGAGCAGTTAATTTAAAAAGATAAATTTCTGAAACGGGACTAGTTGAGCCACTGAAGGCCCAAGGCAAGCTTAGTTGAGGAATTGTTAAAGTGAGTGTTGCTTGACTCCAAAATGCATCATGGAATTAATCTTTCCAAGCAAACTGGGACATCACATTGCAATGGGCCTATAAGTCTATATTAATTAAGTGTGTTGACTTATTAATTAAGTGTGTTGACTTGTCAATGTCATGTTGTACCCACTGGGTAGATGTGTTGGCCGAGTAGTTATGAAGTTTTAGTAGAAAGGCTACATAAATTATACAAATATTTAGCATTTACCCATTGTGACTCAACTTATGCTACACAATGGCTCAACGTACCCCACACCAAGTGTTAGTTGAGCCAGTTTACCGACCCTGTTTGAATCAGCTACATATAATTAAGGATGCATACCAGCTGTATCATCTTGGTCTAAAATGATCTACCACTTGCTCTGTCTGACAGCCTTCTTGTTTGTATCAAGGCTGAACAAAGTTGTTAATTATTTTGGTTTGTGATATACTGACCAATGTCTGACCAGTTGGTCTGAACAGCTGGTGTTTTGCCACTTTCACTGACCAGTTCCATAACTTCTGCCGACCTGTTGCCCAATTGGTGTTAATCACAATTGTGCCAACCAATTCCACTAATGACCAGTGACCAGTGTTTCTGACCAACAGACGTGTCATCGTTTGTGTTGCTGCAGCCATTTGTCACATATAGCCTTAACCGCAGACTGTCCAAGTCTCTCTGCTGCCCTGGACACCCGCTGAACATCGTCCACTCTCTTGCCTTTCACTGCGATCAGGTAGGCGGACTTGAGCCGACCACACAGAATGTAGGCATTAAT
Source organism: Lamellibrachia satsuma (assembly GCA_033239005.1). Lineage (NCBI taxonomy): Eukaryota > Metazoa > Annelida > Polychaeta > Sabellida > Siboglinidae > Lamellibrachia > Lamellibrachia satsuma. The sequence goes on along the minus strand of BSQZ01000037.1, from coordinate 2,986,767 downwards.
CTACAATGTCAACAGGACAGTAATACATAGGGCTTACTTATTAATAAATTCTTAACAATTAGATTTACTGTAAATATTGTTAATATTTATTAAACAAATATCACAATTAATAATTTTAAAAACTATCACAATTTATTTATTCTAAAAACAGCTGTTTACAAACGTGAAAATATACACTGTTACAATATATAGAATATTTGTGTTCATTATAAACATATATTTTGTTTTTTGTATATTTTTATATAGGTATATAAAATGCATTTCGACTTACCTTGTTTGCATCAAGCCGCAATAATCTGATAAGATGTTCCATTTCCTTGGCCTGGAAGAAACAAATAAATTAGAATTCATCACGTGATACCAACAATGTGCCTGCCTGCTACAAAGTATTCGTTGACTGACAAGTCAACCTAATCATTAAGCTACTTTTATTGCACAGTAGACCAAATAAATGTTACCATGACAACACCAAACATGTAATCAATCATGACCAATGTTTTTGACTTTTAAATTGGCACCAAATTTTTTTTTATAGATTTTTAAAGAGAAATTGACTTGCAAGTATTCTAAATGGCCTTCCATCCTTATCCTTTATGTTGCAGAAATTCAATCACATGTTTATTAAACACTTCTGAACTCCCATATTCACATATGTAACAATGGGGTATTCTCACATATTCACATATGTAACAATGGGGCATTCTCACATAGTCACATATGTAACAATGAGGCATTTTCAAATATGTAACAATGGGGTATTTTCACAGATATATATTTTCCATACATATAAAGGTGTAAATAAGAGTGGCATGTAAAACTTATTATGAAACTAACAATTACAACGTTGCGATCTTCTATCCACAAATTTATATTAGTATCTGTAAAACCATCAATGTTCAAATATGTAGTGTGGATAGTTTTAATATTCGCAGTCGGTTTAGCAAGACTGCACACTTTTGTTAAAATCACTGAAAGACTTGACTTTGATCATTAGATTGGGTAAGTTAAAAATATGCTAATAGCATTATGTTATCATATATATATATATATATATATATATATATATATATATATATATATATATATATATATGTGTGTCTTTCTCTCTCAAGAAAGATAGCAGAACTAGAGGACATGAGGTAGTTAGTAAAGGATCAGTGTAGATTGGATACCAGGAAGTACTCATTCTCAAAGAGGAGAGTAAATGAATGGAACAAATTATCTACAGATTGTATAACCACTAGCAGCGTAAATCTGTTTAAAAACAAGTTGGACACATATCTCAGGAGGGTGGGTTATATATATATATATATTTATATATATATATATATAATTTATATATATATATATATATATATATATATATATATATATATATATATATATATATATATATATATAGTACCAAATGTTGATTGGATCCAGTAAAAAATAATTTAATACTTTGTCTGATGATTTCACCGAAAAAAAATTTGTAGCACATTGGTTCAATTTGTCTTGAGTCTAAAGCAAGATGAGCAAATCAATCAATGAGCAAATCAATTAAAGGTCCCTCCTCAATATATTTAAAACAAAGGTTATTAAAGGTCCCTCCTCAATATATTTATTAAATAAAGGCTATTAAAGGTACCTCCTCAATACATTTAAAATGAAGGCTATTAAAGGTCCCTCCTCAATGCATTTAAAACAAAGGCTATTTAACAAGATTTACCATCCAAGCCAAAGGCCCAGATGGCAAGTGGACAAGGAAGCCATTGACTTATCGAGAGTCCATCAGAGTCCGTCTATGTGTAACCCGCCCTCCTGAGATATGTGTCCAATTTGCTTTTAAACATATTCCCGCTGCTAGCGGTTATACAGTCTGTAGATAATTTGTTCCACTCATTTACTGTCCTCTGTGAGAATGAGTACTTCCTGATATCCAAACATACACTGATCCTTTACTAACTTTACCTCATGTCCTCTAGTTCTGCTATCTTTCTTGAGAGAGAAAAACTTATTTCTATCAATATTTTCATACCCATTCAATATCTTAAAAACTTCAATCTGATCTTCTCTTAACCTCCTTGTCTCTAGAGTTGTTAAACCACATTCTTTCAGGCATTCTTCATAACTAAGGTCTCTCAGTTCTGGAATCATTTTAGTTGCTCTCCTCTGTATGCATTCAAGTGTATCTATATCCTTCTTACGATATGGTCTCCACGCTTGTATACAGTATTCTAAATGAGGTCTAACTATTGCTTTATACAGAGGTATAATTAGCTTTTTATCCTTGTAAGTTATGTTTCTCCTAATCAACCCAAGAATTTGATTACCCTTTGAAGTTGCAATACCACACTGCTCTGAAACTTTCATATCAGCACTTATTGTAACTCATAAGTCCTTTTCTTTTACAGTAGTATCCAGAACGGTATCTCCCATTTTACATCTAAGTTCCCATGTCCTGTATGTAGTCATTTATATTTCCCCAAATTTAACAACACCTTTCTCAGACCATTTCACTAATCTGTCTAGATCGTTTTGTAAATGTTGTTTATCACCATCAGTGTTAACCTTTCTAAACACTTTTGTGTCATCTGCAAATTTTAGTACATTACTTGTTATACTGTCGTCCAAGTCACTGATATATATTAAGAATAATAAAGGTCCTAATACTGATCTTTGTGGTACCCCACTCAAAACTGATTTCCAGTTTGAAACTTCTTGAAACTTCTCCATCTACTACAACACGTTGTCTTCTATCCAGTGAATTAAACCATCCCTGATACCATGGGCTTTTAATTTAAGTAGTAATCTGTGATGTGGCACTTTGTAAAAAGCTTTTTGAAAATCTAAGTAGATAATATCTGTTTGTTAAGCATGACCTCGCTTTTAGGAATCCATGTTGAGACTTCTTTTATTAAATCGACTGCAGATATTACACTACCTATGCAGGCATCAATGAGCTAAATCAGTTGAGGATGTAGTTTTAAACGTGATTTCATCACCCACGCCCACCTCCGTTGGTTGCTCAGCAATGGCCTGGATACATGCTCCGACCACCTCGTCAAAGTAGTGATCCGTGCAGAGTCCTGAGTCCCGGATACATCCCATCAACTGATGCACGGATTCATAGCGATGTTGCATCGTGCACTGACAGCCAACCTGGCTGTAGATGTAAGTCGGCTCCAGCTTGAAATCCTGCATTCGGAGACATTGATATGAATGAATGAATGTGAATACTTTTATTTCAGGTAAAACGTTATTGTTGGATTTGTAACAAAAATACAACTGGTCAAAAATCTGTCACATTATCAGTGAAAATACGTATTTTTTACTTTTTTACTTAAAGGTGCATCTTTAATTTGATTTTTTGCTAGTCTCATTTAAAATAAATTTTTTGGGCGAAAACCAAACCTACCTGGTATCCACTTCAACATGCCAGCTCATTTGTGCAACATTTGCATGTAGTTTTTTGTGAAATCAACACACAAACTATTAAGTGAAAATCTAAATGCTGAAAAATCACGATTTGTAAGCCATGGTGAAATTTTTAACTTTGTCATGTGGTTGGCGAGAGGATTGAAGTCACGCCCATGATCTGCACTGACTCGCACAGTGTTTAACATTTTGGATATCCACTATTTCGATCCTTACCAGATCTAATGACTGAAGTCAATTTTTCAATGAATCGAGCAAAATTAGTAATTTTTTTGAACAGACATGTAATGCGCACATTACTTAAACTAGTCACACACTACACATCTGGACATAAATGATATGGATTCCAAATGCACTGAACCATTTGAGGAAGCAGCTTTAATTATTGTTGTGTTGTGTAGTTTGTACATGAATGATGACTTATTATGATGATGATCAATATACACATTTTATTAGTTATATCATTTACTATAGTAGCACGATGGCTCTCTCTGTATCTTTGGAGCCTAGCACTACGCTGTATACCCATTATTATGATATGGGGTCTACATATAGTATGCCAGGGGCATACACTGTCGCCATCTAGGTAAGGAGTGTAAGAACAGAACACTACAATTATGTATAAATAAATAATAATTTTTTCATTTGTGTTTGTTTACCGGCCTACAGCATTCCGACTGAGTGTCGCCATCTATCAGGCTACGAAATGTTGCTACATCAAATGAAACCCACTACGTTTCACTGCAAATCTGCCTAGCATAAATAATAGTTATGCTTCGATAGCAACAATTTATCATTCGATGCTATCCTGTTGTGACGAACACAAAATAATAAAGTACTTTATCATGATTTTCCATTTGAGACAAATCCAGAAAAACCGTGGATGTATGCCTCCAAAAAAACTGGGAAATGTGGACGATATGGGAGGCCTGCATATAAATGTTAAGTACAAAGTATGAATACATGATTTCATTGCCCTACGGATTAAAGAAGTTATTATGCATCATAATATTTCAATCATCTATAAATGTGAAAATAAATATGGTAATTTATATATTTATATATATATATATATATATATATATATATATATATATATATATATATATATATATGTATATATATATATATATGTATATATATATATATATATATATATATATATATATATATAGTGGTCACATGGTCGGTGACCGTGGCGAATTGGCCCCACCTTTGTAGTTATTCCAGTTAGAGCTAGTGTATTTTTAAGCAGGTAGTTGTATTCATAGACTGCGTGATAGCATGTAGGGCATTATGCTATTTGGTTTAAGGGTGTTCCATAACAATAGTAATGCCATTGTTTCTTTTATTTGTTCTAGGAATACTGCTACTGCTTTGTGGTGAAATGTGGGCTCTATTGAACCCGACGTCCAGGAGGCTCGCATGGGGCGTAGTCAGCCTGGCGTTGGGTTGTGGAGCCCACATTTCTTTGTTTTACATTTCTTTGAAAAGTGGGCTTACCCTTAATCCCCACAATAAACGTCATTCATTTGGCCTTTTCATATCTCTATATCTGTGTTGTGTTGTTGATTGCATAAATGGGAGTATGCAACATTGGCACAGCCAATGTTGCATATAGGTTTTTATGCGAGCAACACCACATACAATTAATGATTGGTCCATTGCTAATTTATTCTATTATGCTAATCCAGCAGAGCTGGGTGACGCGCTCTGTGACCCACTTTGCTGCCTCCATATTTTGAACCAATCAGCGCGCACCAGCTGCGCGACGCTACAGATTTCAAACTTGGACTAGCCACTTCGTTTTGTGAAAGCATACGGAGTGGATGCGTTTTGAAAATTTGTCCCACCCTCCTCCCCATCTTTCTCCCTGTGGTATGTTTACTTGTTAGCAGCAATTGTACATCTTTGGTGGAAGTGGGGTGTTCATGTCTCAAAGCTTTCCCATTTTTTGATTGCGATAGTGGACATGGGAGTTTTGGCTTTCCCAGAAGTGTTCACGGGTTTTAACGCTGGGACGCAGCTCGCTTCCCTTCCACCTTGGATTTTAGAACTGTTCGTGTAGCGAATTGGCCCCACCTTTGTAGTTATTCCAGTTAGAGCTAGTGTATTTTTAAGCAGGTAGTTGTATTCATAGACTGCGTGATAGCATGTAGGGCATTATGCTATTTGGTTTAAGGGTGTTCCATAACAATAGTAATGCCATTGTTTCTTTTATTTGTTCTAGGAATACTGCTACTGCTTTGTGGTGAAATGTGGGCTCTATTGAACCCGACGTCCAGGAGGCTCGCATGGGGCGTAGTCAGCCTGGCGTTGGGTTGTGGAGCCCACATTTCTTTGTTTTACATTTCTTTGAAAAGTGGGCTTACCCTTAATCCCCACAATAAACGTCATTCATTTGGCCTTTTCATATCTCTATATCTGTGTTGTGTTGTTGATTGCATAAATATATGTATATATATATATATATATATATATATATATATATATATATATATATATATATATATATATATATATATATATATATATATATATATATATATATATATATATGTATATATATATAATAAAATCATCAAAACTCAATACTGTTTATGTTATCTACGAAACAAAGTGCAATGTTTGTGTCTAGAAACTACAAGATAAATTTTAGCATTGCAAATTACAGTGACAAATAAAAATGTTGTACATATATAGTGATAAAAATCATGAACCGTATTAATTACAGCTCCTCAAATGATCACAAATTGGTTGAGAAAGTAATATTAATGAGCACACTGTCTAAATATCTGTTGACTCCTGACAGTCTTTCCAGTAAGTTATTGACCAGTGTTAGTATATGAAGCATGGGTATGGTCAAGGGTCAATTTCCCCCAAATAATCTCGATCATATCAGCTGTTTAAGAAATACTCACCTGGATAATTCTAAATGCGAGACCAAACCCATCATTCATGTTATTCCCACACAACATGACCTAAAAACAGAAGGTACAAACTATAAAGAATCATCAAATGTTTTCATTCCTACCAGTACATCAGTTAATAGAGTAACAATCTGGCCATATATATATATATATATATATATATATATATATATATATATATATATATATATATATATATATATATATATATATATAATAAAGTCTTGTAAAATGTAATAACTGTTTTTCATTCCTACCAATACATAAGTTAATATATAAGTAACAATAATTTATAACAGTAAAGAAGACAGTAATAATAATAATCTTAAGCTTGTTAGGAATAGAAAACTTCTTTAGCATCTAAAACATCAAGCTGAACTCAGAGACACAACAAACCAGAATTGTTGAGCATGATATGATATTATGATATCGTGATATCAATCATGATATCATGAACAGAGACACTTTTGTCTCTTTGGTTCCATTAAGTAGCTGCAGAAAAGCAATTTGCATCCAGCTTCTTGTTCAAAAAGGATTTTGTTATTTATAAATTATTTAAATTATACAGCTATTGTTTGTAATTTGCTGTTGTGAAATTGTACTGCTCAACTCACAGTTAATTGCTCCATTCAGATGCGAGAAATATAGATAGTTACAGTGAAAAAGATCCCCCCACTCACCAAACTAGCTACTTCTGCTTTCATCCTTGTGCTACCAAATAATGTTGGCAGTGTTGGCAGCTTTGCTGCAGCCGGGCTGGCCCCTGGGTGAGTCTGTGGAGAGCTTGCACCATCAGCCGGCCCCAAGTCTGTCCGCTTCATTGTCAGAAAGTTGTCATGGTAATGTGTGAGAAACTTGGTCACCTCCACTTGTAGTTCAATGGTGTGGATATACCTGGGGGTGCAGGAGTATCAGGGTAATTCAATTCATACCATGAATAAAAGGTACGTTCTTATATAACGCAGTATCGAGTCCTTGGGACTGTTCAAAATGCTTTACACTTCACCCCCTGGCAGACCTGTTCATTCCAACGCCATCTCAACTTCTCTGGGAAGCATTCAGCCATGTCGCAATTAATGCGCGAAGACTATTCATTCACATATCATGTTCTGTCTGTAGCCGGGTACTCATTTATACAGCCGAGTGAACTGTGGCAACGTGGGGTGAATGAAATTGCTACCAAAGCTTCCAAAAGGCAGCAGTTACATCGATAATTATGAGAAGTAGTCACTAATGAATCCTCGACATTATTTCATTATTTTACTAAGACAAACATCACTAACAAAGCCATATTACTGTTTGTATTGTTATTTTAACATTTTTTAACTAATTCCCTGACAAGGAATACTAATGAAAACATTCCATGTTAATTATTAGAGTAGTGTTCAGATTAAGAATTTGAGATACATTTTCATCCTAAGGAACCTCAGCTCAGAGGCGCAACAAAACAGAACCATTAAGTCAGAGCGGAGACCTATTAAATCATGAACAGAAGAAGGATATGATACGCTACAAAACTGAGAGACCTTAGTTATGAAGAACGCCTGAAAGAATGTGGTTTAACAACTCTAGAGACAAGGTTAAGAGGAGATCAGATTGAAGTTTTTAAGATATATATATATATATATGTTTTTCTCACTATAGCAGAACTAGAGGACATGATGTAAAATATATATATATATATATATATATATATATATATATATATATATATATACTCTCGATAAGCCATATATATAAATAAATGTCATATATATATATATATATATATATATATATATATATATATATATATATATATATATACATATATATATATATATATATATATATATATATATATATATATATATATATATATATATATATATGTGTATATATATATGTATGTATACACACACAGAGTCACAGAATCTGAATCTGACCACCTAGACAAAAAAGAATTGCATATATATAACATCTGACACAGAAATATAATGAAGAATGGTAAATTTCATCACAAAACATACAAAATTTTCTCTTGTGTACGAAAATTCTAAAATGGGCAGAAAATCTGCGGTACAAAAAATAACAGTGGCATGATGCAGAACGACACAGAAGGGGTGATGGAGCACGCCCCACTCACTTTGTCACTTCTCCCGGAGTCATGATCATACGGAAGCTTTCCGTAGCTGCAGGGTGCGTGATGTTGCCCCAGGAGGGCTGTCTCATAGGGGAGGGGTGGGTTTCCCATTGTCTGTTGTCCAGGTAAGCATCCAGGTGCTGCTTGGCATTGGCCAGGTGGGGTAGATGCCGGGAGAGGGTGTGGTAGTCGGTGGCACCCTTCTGGTAGAAGTATGTAATACACGTCATAGCCGCCCGCATGTTGTCCTGTAAACATCCATGATGTGGTTGTTGCAACTAGCAAAAATGTCCATCATCTGGACGGGATAACTTGGTAGCTTACAAAAATTACAGTATACAACATCACAGAAATATCCATCTATACCTTTGTACTTGGTGCCACCAATCAATATATCTTGATGGCTTCTTGAAATGTAACTCTCGAAATTATGACGTAATACTGTCAGTTTTACAAATGTAACTCTCGAAATTACGACGTAATGCTGACAGTTATACAACTGTAACTCTCGAAATTACGACGTAATGCTGGCAGTTATACAAATGTAACTCTCGAAATTACGATGTAATGCTGACAGTTATACAACTGTAACTCTCGAAATTACGACGTAATGCTGGCAGTTATACAAATGTAACTCTCGAAATTACGATGTAATACTGGCATCTATACAAATGTTGAAATTACGACATAATACTGGCAGTCATACAAATATAACTCTCAATATTACAACATAATACTGGCAGTTATACAAATGTAACTCTCATAATTACAATGTAATGCTGGCAGTTATACAAATGTAATTCTTCAAATTACAATGTAATACTGGCAGTTATAGTAATGTCTAGCAACACCTTATTGTCATTGTTAGCATTGACAACACTTGTACATAATAACTACACAGGTTAATTTGATTGTTCATAGAAAGGGTAATAACGTGGGGAATTTGGAAAAAATAAAACTGTTGACCCGTCCGTGGGGTCATAGAAAGTTTGACGCCCGAGATGCAAAGCATCTAGAGGGAGTACCATAACATACATACAAACATACATACAAACATACATACAAACAAACATACATACATACACTTGCTGGATTATAGCATAATGGTTGTTAATCTGTGTTTCTTCTCTGAATTTCGCTTCCTAAGGAAGTAGTGATAATTATAATGGGCAACAAAGCACCGTGTTATCAATCCCGGGGAAGTCTCATTTAGGATAGAAACAGATACTGAGAAAATTAGATAATTTTGTCACCTGCAGAAAATTTACAACATGTGAGAGAAGATAACTCAACAATTCTGTTGATTACAAATTATGTTCTAATTAATAATAATGGATATTGAACACTAAAAACAAGGATTCCCTTAGTCCTAGCGAACTGTATTAGTATAGGTTAAAATGTCACAGTACCAGAGCAAAAAGTCACAATGCATAAAATGACACTGGGGTAAATTTCACAGCATATAAAACAACACTGGAGCAAAAAGTCTTATTATAGACAATAATAGTCATTTACATCTATGTTGTTTACAAACTACTACTACTTTATTCAATTGTAGGTCATTGTCCGATCGTGGTAGAACCTGGGTTCCATAGCCAGCATTTTTAACACCACATGTTTACAAAAATGAAATCACCTATTAATATACCAATATACATCACATATGTACATGTCAATTATTACAGACTCCTCAGATACTATGCTACATTACTGACAACACTTCTTCAAAATCTCCAATCCTCCTTGATGAAGAGTCAAAACATCACATTCCTACCTTTATAGTTGAAATTCAGGAGAAACCAAGATGTGAGATTTATAGATTCAGACGTTATGTGCTCACACACATCTGTGATATCACAAAAAGAAATCGCCCCTTCACTGCCGAAATATTTAGCCCCTATGACTTTAAGCCCAACTCATCCCTACATACTGTAACATATATTTACACAGTCAGATGAAGGGCTCAAACTATCACACCACTGACACAGTGTATCTGTACAGACCTTCATGAAGATCTGGAACTGGTAGAGGACATGGATGAGTCTGGTTTTGCTGAAGTGTCTGCAGGCCGCAGTAAGGTACACAGCCCAGCTGTCCAGGCTCGGGTCAAGAGCCAACATGAGTTCCTGCAGCCGCGTCATCTGACCACCGGTCAAGCTCGGCAATAGTAAGCCCTCCAGGAACACCTCTGGGGAACATTTCTGGGAACACAAAAGTCAATATCATAATCACTTATTTATCTTGTTATTTACTCAGCTTATTTTGTTTCAAATTACTTGCTTAACTTATATGTTTATCTAATGCATCAACTTAACAGAGGGCACTCAATACATTGTCAGTATATCATCCTTGAGAATTTATCTAACTGACCCCCCCCGAACACATTTTAGCCATCTGTCAAAATCATACCGTTTTCAAGTTAGAATATAAAATACAACCAGATATATGCCATATAATGTGCAAAATTTGTATTGTTCCATGATATAAATTTATTCACTAAACTATTTTATTCATAGATTAATTACAGTTACATAAAGTTTCCCTGAAATGAAATCACAACTCTTGTTCTAAATATATAGCCTTGATTACCCAAACGCGTTGTGTGCATCAACGTGTTTTGACACACAAAACACAACCACAAAACATGGAATTGATCTCAAGTATATAAAACGTGGAATTGGTCTCAAGTATATAAAACATGGAATTGATCTCAAGTATGCTATACTAGTGACACCTTGAGTGGTCACTGGGGTTTTCAGTGTAACTGACTGTACCTTTTCGAGGACGTACTCGACACTTCTCTTGAGACAGTCGTGGGCAGAGAGGAACTCTAGCATAGTCATGTGAGTGCCGTAGGAGGCGAGGTAGTGCAGACATTCCTGGATCTGAGGCTCCCCGAGGCAGCTCTCTCCTGTTGGCTTCTGCAATGAGTCTAGTCATTAGTCATTTGTAAGGCATCATTAATAATATATTAATATAATAATATATTGTATTTTGTATAGCACCAGATCCAAAATTCATGGCATATTAAAAATTAATAAGATAGTTTAGGTTTGCTAAATAAATAAATGAATATTATAAAATTCTACCAGTACTAAGAATTATTTTAAAATAATTGTAACATGATAAGAATAGAATTGCTAAATAAACAAATAACTAAGTAGATGGATTAAAATGCTACTGGTAATAAGAATTATTGTAAAATAAATATAGCACAATAATTATATAGCAATATAGTCAACATATAGCAATATAGTCAACAACTTCACAGACAATCTAAATGATAATACGTAACATATTTGTTTTTATTTAGTAATGGTTGAGTTGGTATGCTGGTCATGCTTTTTTACATTGCAGTATTGACAGGAGTGTTGGTGGCAGTGTGTTAGCAGAAGTGTTGGTTGCAGTGTTTGCAAAAGTGTTGTTCACAGTGTTGGCAAAAGTGTTGATAGCAGGGTTGACAGAAGTGTTGCTTGCAGTGTTAGCAGACACGTTGATCGCAGTGTTAGTATAAGTGTTGGTAGCAGTGTTAGCAGACATGTTGACTGAAGTGTTGATTGCAGTGTTGGTGGCAGTGTTGGCAGAAGTGTTGGTGGGAGTTTTGGCAAGTGTTGGTGGCAGTGTTGACAGAAGTGTTAGTGGCAGTGTTGCCAGAAGTGTTGGTGGGAGTTTTGACAAACGTTTTGGTGGCAGTGTTGGCAGAAGTGTTGGTGGGAGTTTTGGCAGAAGTGTTGGTGGCAGTGTTGGCAGAAGTGTTGGTGGTAGTGTTGGCCTAAGTGTTGGTGGCAGTGTTGGTGGCATTGGTGGCAGTGTGGTGATGGAGTGGGCAGCGGCGTTATGAAGGTAGTGGTCCTAGTAACAATGTTGTGGTTTCTTACCGGAAGTGGTTCTGCCAACAAATCCTTGACCGAACCGAGACTTGCAAGCATTGTTATCTGCAGGGTAAACCATGAAACACTAATAATAATCAACACTCTTACTGTCCTTCTAGAACTTTTGTGACAACAGATTTGTTCTTAATTCCTATTATTCATTCAATTTGGTGTCTAATGTTCCTTTGCTAAAAAAGGAATCATGCAGATCTCTTCCAACAAAATCAAAACAACAAACTTATTTCAACTATGATACAGTTTAAAGTAATCCACCTCATGTTTTTTATTAAAACAGTTAAGGGAGGAGAACAGTTTTAAGCATTCCTTATAACATTAAGCTTTTCTGACATATAACTAATTAATAATTTAACTTCGGACAAAATTAAATATTCTACTACAGCAGATTAATGGAGATAATTAGGAACTGCGTCACCTGCGACAACGTCCCAATAAGATTATCTTACCTGCTCACCCCCCGGGGCAGGAGCAGACTGTAACATCTCAATGACATCATTCAGCAGTTTAGGGCACGGCTGGGTCTGACTCTTGTCTAGTGGGGCCTAGCAAATATAAAAAGGAACATGTTGTATCCAGTCTTTGGGACTGTTCAAAGCACTTTACACTTCACCCTCTCACAGACCTGTTCATTCTAATGCCAGGTCGATTTCCCTGGGAAGCGTTCAGCCATGCTGCAATTACTGTGTGAAGACTACTTGTTTACATATCCAGCATTGGCTATAGCCACGCGCTATTTACAGCTGAGTAAACTGAAGCAACATTAATGAAATCGCCCAAGCTTCAAATCGGCAGCAAGAGGATTCGTACCTGGGTTCTCTTGATTGAGAGTCCGATGGTCTAACCACTGCGCCACTGCACCCCACATAAGCATGTTGGCATGGGGCAACATTAACAATTTACACAACTTAAATACAGTGTCCTCTCATTACATGGACTCAGGATTTAAGGAACAACCCTTTAGAAGGAACAACTTTGAAACCCCTGTTCTGTATGTGCATGCATGTGTGCATATATGTGTGCATGCGTGCGTGCACACACATACCCAACTGGGTATATATTTTAATCAGAAGGAGAAAGTATAATTTTAAGCAACAAGTATTTAATCCTGATTTGATCTCTACATTTTATGACATTCGTAACATGTGATAAATGCAAACAAACTTATTGGGAAAAACAATTACCTTGAGACACCGACTGAATTTCTCCCGTGCTCCAGAATAGTCACCCTGTTTGATGCAGGTCAACCCCCATGCCGCCCACACCCCCGAGGGGTCAAGGCCACATTTAGTCGACACCACCATGGCCAACTTCAACCGTTCATCCTGGATCAGCTTGTCTCGTAAACGGCTGCAGAAAATACACAATAATACCACTATTAAACAACATGGTCATGTAACTATTATTTGCATGTGAAAAATTCAACATGTGACATTATGATGGGAGGACTGTGTAAAGCGGAAGTGAAAAAAATAACCTGAATGCCACATCCTACTAAACAGACCTGCTGTGTGGTAACTGGCAGGTCTAGAGATCTGGTGCTCACTTACTGTGCTATTAAACCTACACCTACACTGTGCTACTTCTTTAACTGAAGTTCTGCACCAAAACTATGAAAATATTTTAAAGGAGCGCTCCTGGGTTATGGCGTGCTGTTGTGTACGGCAAGCAACAAAATGTATACAAAAAACATTGTGAAAATTTTTTTCCTGGTTTTGAGAAAGTTACTACTGTTCTAAAATTTTTCCCGGCCATGGGCAGTGCATCCCATAGAAATGCAATAACTGGTCCCCATGTGAACTGGAAGTATAATTTCACCAACAAACTTGGAGTGACTGATTTTGAAAACATTTATACTGACCAGCCTTCGTCTGATTTATAATGAGCAACATTCACAGGACCTATTATAAGTTCTTCATTTAACTTGGTATTCCTAATTTGGATTGACCCAACTACTGAGCCAACACGAACCTGAGGTAGTCGTTCTTTGTGAGCTGCTGGATAGATGGGATATAAGTACAGTCACTGGCCACCAGGAGGTCGAGGAGGTTGACTCGGTCGAGGTAGAGTTCACACAGACTCAGTCCAGCATTCTGCTCGGCTCGTAGGAAGCAAACCTTGGCGTTGAACAGCAGATTCTTGAGCATACTGGTACAAGAACACAACGCAAGATAAGTTATAATTCAATATAATTCAAACAGATATATTTAGGAGATATTTAAGCAGGGATTCAAGTTGTATCTTGGGTCAAGCAGTGTCTGGTTTGCAACGGTCACATCTATAAAAAATTCAAAAATTTTAATCAACCACACAAATCCAATTTCAATGGGAAATTACCAGATTCTGAAATTAATTCATTTGTGAAAACAACAGCTTCTTTTGACAGACACATTGACAGGGCATAATTTATGTTTATAATAATTCTTTTAAATTTTACCAAATGGTTCCACAGTAGACAACACCAGCGCAATGTGGCAGGATTCACATCTGATATTTTTTTAAACTGTAATTGATAAGAAGCAGTGATTGGGTCATTCTGATATAGAATATGATGTCATCTACCTGATAACCAGGCCATAGTCCACTTCAGGATTCTTTACCCCCGGGGCTATGGGGCGAAGCAACTTGGACACTTCGTCACACAGATCAATAATGACCTCTGCACATCGACCCGGGTCACTGTGTAGTTCCAAGATTGACAGACAGAGGGAGGTACTGGGTGCCTGAATGAAACAGAACATCTTTTGAAGAAGTATTACTGGCCACATTGTCTGCCAATTATGTTGAACAGGGTGCATTGTTAATATCAGGTTTGACATGGATGAATAGGGTGACTTAAATGATCAATGGGGTAAAGTCAGAGGATGCACCATAATTAAGTTGCGGGTACCACTAGGATGTCTAAATTTAATGCAGCATTGCATTTCACAAATTGTGGTTGCTAGCCAATGAATGCACGAACAAATCATTGTAGGCAAATAAGATAATAAAAACAGATCTAATAATAATGATCTCACTCAATGATATTATGATGAAATGAGTATATAATACATTAATCTGCCTCACTTACATATGACATTTATGGCATAGTAGTGGAGTCACACGCATGCATGCATGCGCAGACAGATAGGAGCCAGGCCCATGTTTTCACTGGATGACAATATTTTATATTCTTATCGACACAAACATATAATTTATTACTCAATCAATATTCATACGTAGCATGTCATAAATCAAGACACCCACTTACGTGATCATAGTAAAACTCCTCCCTGACTGTGACATTGAACTCTTCGTCCAATGAGAGTTGGTAATAGTATTCACTGCTGACCCCCTGTGGTGGGGCAGCCATCATAGAATCCTGGTGTGATATCCCACTCCCAATCTGGAAGCGGATCTGAGGACTGTCTCCTGGAGTCCCACTTCCTCCGGACAACTTTTCATGCAATCTCCTCATCACAGCCTGCTCTTCTAGTGTACCCCTGTAACCACGGTAACCAGAGACAAGGCCATAGTTGCTATGATAAAAGACATTCTCATAGACAGATGGTGTTTGTTTTTCCCATATTGGACAGCATGTAGTATTATAAAAGCAATACATATATTATATATTTTTTATACATATGCATATATGATGTAATAACGCAAATTCAATTAGAGTGTTAATAAATTTAGACAGTGCAATTAATGTGAGAAATAAGACAAATCTTGAATGTAATTATAACTTAATGTTACTGAATGTAATATAGTTGTTTATATTAATTTAAACAAAACGAAAAAAATTAAGCTAGTGCAATATGGCAAAGGAGACCCCTATTAAGATAGAAAATAGTTGGTCTCACAGGAGCCACTTTGGAGGTGTATTAATTTCTGTATAATCTATCTTCCATAAAGTTGTTTGTGAAAACAACATTGACGCATCATTGTTAAGTATTATTCAGGACCTTGCATGTACCAGGTATGTGTGTGTTTATCAACATCTGTTTCATGCGACCTTTGGAGCATTACTTGAATAACAGCAAGTGTTGTTTTAATGACAATGACCTTTTACTTATTTAACCTTATCTTGTTTTATCTTTTCGTAACTTATCGTACATATTTGACCTTCTTAGCGCCTTTGAGCAGGATTTGATCTGGATATATGATGCATCATAAATGCCTTAATTTATTATTATTATATCACACCAGTGACTTAGTTTACTAAATATTAGATTCAGTTCAGTAGATAACAGATTCACTTAAAAGTTTCATAGTTGTGGACTGTATAGTAGGTTAACTCAATAACTTTAAGGGTACAACATCTGATAGTTTTTACTGTAAAATCATATTATACAGTATATATAAGATATATTAAAATTTTCACCACTCAAATTTGTTTTAATGAACAAAATAAAATTTAATATATTTATTTGACCTCTTTATGTTTAATTTGAATGTTTTGCCCTGAATATCATGTTTATATTCAGGGTTGGCATGTAACGAAGTAAAAGTAGTAGAATTTTGACTAAATACTTTTACTTGTAATGAAGTAGTTTTATCTAAAGTAACGCGACTTTACTCCGTTAGTTTTATTTACTTCGCAATATATTTTTGTTACATTTTTTGGCGAAACCACTGCTGCCGGTGGCACTCCACCATCAACAACATTTCAAAAACTGTTCATTGTCGCCAGGCCAAAAGCTATTAATATCATTCAATCGCATCCCAGTTCGTGGTCATATTTGCATGCATACCTCTCTTCGGGAAATCGACACAACCACTGTTTTATATCTATGTCAGTGAATGAAGTCTGCCAAATATTGGCATATGTCAGGTCAAGGCCGTTGACATGAAATGTCACTTCGAGCACACAACGCTTGAACGCCCTCTCAAACAATGATGCAAATGTCTCCGTTGCACTATATAAACTATTAATCAGTAAGTTTCCAAAACGTATTATAAATATTAAAATTTGTAATTTCGACAATGTATTGATAATCCCCATACACTGACACAATTCTGATGTTCATGAGCGAACGCGCATCGTGAATCGAGAAAGAGAACCGATTTTCACCCATTGGCATTGTCAGCAACAGCCTTACCGGCTTACGTCAGCATTAAACAGCATCTTACTTTCACGAATAAAATTCATATTGAGATGTTTAATAAATTCATAATAATGATTACTCTACAGAACTAAACAGTAAAGAATTGATACTTTTCCCAGCAATGGCTTATTCAAGCTGACCCATACATAATATCAAGGACAGGGACAGGGGGCCCTGACAGGTTACTTTTAATTGCAATTAGCAACAGCATTCCTCTGTTGCACTGGTCTATCTTCTGATCAATTCTAGCTCCAGCTGGTACCGAGTAACCAACACAGCTAGCTGCTAAAGTGTATTGTTTCAATGTTTGTGTGAGCTATTAAGACATGTCTGGGAAGACTTGAGAAGGTGGGGGATCACAAGCCAGATGGCTTCAACAGCTAGCCATCAAATGACTTTGTTAATTTTACTTTACTTTTACATTGTTATAGGCAGAGTGGTTGCAAAACAGTTGTCAGATGCAAGTTGTGTAATTTATATAATATTACTCATGATTTAGTTGTTATTTCTAAGAGTTGTACTTTTACTTCTACTTTTACTTCAAGTACTTTTGAAAAGTAGTTTTACTTTTTACTCAAGTACTTTTTTTACAAAGTAATTTTACTTTTACTCAAGTAGTTTTTAGGTGAATTACTTTTACTTTTACTCAAGTACAAAATTAAAGTAATTCAGTCAACCCTGTTTATATTGCATGTTGAATCTCAAGGTTGACATTCATACACAGATAATAGTAAAATTATATTTAAAAAGACTTTGTACCTTTCAGTTTACATCATAAATAGCTTATATGTTGGTACAGTTCTTCATTAAACATATATCCTACAAAGACAATCTTTGCTAGGCATACATTGCTAAATATCTGTTGCGAGTCGTATGATTAATTGTCTTAAAATGGATCAGTCGTGCAATGTACACTGGTCCACAACTCAACAAAACTTGAATCACTTGATAATTTGTCCAGTACAATAGTTGTTGAACCAACTGGAAAATTGAATTGTGGCAACATGTTTCTTAATGTGCGTTGGACTATGACATGGCATTTGGCAAAACTTCAGTTGCGGCAACGGGACATTCAAAGCCTATTTTCATACATATTTGCAGATAACCTAGTTTAGCAACGTATGCCTAGCATTAATTTGAAGACGGGACTCACTTAGGCTTGAAGGTCTGCATGTAGCAGTCATCACAGGTGCGCATTGAGCTTCCTCGGATGACGGTGGTGCGTCGGGAACAAGTGCCGCAGACGACGCGTCCACAACGTCGACAATGGTGACGTCGGTTCAACTGCACCCATAGCAACGTTTATAGTGTCACTGCCATGGTCAGTGTGAAAAATAATTAAGTGGATCGGTTAGTCGTAACATACATTATTATTATTATTATTTATTATTATTACTAAATTTTATAAAGCACCATATATCTGGGACCAGCCTATTCACAGGCGCATACATAACATAAAAAATATATATTATAGCTAAAAATATATACTAAAAATGGAGTATTCAATTAAGATTAATGAAAAATTAATAAATTAATTATTCTAATAAAGTAAAAAATAAAATACATGTTCATAAAAATGTGTCCACAGACAGTTATTCCTCACAATGTTTTCATTTAAAATAATTTATTTATAACTAGATTTGTACATTGTTAGATTAGAATAGATGGATGCACGCATGCACGCACGAACAAAAGCATGCACACACACATGCACGCACGAACGCACTGACACAGACAAACGCACATGTACCTACCGCAGTGAACCTCTGTAGTTGGCACACCATGCACACAGTGGCGGAGGAGTGTAACAAAGATACACCTACTATAGTGAACCTCTCTAGTTGACACAGCATGCATACAGTGGTGGAGGAGTGTAACATAGATGTACCTACCATAGTGAACCTGTCTAGTTGGCACAGCATGCACACAGTGGCGGAGGAGTGTAACAAAGATACACCTACTATAGTGAACCTGTCTAGTTGGCACAGCATGCACACAGTGGCGGAGGAGTGTAACAAAGATACACCTACTATAGTGAACCTCTCTAGTTGACACAGCATGCACACAGTGGTGGAGGAGTGTAACATAGATATACCTACTACAGTGAACCTCTGTAGTTGGCACAGCATGCACACAGTGGCGGAGGAGTGTAACAAAGATACACCTACTATAGTGAACCTCTGTTGCTGGCACACCATGCACACAGTGGCGGAGGAGTGTAACAAAGATACACCTACTATAGTGAACCTCTCTAGTTGACACAGCCTGCACACAGTGGTGGAGGAGTGTAACATAGATATACCTACTACAGTGAACCTCTATAGTTGGAACAGCATGCACACAGTGGCGGAGGAGTGTAACAAAGATACACCTACTATAGTGAACCTCTCTAGTTGACACAGCCTGCACACAGTGGTGGAGGAGTGTAACATAGATATACCTACTACAGTGAACCTCTCTAGTTGGCACAGCATGCACACAGTGGCGGAGGAGTGTAACAAAGATACACCTACTATAGTGAACCTCTCTAGTTGACACAGCATGCACACAGTGGCGGAGGAGTGTAACATAGATATACCTACTACAGTGAACCTCTCTAGTTGGCACACCACGCATACAGTGGCGGAGGAGTGTAACAAAGATACACCTACCATAGTGAACCTCTCTAGTTGGCACAGCATGCACACAGTGGCAGAGGAGTGTAACAAAGATACACCTACCATAGTGAACCTCTACAGTTGGCACACCACGCATACAGTGGTGGAGGAGTGTAACAAAGATACACATACCATAGTGAACCTCTCTAGTTGGCACACCATGCATACAGTGGTGGAGGAGTGTAACATTGATATACCTACCATAGTGAACCTCTCTAGTTGGCACAGCATGCACACAGTGGCAGAGGAGTCTGGCACCCATTGGTCCTTGCGGGGGGGTTCAGGGGGCATCACAAACCCATGGGGGGTACCTGCTGCCCCATGGAGAGAGGAAGATGATCCCTGTCTCGTCAGACTCCGGGGAGTACCAGGAAGACTCCCAGCCATTTCCCGGGATGGACTTCCTACAAGTAATTAGCACGTCGTTGTTTGATATGTAATTTTATAGGAGACATTCTTGTGAATGTGTGCGTCTTATTGATACCTTTGCAAATTATAATTTTAAAATGATAAACGTGTTATTCCAATTAGAGGTGTCACAACGAGCACTGTGAATTTAACAGTCAATATGCAAATTGGATTACTTGTAATTACTGGCATGTCAAAAGTTGGGGCGCAGTTTTAATTATGGTTGTGGCCTTAAAAACAGTATTTATGGTGGTTACGGAATTAAGGGAGACTGTACGTTCTTTTGAGATGCATGTCAAAAAACCATTTGAAAGTAAGAACCTCCACAGAAATGGTCAAAACTTTAGTGTGCATTACAACTGTTGGTATTTGTTAACTGTCCACATAGTTACACACGAGGAAGGGCCACACCGTTGATGGGCCACACAGTTGATGGGCCACACTGTTGATGGGCCACACAGTTGACCTCCTAAAATTGTTGGCCACTGTGTCATACCTAATTAATGTTATATATAATTACATTTTCATGAGCCTAGCATTAATCTTACTGAGCATCTAAAATTAATTCCCAAATTTGATTTCACTTTGGTGTCGGAAAAATTATTTTTAAGGGTGCACATAGATTTCTGAATGTCAATTTCTAGCATGAAGGTAAATTCTTTTTAAAAATCATGCCCATGCAAGAGTCAACGTACCCGGAACCCTGCGCGGAGCAATCATAGCAGCTGATCTTGAAATGGGCATCCGCCCATCCTGGCCACCAGAGTGCAGCTCTGGCAACACAAGTTTTGACACTTTCTGAACAAATGAGGCGAGCGATGTGCGGGATTTGCTTCTGGTCAACGTTGGTGGCACTGGAAAAAGAAATTCATACACACACTCAAGTCGCCCATTTGTAACTCGAGACTTGACTTGGGCTTGGAGGGCATTGAATTAAGGGTTTACTTGACTTGCCAACAAGTTTGGTGGCTCAAAACATAATGCAAAACGAGACCACGACTAACCTGACTGAATACAATCATTATTAAGTACTTGTTATGCCAATATGCCTGAAACATAGAGTCTTTGACCAATATATATTACCATCTATGACATATGGTATAGTGACTTGGGCAATGAAAAAAAAATGGAACAAAAACTTGGAACAACATAAAGAAGCATGGAAAGATGGGTGGAACACCTTGCCAGAACTAAGGACAACAGGTGGACAAAGATAACAACAGAATGGAGACCAATGACAGGTTCTCAAAGTCAGGGATGACAAAAAACCTGATGGAGAGATGACATTGTGAAGTTTGTCAGCATGACATGGGTAAGCATGGCACAGGACAGTAAACGGTACCAACTTGGGGTGACCTTCGCCCTGCAGTGGGCTGACAATGGCTGAGATGACGATGATGAAGATTGGCTAATGATGTGGCTGGGCAGCATCTGCCTAAATTTCCCATTAAACACCAACAAAGGAGAGCAGGCACTAACAGGAGAGAGCAGGCACTAACAGGGGAGAGCAGGCACTAACAGGGAAGAGCAGGCACTAACAGGGGAGAGCAGGCACTAACAGGGGAGAGCAGGCACCAACAGGGAAGAGCAGGCACTAACAGGGGAGAACAGGCACCAACAGGAGAGAGCAGGCACCAACAGGGGAGAGCAGGCACTAACAGGGGAGGGCAGGCACCAACAAAGGAGAGCAGGCACCAACAAAGGAGAGCAGGCACCGACAGGGGAGAGCAGGCACCAACAAAGGAGAGCAGGCACCAACAGGGAAGAGTTGACACCAACAGTGGAGAGCAGGCACCAACAGGGAAAGGTAGGCACCAACAGGGAGAGTTGGCACCAACAGGGAAGGGCAGGCACCAACAGGGGAGAGCAGGCACCAACAGGGGAGAGCAAGGCATATATACTGATTTGCGTAACAAGTTGTTGTGCTGTAATACAGTCCGATATCTTGGAAATTCACAACTTCATGGAAAAACAAGTATCAACATGACACCATGAAGAAAAACACAAAGCTTTAACATAATTATTGGAGATAAATGTTTGTAAACGTATTCTGATGGTTATTATCGTGTGTCCTATATACATGCACTCCGTCATAACATTGTTACATTGATATATTTTTCAATGTGGAAAACAATCAACATTTTATAGTACTAAATCAGGGAGGGGGGTGTAATAATTAGTACACTTTGTACACAACACACCAGTTAATAACTAGTCAATAACAATACTATCAAAATAAGCATGACATCTATGAGACAGTGACACTGACCTGCGATGTCTGGCTGCACGACAGAAAACTCAAGTGCACTGGTTGCGTAGCTGACCAGCAGCTCGTCAAATGAGTGGCCACTGAGGGAAAGAGTTGGGTGATCAGTGTCTGCCAAGTCTTGCCTCAGACTGACCAGTACATGTCCGGCCCATTCCACCTGGTCAGTGAGAAAATAACATGAAAGATAACTGCAATAAGAACGACATTAAATTCTGCATATCAAGAATTTTATACAGGGAATGTCCAACGATTTCCATTCACTTCTGCTTATGCAGCTGGTTGGGGGCTTTTGTACAATTAAAATGCCCAAATTCTCTTAGTTTAATCGATCTCAAAGTAGGTCTAAAGTAACACTGTTGTACTTCATGTTTTAGTCTTTATTGCATTATAATATTTATGGAAAAGTAGATATGAACATTAGGAAGGTGTAAATATTGTTGCATATTGACTATATTCAAGTTTCTAATGGAAAGGTACACGTGTCATATTCAGCTCAACTTACACACACTGCTATTAATACAGCTGCATTTATTTCAGGTGCAATGTAAAATGTGCTTTCTTCATATTGAAGTCATAATCAGAGAAACAAAACAATATGTTTGTAGTCAACAGATTACCGGCAACATTCACTGATGTCTTTATATTTGACACAACATTTGATTCACCATTTGACACACCATTTGACAAACCATCTAACACATCATCTGACACACCATTTGACACACCATCTCATACACCATCTGACATACCATTTGACACACACCATTTTACACATACCATTCACCCACCTTCATGTTCATCAGCAGTTGTTCGACCAGTACCAATGGTGCTGCCACCAAGTGTTCATAAAGTGACCTCCACGACTCTGGCACATGAAGCAACGCCTGTACAACAGCATCGCAATAACAATGTTATTCTCCATACACTAATTTTATAATAATTATTTTATGAAAGATAAAGTTCGCAATTGACTACGTTTTTGACATGCATAAAGCTGCAGTAACTTTCAATAATTATTTAATGAAATATTAGCAATTAACTCAGTGTTGGACATGAGTAAATGAATCTGACTTTTGTGTTTGTAGAATAAATCATTGTATAAAGGTTTTAATTGCTTACAACATGGTTTTTCTATTTTGTATTTCTATTTTGACAAAACTTTCTTAATTGATACGTGATTTAATTGGTTACAAGGCAGTTTCTGTAACACAAGGGTTGTTATATTTTGACCGATCTCTATTAATTGATATGTGATTTAATTGCTTACAAAGTGGTTTCTCTAGCACAAGGGTTGTCATATTTTGTAGAGACTACCACAAAATAATGTTATATGGCACACAACACTTAAAGGGAAACATTCATGGAAATTATTCTGATGTATCTCTGGGATAGATTCATATAGAATGACTACATTTTAATGCACACATACCCGACATCCAGCACACATTAACCACAGATGGCACCACTGGTCGTCAGACAGAAGTGTCACCAGGTGGCGCTGCATGAAGTCAGCGATGACAAGAATGTTCTGTGGGCGAGTCAGCTTTGGTAGAATGTGCTCACACAAGCTCAGACAGGTATTCGCATTGGCAGCCTTCTCTCGTTCCAATATCTGTGCGACACATCAACAGGAATGTTCAACAAATGATAGTGATGAAATACGTCAGTATTATCTGTGTGGACCACTCTCTGAAGCCTAAATGTAAAATTATTTTATTTCCCCCAAAAAAATATTTTTTTTAATATTTTTTTTTATTTAAAAAACTTTTTCTAAAGTATTTTTATTAAATACGTTTTTCTGGGTCTTCTTTTATCTTGTATTTGAAATACTTTTTTTTGAGTGTTTGACTCATCTTTGCACACAGCAAAAAGTCTGTATAATGAGTAGTTCTACAGAATTGGGGACCACATGGGGTAGACCGCATTTTTGACCATGCAGATTTCTTTGGTCACTTCTCGATGGATAATTATATCATAAATCCATCAGATATATTCCAAAGACCCAGTAGTATCAGAGTCAGACATGTGCGGTTTCCACATGTTGAGAACATTTTACTAAAAGTGAAAAACATGTCTGCAAATAGCAGCCGGAAAGTTTCCTGCCATCACCTATACATCTTGGTAGTTTCATGTCATCAAAACCATAAAGTATTTGACATGACATTTGACACGTGTTGTTGATTTGATGTCACTAGAGGTGTGTTTAAAGACTTAAAGGCTTAAAATTACATACAAATAGTTGACAAATTTCAACTTACAGCAAAGTCGTTGGAAGCCGATTTTCAAAATCAAATTCTGATCAAAGAAACGTCAACAACAAAGAATGGAAGACTCCAGAATAAACTAAGTTTAGTAACATATAGATTAATGACTTATAACGGCAATTCACAATTGGATGTGATGCAGTACTCTGAAATATGTGCAATGTCCATGTATGCATGAGACGATCATGAGATATGTTCATCGTTGTGAACAGTATACTTCAAATTTCATCCTTCCTAGTCAGTTGAGGTGAGTAAATTACATTTCTACAGTCTTTTTTATATACTGAAGATATTTTACAAATGTATTAGTTTGATTTGTACTCCTTATAAAATTTGTACTCCTTATAAAATTAGTTTGATTTGTACTCCTTATAAAATCGGAAATATGTGAATTGATGAGTCTTCAACTTGATCACACGTAGTATATGGGACAGCCACACTCGTTTGCAGATCATCAGAGGTGGTTGTTTTCTGGCATTTTAACTATACTCGCGATGCTTCATTCCTCTTTCAATGTTAATCTGTGTTCACCAATAGGTTTACTGGGTGGTATTGTAATATTTTGAGAAAACGTCCCGTTTATTACCGTGACCTCAAGGCTCTGTTTATGCTGCTTCTGGTGGTCTGTCGGATGTGGCACGCGGTATGGTTTCAAACAAAAATTAATCGTGTTCATCCATTAAGTATCTTTTTGTTTTTCTTTGTTAGGTTTGTCTTTTGTTCATAAAGTTACTTTCCTATGTATTTCAGAGTTGGTCTGTATGTGCGGGTGAAAATCCCTGACAAGCGGGGACTAAAGACCATCCCAAAATAATATATGGTGAAGTGGTAAGTTTAATACATGTATATATTTATATATGTATGCTTCTGTAACTCTTACTTGTTAAAATAAAGCATCTTTTAGTGTCTGCAATTTTGCTTTTTGCATGGTGTGAATAGTTGTATTTTGCATTTTTAATGTGCGCAATTTATGTTGTTATTTACGAAGGTTAACTGTAATAACTGAAATCTTTTTTCTGTCTCTTCAATGACAACAAACATTCAAGTTTCTTTGACATGTCTTTTGATCATGAGAAGAGGACTATGAAGTGTGGTTTCTGTAGCAGTCAGAGGATGGAATTTACAGTTGGCCTGAGGTGGACGACATCACCTGAGTTGGAGCAGCAGACATAATTCCCTCCTGGACCTCTACAGATCGGGAAATATAACTAAACTGACCCATTTTTCCTGTTCTTTGTGCCTTAAATAAAAGTTTCATAACTCAGACTGCCTTATCATGTATATTTGCTTGATTTTCTCCCTTAACTCTTTGTCTGTGTCACATGTACCACTGTGACAGCAACGACTGACTTTGTCGGTGTCACATGTACCACTGTGACAGCAACGACTGACTTTGTCTGTGTCACATGTACCACTGTGACAGCAACGACTGACTTTGTCGGTGTCACATGTACCACTGTGACAGCAACGACTGACTTTGTCTGTGTCACATGTACCACTGTGACAGCAACGACTGACTTTGTCTGTGTCACATGTACCACTGTGACAGCAACGACTGACTTTTGCTTCCTGATAAAAAATACATTCTCTGTAGTTTGAGTACATGGTCATGAATAATGCTATTGGCAATAGGAGGGAAAGTGGTTGAAAATGAGGATCTATGGTAACATTTAAACAGTGGTGTCACGCGTGTGACATCGTGACAACTTTAAGTTGGTTCTATGTGTTCCAGGTTTGGTGTTGATGTTGTGTTTTCTCCGTTCCCTGTTTTCTTTTTTAGTCTACTTCATCCACCAAAACCACTAATCTTATTATTGTCTCTAATACTGCATTTACAGTCATGGTTTTGTCACATTGTAACACATGTGACACCATGGCAAACCCTTATTTCAAAATGCCGGAATGTGAAGACAGAATGAGGCACTGATTTGTTGATGATAGGATAAGATCTTGGTGAGATAGCACCTCCTAAAAAGCAGGAATTTAACAATCAAATATGAATTTAAATTTTTTACATGAATTCAACTGGTCACCAAGTCTATGAATTCGACTGGTCACCAATCCTGGAGAACTACTCGTTACATCCTAACTGGCTGTACCAATAATAACAACAATACTAATAAAACTATTTATGTAGCGCCAGATTGATTGACATTGCTCTCAGGCGCTTTACATACACGTAATCATAACTTCAAATTCTATTAAAAACCATACCAACAATAATTATTCTAAAATGTAGTTCATAAAATATTATGAAACAAATAGTCATACCATAAATAATGTAAGAATTGTTAATGTAATAAAAAACAATAAACGTTTGACACAGAATATTTCATGTAATTTACTGACGTGAAACAAATTCTAATTGTGTAGTTTTTTCAAATAATTAGGCAAACCTACTACTAGATAATTTTAAATTCCCATGTCGAGGGTTATATCTGTAGCACACTAAATAGAGTTACCATTATTGGATCCATGCACCTGACATGCAACATATTTCTTGTTGACAATAAATATTATACATAATTACCATTGTACTAATAAAGTATTTTAAAACATTATACACTACGTTTACTGACAAAATAATGAATTCTTGCTTGTATAGTTTCTGTGTAATCTAATTACCAAAATAAAAAAACAAATAAACCTGTCCAGTAACCACTGGAAATGTGCATCTTATGTAAGTTTTATTGTTTGTCAGACATTCAACTTTAACGTTCCCATCACCAGTTATACTATTTATATTCATTTTAATTACATTCCATAGTCTACCTACCTGGGAGATGTACGTGAAGTCAGGATCTTGCTGCTCCAGTAGGTCAGTCAGATAGGCCTCTTGTATTTGCTGAAAACAAACGCACAAATGGCACAGTCAACAACATTTAGAAAGTAGATATGTGTTAAAATTTGAAATCGTTTTAAACAAATATTTTGTCTGCTATATGAAAAACAAAAATAACTGCTTGAAATTACTAAATGATTACAGAAACAACGGTTAAATTATAAGTTTTCAAACATGACTAATTTTGTCGACTATATTACATTTGAAAATCAGTAAAATTTTTATAAATATGTTGATTTCATCCATACCATTCTAAGCTTGTCGGTCACATGATGCAAATCAGCCCATTTATTGGCTGTATCAAATCTCTTGCATCGCAACAACACATCTAGAATGAGGCCTGGAGCATCATGGGATAGCTGCTTCACATTTATCCAACAGGTCAGACTATCCAGTGCCGTTTCCTGGACAACCGAATCATTGTCATGGAAACCATCCTCCTTCTCAGTGGCATTTTCATCTTGGAGAATTTGTGCACACTCTGTTACCTGTGAATAAGTTAAAATAATATTATGATCTGTAATATGAAATTCCAGTGAATATTTACTATTGCACTGCATTAAACTTAAATCATCACTCACATAAAATTGACTTTTTTTTTTATTTAGTCATATTCATGTTGATAAAATTATCTTAACAATTTTAAAAGCAATCAACAGCAGCATTATCAACACCTTTTGTAAATTTTAGCAGTGCAATATTTCTCGAGTGGATTAATTGCTACCTATGTCGTTTATACTTGCACAGAGATGGGTGAGCTGTATAATGCATACGTTCACTTATAAACGCCTAAACGAATGTGATTTAACAACCCTAGACACAAGCCAGGAGGTTGAGAGATCAAACTGAGTAATTGAATGGAACATATTATCTACACATTGTGTAAATACTAGCAGCATGAATATGTTTAAAAACAAAATTGACAAATATCTCAGAAGGGGCGGGTTACACATAGATGAAAAATTGTTGGACTCTCGACCGTATTCGGCCTATTAAGCATACATGCCCTAATTAGCATACACCCCTTTTTAGCAGGATCCATAATTATTGTACCTTGATTAATGTGGAACAACTGAAGTGTCACCATCTGCTATTAAGCAGTTGGCATAATTTTTCAGTTGTTCTACACAAGTCACCAAATGACACCACTAGTGCTAAACAGTTTTTTTTTGTCAAGGATACTGTATGCTTACTAGGTTCAATATGGAATGTTTTTTTCAGTTATGAAAACATTCACATGTTTAAACTTATTACTTTGTCATCATAATTATTACCTGTTGATACAATGTCATTTCCTTCAGTTTGTTTTTGACCAGCAGTGCCAATTCTTCCCCTGGTGGCTCTGCGTTGCAACAGCATGCCTTTAGCAGTTCCACACACACGTCCACATTCCATCTTTTTAAGCTACCGAGCACAATCCTTGCCTGACTAGCCACATCAGAAATTTGCAGAAGCAAACGCCAATCATCGGTTTCGGCACCGCAACGACACAACACAACATCTTTCAGATTCATCCAATTAACAGCTTTGAAGACATTCAGTGGGGGACTGCACTGAAGCATTTGGATGATGTCCGTCCAACGTTGCTGCTTCAACAACTCTGCCATCAATGCGACGATGGCAACTTCTGTTATAGATGATACCGTCGGAGACAAAATGGCCGACTTGACATCCTCACTGTTGGTCATGTGACTAAATCCAGCCTCACTTTCAGTGAATAATCCACCGAGCACCTGCATCGACAAGTGGCGACTGAGAGCAGGGTAGGAACTGGTGAGTTTCTTGGTGCGAAACTGTCGTATGCTGTCCGCATCTCGAATGTACGCCTCTCTGACGCCATCGACCTCACGCGGGGTGTGATCGGGGAAGTGTCTGTCGAGTCGAGATTGCTGGATTTCGTCCATCTCCTTGCACGTGATGCTCGCCAGGGTCGCCACCAGACTCAAGTGGGTGTCAAGGTACTCCAGCGTTACTGGTGTCAGACAGTAGGTGGAGCCACCAGTGCTGCTCACCGTCTCCGAGCGCAGTCTCCGCTGGTGGGCTAGCAGCAGAAACAGTAACATTTATTTAGCATCAAATTAGAACAGCAACAAAATGGATTAGCATTGTTTTGCCATGGTTTGCAAACACAATACCATCTTAGTCTATAAATTTAAACACTTATGTTTACATAATATGTATATTTAATAAAATGAATGAAGTAACGTGATTAAGTCTAAATGAATACATAATTATCCATGTACCATTTTACCATGTGCCTATCACTTTGGTTGAGATGTATTCCCAAGGACCTTGGCATGACAGAAGTTTTTCATGTGGTGTTGTATAATTTGTAACTAAAATGGGGCAAATGTAACACAACTGTCAAGTTAAGGGAAAGGGCAGTATACTGCGAAGAATGTGATCGGTGGAGTCATGTGACATGTATGAACATGTCACGGAGCACAACACCTTGGCTTCTACGAGTGTCAGTTGGATTTGCGTTGAGCACCCCTGTTGGCAGCTATGTTTTGTATAAGCTCCTGGATTTTACTATTTGAATATGTTTTCTAGACATATGATCATCGTTATAAGAATTACCAGGGATGAGAAAGATTTAAATTATTAAAACTTCCCTCATTATCGTACAGACATCTATGACATCTATACGACATTGAATCTTCACCTAAACTCTTAAATTGGGAGCACGCATCCTTCAGGACAGGAACTAGAGAACTAAAATTATTTACTCAAAGAGCAAAAACAAATATAAGAAAAATGCTTTTCCCATCAGAGTGTCTGAACCTTGGAATTCCCTCCCGGAAACAGTCGTTCAGGCAAAAACTTGAAATACTTTTAAAAACCGCCTGGACAAAATCTGGTCCAATCAGGAAAGTCTGTACAATTTCGAAGCACCATTAAAAACAGGAACCAGAATTCTTAAACTATTAATAGACAACGAAGAAGATCTGATCATTGAGGAGTTTCAAGAATCCTGCGATCAGAACCATCTTACAGTATCTTAAGGTAAGGTTATAATTGTAGAAGCAATTTGTGATGCTATGTTCTATACATGGGCTCATGCTGACTGGAGCTGCATATGACGCATTAGTGACATTTGGTCACTACGATCTTTAATCACACCTGTTCGTATCAATGAAGACTACATTGTTGCACCTATGTTAACCTATATTCGATGTGATAGGCATGAACTGCTATGCATTAGAAAGGTCATGACGATGAAAGACAATAGACTGCCTGAACCAGTCTATTGCCTATGTAAACTACTGGGGATAGCCTTACCACAGCGTGGGTGCCAAGTAGATAAGCTGTCGACACAAACCTATCTTGATAAACACTGCACCTGTCGTGCAAACAGCCTCACCATCACGTAAAGCGATATCAGTAACTGCCAGGACATATATCTCCAGCAGACCAATGTACAAATCACCTTGCCGTAGTGATCTGTGCAACACATTTCCACACACAATCATATATTAGCAAAGAGCACTCTCTCCAGCCGCTATCATTAACGCTCGATCTGTGAGAAATAAAACTTTAACCATCAATGAATTCGTGACTGACCACAACATTGACATAATATTATTAGCCATAATGGAAACATGGCTGAAAAAGTACTGGGACAAGCAGATAATCGCCTAACTGATGCCAAGTTGATATACGTTCATCAACGTTCCTCGTGCTGCGGGACATGGTGGTGGTGTCTGTGCCATCCAACAGGAACTCACTACAACTGTTCATAGAGATGTGTTGATATGTATAACACCAACATGCATTGTAGGTGACTTTAACATCAAACACAATGTTGATGCAGAGGACCGGCCACTCGTGCAACTACTGGACTCATTAATTTTCATTCAACATGTCACAGATTCTACATATGCACACTCAGTAGGCCACACACCCGATTTTGTGATAACCCCAAAAGACGACAATTTAGCTACTTTGTTGATGTTATTCCAATGTCCATATCATATCTTCATGTGTGCACTACATCATCAACACCAACAGGCCAGCTAAGATATCAACACATGTAATAAAACGCAACTACTACTCGTTTCACACCAATTCTTTAAACAATAATATACAACCAACTTGTGATTCACTATCGGCCATGGCATCAACATCCAGTGGAACTTGTCACTGGCTACAATACTTCCCTCAGAACATGTATCGACAAGTATGCGCCTGAGCGATGGCTGGTCATGAGGGGTGAAATACTCAATCCGTGGCACAGTGACAATATTGATGACACAAGGAGACAATGACGAAAGAACGAGTACCCTGGTAGTTGTGGAGACATACAAAGTTGGAGGTTCAATGCCAAATGTACGTAGCAGCAGATGATGAATGCAACAAGCTCAGTGCACTCTTGAAAACAAACTACTACCATTAAAAAGCCTCAGCTGATAAGAAAAACATGTTCAGCATTGGAGTGAGAAGCCATCACCTTCGTATCCAGAAAATGGCTCCACCATCGACTGTTGCTGAAATTCGCCTCGGTCTACATGCTGTCAGACAGCGCATCACACCACCGCGTGAAACACGTTGCTTTTATCATGCCGACTGACACCTTTACACCGACAACAGTATGCAAAATAACAGCCATCATCACAAGAACGTGTAAAACGTGCATGCTTGGTCTGCTATGATTTGATCATGTAAAACAGAACATTGACACACTTGCGATCATTGTTGCCGATGTAACAAATGTGTGCTTGGCCAAAGGAATTATGCTGACTGAGCTGAAGCAAGCACTTGTGCATACAACACTCAAGAAATTGTCGCTATGCAAGGACACGCTAAGTAACTACTGCCCAGTCAGCAATCTATTCCAACTTTTGAACGTCATTGAAAAGGTTGTGGCCAACATATTAAACATTCATCTAGTCAATGAATCACTGATGGACACATGAAGCAAAACCACTCGACTGAGACATCCCTGCTGTGGGTAGTTAATGAGATCAGGACTGTGCTAGACCATCGACAAGGTACTATCGACATACTCATCGATCTAAGTGCCACATTTGACATGATAGATGATTCACTATTACTGGATCGCCTACAATGACACTACGGCCTCACCGGACTGACACTGCATTGGCTGGAATCTTACCTACATGATCGAGTGTCGTCATCGGCTGTGCATCATCCAGTGAGATGACATTGATAACGAGAATGCCGCAAGGATCAATTAATCTCAAATGGTTTGAAGACTTTTTAACCGACCGTAAACAGAAGTACCAAGCAGTGGTATATGGTCAATCATCTCAAACCTCTCCAGTGACATCAAAGGTGCCACAAGGCTCTACTTGGCCCAATTCTCTTTCTTGTTTACATAAACAACCTCCCTGATAATGTAAAACCAAACGTACAATTGTTTGCTGTGTCATTTATAGAAAAGTACAAACCAGAAATGACATTAATCAACTACAAGATGATTTAAATAAATTACTAGCATGGGAACAAAAATGGCAGATGGAATTCCATCCAGGAAATATTATTAGATTTGGAAGAAATACTAAACCTGTTGATTCCCATTATTCATTCTGAGGCCAACAACTAGAGGTGATGAATAGTATCAAATACCGAAGACTTACAATTAACAGTGGCTTATCATGGGACACACACACATTAGACACATCACAGCCAAAACATATGGCGCACTAGGATTCATCAAACATATTTTTCATAAAAATTCCTAAACATGAAGAAACAGGCATACCGTGGCCTAGTAAGAAACAGGCATACAGTGGCCTAGTAAGAAACAGGCATACAGTGGCCTAGTAAGAAACAGGCATACAGTGGCCTAGTAAGAAACAGGCATACAGTGGCCTAGTAAAAAACAGGCATACTGTGGCCTACTAAGAAACAGGCATACAGTGGCCTAGTAAGAAACAGGCATACAGTGGCCTACTAAGAAACAGGCATACAGTGGCCTAGTAAGAAACAGGCATACAGTGGCCTACTAAGAAACAAGCATACCGTGGCCTAGTAAGAAACAGGCATACAGTGGCCTACTAAGAAACAGGCATACAGTGGCCTAGTAAGAAACAGGCATACAGTGGCCTACTAAGAAACAGGCATACAGTGGCCTAGTAAGAAACAGGCATACAGTGGCCTACTAAGAAACAGGCATACAGTGGCCTAGTAAGAAACAGGCATACAGTTGCCTACTAAGAAACAGGCATACCGTGGCCTAGTAAGAAACAGGCATACCGTGGCCTAGTAAGAAACAGGCATACCGTGGCCTAGTAAGAAACAGGCATTCAGTGGCCTAGTAAGACCACTTGTCGAGTGCTGACCCTCGGTCTGGGACGCTTTACCAACTGTAATATTCATAAAATAGTGATGGATCAGAGGAGATCAGCAAGGTCGGTGCTCGGCTGGTACCACAACACTTCGAGTGTGACAGATATGTTACATCAACTCGAATGTACCACACTGCAACACCGTCGCTTTAACTCCAGACAAATATTTATGTACAAGATGGTAAACAACATTTTATATATGAATTTAAAGCAATACCTTTCTCCAGTGACTCACACTTCCAGACATACACACCCCTTTAGCTACATTCAACCCTGTGCTAAAACCAATTCATACAATGTCATTCATTCCCAGAACTATAATAAACAGGAATAGCCTTCCCACAGAGGTGGTGCAGGCCTCCCCACTTTAGAGACATACAAGTCTCGACTGGCGGATCTCCCAGTTCTAGGGTGACATGCACATTTCTTGCTGCAGCGCCCCCTGTGTAACAGTATTTTAAATTTACCTGTATGATGGGTTAGTGCTATGGAACGTGTGAATAATAGACATAGAAAGCATGCTACATACCCACTGATTGAGGGGCATCATGGATGTGGGCCAAGGTACTGTAGTCAAGCGTGTACCCACACCGGGCCTCGAGCTGTGCCGCCGTGCACTTGAAAGCAGGGAGGGAGGATGAGACTTGGCCCTTCTTCCCAGCAACTGCAAGGGATGTGTAGTGTTATGGTTAGTTCACCGACATTACATGTCCAGGGTGTGGGATTCAGGCCCTGAACAAGGCACAGAACACCTGCTGTGCTGATGTAAAAACCTGTCAAAACCATCCTCGCTAGCCAGGGGTGGTAGTACTACAGCACCCCTGGCAGATCGACCTGTTAAAATGTGGATTTGTCAGTTTGTCCTGCTGTATGCTGAATCATTTGTTCTTAGTTCCAATTCTAGCCATGGCCTGGGAACTAGACCCGCCCACACCCAAACTTCCCACAGCATTCCCACAAAATCGTCATCATTACCCGTTGGACCAGTGATGATGAGTGCACTACCAATTAACGTTAAGTTCCTGTATGTGGCCCTGTATATCTGAGCGAACAATATTATTTGTTAACACAGCAACTGAAAAGTCCACGTTTCAACAGGTCGATCTGCCAGTGGTACTGACGTGGTCTGGATGGTCAGAACTACACTACAATGTTCCCTAGTGTGGGTGTCAACATCTGTTTGTGAAAAAGCGGGAGTGCTCATGAAAAGTGGAAAACACCCTCCTCACTCAACTTCGTCGTTTTGGTCGTTTTTTTATGTGTTGTTTTATGGGTCGCCATTTTTTGTGTTGTTCTCATTCGTGGAGAATGCATGAGCGAGAAAATGTGTAATAATGTATTTTCAAATGGATGAAACGGATGAAATCAATAATGTCAATGTTTTCAAACAGAAAATATTAATTATTTAAATTAAATCCAATAAACTTCTTCATGTCAAATGATAATCACATTTAATTTATAAAATCTAATAAATAAAAGTTACCTTCAAAGGAATGTTGGTTCTGCTCTAGCAGTTTTTCCAGTTGACTGAACAAGTTGCCATCTGCATGAGTGATGATGTATCTGAGGACTTCCTCACATCCAGCAAAACTGAGGAAATCTGCCTCACCGGTGTTCACAAAGTCTGCAGCGTAGCAACAGAGCAGCTCCGGCAGGGTAATCTACAGAACACAATCTTCCTTAGTTGGGATAGCCTGAGAAGTTAAATCTCAGAAAGAGAGATATGTTGAAAGATGATTTATGAAAGATGAAACAAACTCTTCATATAAACGTTGTTGTTCTTCTCTTCATCACTGAAGTCTGGGGTGGGGCTGGCATCAATACTGGTCATCGAAATAACAACATGGAAAACTATTTGTTAGACAAATGACTCATGAATCCATGAAACCATGAATCCTATCGTGTATCACAATACATATGCATCACATACAATATGCATCATGACTCAAGCATATTGCTACTCTTCTATCCTACAATGTAAGTTTCTCTAAGTGGAGAGAAAGCAAGAAATGTCACATTAGATTTAACAAAGTCAAATCCAATGGAAAATGAATCATCTGTTCACAGAAATGAAGTCAGTCAATAGATTACGATTCCTTCACGAAGCGTTTTTACCGTACAATGGATCTCATATGGACATTTGGCGTAGATCATGACTCGGAATAATCTTAGAAAACATGTGTAGCATTATAAACAATTGTACATGACTATGGCCTACTGTTCCTTCATAAGACTCCCAGCCCCAGGGAATAAACAAAATTATATACAAACCATCCCCATGGCTCCCTGAGTACATCTACAAAATCTCAGTTACCCTAACGCGAAACTTAAACTACTTTACAGTATATATATAGCATAGAACATCACCCTTACCTGGTTGTGGTTAACATTGACTCGGACAGTGGCCTGGAGATATTCCTTGACCGCCGAATCAAGCTGCTTCTCCAGACTATCTACGTGTAGCACCTGAAACCACGACAAGTTAATCTCCTTTCTTGGAACGTTTTATTTAATTTCACATTTCGTGGTTCATAAAATACATTGAGATGTCAGTGAATACACCAGTCATTCATTGCTACACTAGATACACCAATCTATATAAATAAAAAATAGCAAAATTATGAAAGATATAGATCGTTTAAATTTTTTTTTATTTAGCATCAGTATTTGTATTGTGTCAAGATTATATAAGTAAAAAAATTTCATTTTACATATTAAGCAAGATATACAGATATGAGGCAACAAGTTGACCCATACTCCAGTTACTGCACAGTGAAAGGTCACTTTTATCTTGCAGTGTGGGAGTAGCCAGGAAACCAGATCGACTGTCAACAATTTGTGTCAACAACTTCTCATCCCAGATGTTTTCTAGTCAACCAGGGTGAGGACAAAGTCTAAAATGAATCATTAGGTTATGGTTAACATTTGTCTTCCTCCCTATGGACACCCTTATATCTAACTCCTGAACGGGGGAGGGGTTGGGGGGGTTCATGGCCAGCATCCCATGGGACCAGCACTGAAGGTACAAGACTGCAGAGACAGAACAAAGTGTACCTTAACTGTGGGCGATGACACTACCCCTGCACTGACCGCCAGGGTGAGCCGGGGGTCGGGGAGAGGGCAGTAGGCAGACCAGGGGTCATCCGGGTCCAACTCTGGAACACAACAGCAGAATACATTGAGATGTCACATGACAAAAGTAACATTCGGAGATTCG
Source organism: Lamellibrachia satsuma (assembly GCA_033239005.1). Lineage (NCBI taxonomy): Eukaryota > Metazoa > Annelida > Polychaeta > Sabellida > Siboglinidae > Lamellibrachia > Lamellibrachia satsuma. The sequence goes on along the minus strand of BSQZ01000037.1, from coordinate 2,949,353 downwards.
AACTTATAATCAATTATTGTTTTGCAACTACCCACCTGACCAGCTCCACAATGCAAGTCTAGTGGACTGCCTTAATATACCTTGGACATTTGCATACATAATACAACTCACCATAATGCAGTGCTTCCGCCAGCTGGTTGTGACATTGAGGAGGCTGGAGTCCGCATCGTGTGATGGTATATCGTAAGTCATATAAGCTGCAAACAACAACACAACACCTATGCACATAAACACTTTACATCTCGGGTGCCACATTTTCAGGGGTCCACAAAGGAGTCATAACACTTTTATTCTTTCGAAAGTCACCCCACTATTACTCCGGATCTTAGAATTACCTTGATCATAGATGGTTCACAATGCTATGCATGTTTTCTATGATTGTTCCAAGTTATGTATAATTGTTTGCAATATCATGCATGTTTTCTATAATTGTTCCAAGTTGCATAAACCGTCAACTGCAGAGTTGCAGTGACATAACAAGTCATAAGCAACAACTCAGTTATCAGCCAACCAATCGTTTATACCATTTCACCATTTTTTTTAATTTTTCAGCAAGTTGTGGCTGTGGTGATATGCTGAGTGGCTACAATGTTGGGATTATGAAAGATGATAAGTTTCCCATCCGGAGGAAGGGTATTTTTGCTAGTATTAATAATAATTATTCTTCATGGTGGAAAATTACTTCACCAACAAACACAGTTTTCAAAATTGATATTTGTCAAGTTGACAATTATATGTTGTGATGTGTATATATTACCTTACAATACACAATATCACGATGAACAAGAATTTTGAGAATTCTTAGGCTTATCGTGGTAATACAAACTTAGCTGTTGACCAACCATGACATATAAATCATAATGTAACAAACTTAGCACACAATGTACTTTTAATTGTGTAATTACAGAAAACAGCCAGTGAAAGATGAAACGGTGTGGTCAATACGTACGAGACAAGTCCAAGCTGACCGATCCAGTAAGTGACCTTGCGTTGGATCAGTACACTCTCCAGTGACGTCACCATCCAAACATCCAAGAGGTCACCGTCAGTTGACTGACCATCAATAGTTTGCTCCATCTCGTACAGACTCGCGTGAATCGACATGAGTGTTAGCAGGTTGCCATAGAAACAGAGTTTCTCCTCATGTGTCCTCAGTTGCTCAAGGTCGACGTACTTGAGAAGGCGAGTGTTGTGAATGAGTGACTGGTATGTACCAACCGCCACCAGGGCTTTTGCCTCATCCAGGCCAAACACACCACTGGCAACTTGTTCTACAAACAGCAATCTTTGTATTTGCACTGCTGTTTCCTCAGTTAAGTCCAATGTTGCATGGAGAAAAGTCAGCCACTGCAGGAGCTTATAACTCCTTATGACTCCTTATAACTCCTTGAACTACACAGTCAAGTCATGCCAATGACAACTGCATGCTCAACTGCCTATGCCAATGAAAACTGCATGCCAACTGCCTAGGACAATGATAAATTCATGCCCAACTGCCTATGCCAATGATAACTGCATGCCCAACTGCCTATGCCAATGATAACTTCATGCCCAACTGCCTACGCCAATGACAACTGCATGTCCAACTGCCTATGTCAATGATGACTTCATGCCCAGCTGCCTATGCAAATGACAACTGTATGCCCAACTGCTTATGCTAATGACAACTGCATGCCCAACTGCTTATGCGAATGAAAACTGCATGCCCAACTGCCTATGCCAATGGCAACTGCTTGCCCAACTGCCTATGCCAATAACAACTACATGCCAAACTGCCTATGCCAATGACAACTTCATGCCCAACTGCCTATGCCAATGACAACTGCATGCCCAGTTGCCTATGCTAATGGCTACTGCATGCCCAACTGCCTATGCCAATGGCAACTGCATGCCCAACTATCTATGCCAATGATGACCTCATGCCCAACTGCCTATGCCAAATGTCAACTACATGCCCAACTGCCTATGACAATGACAACTTCATGCCCAACTGCCTATGCCAATGACAACTGCATCCCCAACAGCCTATGCCAATGACTTCATGCCCAACTGCCTATGCCAATGAAGACATTGTACCCAACTGCCTATGCCATTGACAACTTCATGCCCAACTGTCTATGTCATTGACAACTGCATATCCAACTGCCTATGCCAATTACGACTTCGTGCCCAACTGCCTATGCCAATGATAACTTCATGCCCAACTGTCTATGTCATTGACAACTGTATGCCCAACGGCCTCTGCCAATGGCAACTGCATGCCCAACTGCCTATGCCAATGACGACTTCGTGCCAAACTGCCTATGCCAATGATAACTTCATGCCCAACTGTCTATGTCATTGACAACTGTATGCCAAACTGCCTATGCCATTGACAACTTCATGCCCAACTGTCTATGTCATTGACAACTGTATGCCCAACGGCCTCTACCAATGGCAACTGCATGCCCAACTGCCTATGCCAATGACAACTTCGTGCCCAACTGCCTATGCTAATGATAACTTCATGCCCAACTGCCTATGCAAATGACAACTGTATGCCCAACTGCCTATGCCAATGATAACTGCATGCCCAACTGCCTATGCCAATGACGACTTCATGTCCAACTGCCTATGCCAATGACTTCATGCCCAACTGCCTATGCCAATGATAACTTCATGCCCAACTGCCTATGCAAATGACAACTGCATGCCCAACTGCCTATGCCAATGACGACTTCATGTCCAACTGCCTATGCCAATGACTTCATGCCCAACTGCCTATGCCAATGATGACTTCATACCCAACTGCCAGTTTCACGAAGCGTGTGTACCGTACAAACAAACTTATGTGGACGTCTGACGTAGATCATGTAGAAAACATGCTTAGTGTTGCTAACATAGACGTAAAATACTTGAGTGAAACAAAGACTGCATAGTGGTCATACAAGTCACATAGGTTCTGTAGTATACTTTCTATTGAAATGAGTCACAACATGTAACAAAACAGGTAAACAGAAACATTACAAAACAAACCCCTTCAACAACGAAGATGATTCCGTTACATTTATAAAGAAAAACGTTACATGACCATCAAAATGGTGTAAACAAATGTGTATTCATGGTTGATATAATAACTGACTGTGGTTTATTAGTTATGTTATTATTCTATACTAATCACTGGTTAAAATATTTATGCCCTAACAAGTCTAACAGATGGTGATGAAAGAACTGGGACTTACCTCTCATCAGTGGTGATGAAAGAACTGGGACTTACCTCTCATCAGTGGTGATGAAAGAACTGGGACTTACCTCTCATCAGTGGTGATGAAAGAACTGGGACTTACCTCTCATCAGCTGTACAAGTCCAGACAGGATCTCTGTGACAACTGAGACGGGATGGTGTGCCGAGTCGAGGCTTGACTCACTGTGGTTCAGTACGACCTTGCTGCCTTGCACACGGATGTATGGGTCTGAAGCCACAGCTCACATGTCATTGTTATTTTCAGAGAAAACTTTAGCTACACAAAACATGTTAAAAATTAAGATATCCTGTCTACAGGATTACAATGGAATGATTAGATGTCAGTTTCTAAGGTGGCCTTCTCTTAAAGCGAAACAAAAGTCAGAGTTACAAAGACATAACCATTTGCAACTACAATTAAGATAAGAATATCATGTCAGTGGTTTACTAGGAAACCTCTGTTGAACTTCATCTCTGTTGAACTTCTTGAACTGCATCTTAATAGTAGGATATGGTCAGGCTGTTTGCATCCAAACTCTACTTATGTAACATATTTTGGCCTCTGTTTATTCAATTAGTCCTCTTTCTGAAAAAAAATAGCACGTTTGCTTGAGATTTTTTGTTGGTTCTGTACATACCAGCATCACTTAAAGCTGCTTCCTTAAATGGTTCAGCCCATCGTGAATCCGGTTCATTTATGTCCAGATGTGTAGTGTGTGACTAATTTAAGTAACGTGTGCAGTCTTTTTAATAAAAAATGCCTAGTTTTGTTCAAATCATCTAAAGAGTTTACTACAATAAACACAATGTGAGTCACTGCCAATAACGCCCATGACTTCAATCCTCTCGTCGATCAAATAATAACGTTATGAAATTTTGACCGAGGGTGAAATTAACGATTTTTCAGCATTCCGATTTTCACTTCACTTAATGCTTGAACAAGGTGACTAAATAAACACAGATATGACAGAGAACAAGAAGGCCACTGTAAGAAAGAAAAACATGAGGCAAATAAACCAATTAGCTTGTTTGCCCAAACTAGGAAAAAGAACTGAATATCAACCGATATAATATTGACCATCCCACTGCACAAAATGACAAACCTGCATTTTCATACGTGTGAGCAAGTCTTCGACAGGGGATCTGTGGACAACAGCTGTTGACAATCACCCTGGTGAGGTTGATGTTCATGCGATCGGCCATCTCCTCCAATCTAAAAATGAATTAAACATTATGGTAGAAGATATTGACCCTCACATAATCGGTATAACCAAATCATGGGCCAACAAAGACATAGCAGATGCTGAAATAGATCTGACAGGATACGTAATGTTTAGGAGAGAGTGAATAGGAAGAAGGGGAGGGGGAGTATTCAGGCTTACAAAATAAAATTAGAAAGGGAAGCTGATTGCAATGAAGCTGTTTGGTGCAATATAGTTACAGGAAATTCAAAATTAACTATTGGATTAGTTTACTGAAGTACAAATATAAACTAAGAGGATAACACAAAATACAAAATACTACAAAGCAAGTGAGTAAATGTATCATAATGGGATATTTTAACCATGGACATATATGCTGGAAATCTCTTGAGAGCATAGGGGGTGAGGACCAACAATTTCTATTTTTAATACAAGATAACGTCCTCACTCAACACGAGCTAGAACCAACCAGGGGAGAGAATGCATTAGATATAGTTTTGTCTTCACAAAATGAATTAGTGGACAATGTCAACATACATGAACCATTGGGTAACAGTGATCATAATCAAATACATTTTGACATCAAAATAAATTAAGTAAACATAAAAAGAAATACGGGAGAAACTTCCACAAAGGTACATATAAAGATATGAGAAAATACTTAGCAAAGCTAGATTGGAATAACACGCTGAGGAATAAGACCGTAATTGAAAGTTGGAACATTCTAACCTATGAAATTGAGAGTATCATTGAACAATTTGTTCCTTTGAAAAAAAAACAAGGAAAACGGTCTAGAAAGAAACACTTGTCAAAAGAAGTTATTAAAAAAATAATGTACAAGCAAACTACATATGTATGTGGAGGCTTTATAGGTGTACCAGAAAGGATGAAGACTACACAAATTACAAAGAGGCACTTAATGCAGCTATGACAGAAATTACAAAATCTAAAAGAAGCTGTGTATAAAAATCAGCATGTAACACAGCAAGTTACAGAAGGGTTTTTATGCATATGTCAGGAGTAAACAAAACAAGGTTGGACGACTAGAAATATATCTCAAGGTTTTTTAATGGTGGAAGAAATAAATGGATAATTCAGTTGAGTGTTTACCAAAGAGGATATTAGTTCATCACCAGTTCCAGGTGCTAAATTTCAGGAGGTTAAACCGGACTATTTAGCGCAGTTAATTTTAACTCCAGAAATGGTAAAAAATAAATTAAAGGCAATGAAGGATAATAAATCACCTGGAGTGGATGGAATTCCACCAAAACTACTAATGGAAACAGTAGAACAAATTAGCATACCACTTGCAAGAGTGTTCAACTTGTCATTAAAAGAGGGCGTGGTTCCTTTTGAATAGAAATAAGCAAACATTAAAATTACAGACCAGTGAGTTTAATATCAGTGGTTTGTAAATTATTAGAAAGGCTAATCAAAGACCATATGGTGGACTTACTTGTTAGGCATAAATTATTAAATCCATCTCAACATGGATTCCTACAAGCAATGTCATGCTTAACAAATGTGTTATGTTTTTTTGGGAAGAAATTGTTAAGTAGATAGATAGATAGATTTTCAGAAAGCTTTCGACAAAGTGCCACATCAAATATTACTATTTAAATTAAAAGCCCATGGTATCGGTGACGGCAATCGATTGGATAGAAAAATGGCTGACTGAGAGAACACAACGTGTTGTAGTAGATGAAGAAGTTTCAAACTGGAAATGAGAATTGAGTGGGGTACCACAAGGATCAGTATTAGGACCTTTATTATTTTTAATATATATCAATGACTTGATATATCAAGCAATGTACTGAAAATTGCAGTTATTTACTCTGTACATATTTATGAATGTTTAGTACAGATAAAGATAAAAATAATTGGTCAATTAAAAGTTTTCGTTCTAGTGTGCTGTTTTGAGTTACCTCAAAAGCGAAAAATCTTTAGTGAACAAACTACTAAGTGCTGCATAGGCTGCGTATATAGGAGAATCCACAGATATCTCAATTTGTTGTCATTATTTGGCGAATGTTGTATAATAATGTAGTATCTTAGCAAGTTTTTTGTCTGAAATAGAATTATGTTTTCACTGTGTTTATTAATGTCAGACACATGACATTCTTACACCATTAAAGACGTCAGATTCACCAAAAGTACATTTTCTACAATAAAAAAACTGCATAATTTGTTTTAATTGTTGCACTAACTGCAATAAAAAAATTTTAAACGGATAATGATCTTAGAATACAGAGCAATAGGAAAACCCACAATTTCAGAAAGACCGGGGATATTAAAAATTTATACTTTGAAATATACTGATCAAACTGTAAGGCTGTTTTTCTCCTTTATTAATATAATAATAATAAAAATTTTATTACAAAAAGGGGTGGGGGGGTTGTTGCAATAAGCAGCACAATTCCATCAGACTTCGCTGAGTCTTCCTAGATTTCCTAGTAGGCACCACAACGTGTGGGAGATGCACACTATAAACACACTAACTCATCAGAAACACAGTTTGAACAAACACACTACCTCGTGGGAGGCACACTGTGAACGAAAATGAGACGTCCCAGAATTTCAGTCGGTCCTCTTTCCATCACGTGGAAACACTCTGAATTCTCGGTTTCTGAAAAAAGGAAATTGACGTGTCAATTACATGTGGCAATTGACAAAGTCAACATAGTTTTCAGATAAAACTATTTTCATACTTTCCTTATTTCTTACTAAATGGGTGTGCGGTAGCTACTGGTCTGCATATCAATTGAATTGACCCTTCTACCTGGTGTCTGTGTGTGATCTTTAACTTCCCCTGGCATTGACACCAGATAGAAGGGTCCTGCTTAATGATGGGTGAGCATGCTAAATGCCTAGCACTGTCACTGTCACTAAACGGCCATCATTAATCGGCTTGGCTGTACCAAATGGTCATATTCGCTTGTGTTTGTTCGAAAATACTTGTGAGCACAGCATATGTGATCCAACATGGGCGTCATCTTGGATTACGCACCAGGAAGTTGATGCAACAGTGGGGCCACACAGTGGACTGGTTGTTGTTGAAAAAGTCCAAACTCCCAAATTTGACTACAGACTTCCAAGTATGAGCAGTGCACTGGGCTCCCTCTGATTTCCCACGAAAATAAATGCCTGTGTGCTAAATACTACCTACCTTGAGATTTTCCTTCCCATTCCGCAACCAGAGTCGTCAGCCCCTTCATGTGTTCGTACACAGACTGTAGATAGTCCACGCTGGTTACATCATTCCTGGGCATTTGTCTACACAGAAAATAGTCATAGTAAAAATGTAATTTTGTAACAGTATCTAGTTAAAATAATAATCCTATCCTGAAGAAGTATGATTTCTACTCTGGAGATTTCATAAATAATTAACATTGACAGACAAATACTTTTTAAGAATGAAAGCGACATAGAGAGTGTGGAGTTAGTAACATGAATGTTTGTACTGCTTAGAAAGATCTCCCATTGAATGGTGCAAAAGTTTTTCTGTCGTTGATGTGCTATTGTGTATTATTGAAAACAGGACTGGATTATACCTGACAAACCGAATCATCAATTACAATACTAAATGCTCTGTGCTACATGCTATCATCATCGCAAAGGTCCAACAAACCGTCTAAGGAAGGCAGTAATGCCCTCTGCCGGCAGACTTTGTTTGCAGACAGAAATGAGTTCTTTCATCGCCACGGTGAGCACAGGCCTGTGCTGTCCCGTCCGGGCGCCATGCGGCGACGTTGCCAGCGCCTCATCATCCATGAATATCAAACTGTTTCTGCGTCTTGACTCTGTAATAGTACCGCGTAGCTGGTTTAAAGCTGACTCAATGCGCCCCATTGTGGCCACATATGACTTCAACTGTGTCCCGTCCAATGGCTGGGTCCCGGTTCTCAATGCCAAATTTGCGCTTTTCTTGAAGTATCGTGGGTTGCTGGGCATCTCTGTGTTTCCAAGATCCAGAAGCGAGAGCATATTATGTAGAAATCCAAACATGCCCAAAATCATCGGTGTGGGCGGACATTGACGCTCATGGACAGCACCCTCTGGTGGCAGTCTCTTTTTGGCCATGTCCAACAGATCGATGGCCGATTGCCATGACTGGCTCGCGCCACATGCAAGGTCGAGCACAATCAACCCCGGCAGGCTCTCTTCCGCAATCTGTGCTGCCAAAAGTGGCGCCATCTGTCTCAGTTCTGGTGTCACACTGATGCCGAAGTTAGGGAGATTGCTCAGCCCCAGCACCTGGTCAACTGTGGCTGTCACCCCCATGGAAGCCACTGCAGCCGCCGCAGCGTTAGCGATGGCACCGAGACCTTTGGCCTTGACCTTTGCTGTTGTTGTAGGATAGTGCATGTGAGAGTCCTCGCGCTGAATTTTCTTCACAGCTGATGAATAGACTTTAGCAAAAGTCATCTCTGCGGCCGTGTTGTCTTCCAGATCAAACATCTACAGTTAAAAGAAAAATATGTAAATTTCCAGTGACAAATGTCAGCAAGTGAAACAAGAAATTAATGTCAGCAAAGGGTAAGTTAGTTAGTGTTAGTGTAGCTCCTAGTAACTATGGGCATTAACTACTGATTCAATCAACAAATCATATCATAATATTTCACAAACATATGGTATGTGTTGTATCTATATTATTACATAACATTTTATATACAACAATATACATGAAATGAGTTACACAGTTTTACTGGTCTAGGTTTGTTAGTGTGTTAACCATTATGTGGGTTTATTCAGTAATCACGTACTACAACAGCAAAACCATAAATTGTGTCACCTATCCTGCACAAATTACTGTTTTAATTATTTAAACCATATATTATCCTACTGCATTTTGACTGGTCTCATTATGATCACTACAATATTAATCAGTATATTTAGTTAGAGAATAATAATACAGCACTAATTTATACACAGTGGTAATTTATACACAGCACTAATTTATACACAGCACTAATTTATACACAGCACTAATTTATACACAGCGTTAATTTATACACAGCGTTAATTTATACACAGTGCTAATTTATATACAGCACTAATTTATATACAGTGCTAATTTATATACAGCCATAATTCATATATTGCACTAATTCCCACTTGGTAGATTGATGCACAGTACATAATAACAAATATATGTATATATATAAAGTTGTAGGTTAAACAAAATACATTAATAAATAAATAAAAAGCTGGTAAGACAAATTATGCCAATAGATGCTCATCACAATATACATTAATTTAGCAATTAATGAATTTATCTATGAGAAATAGCTTTAAAAAGGTGAGTCTTATGATTTTCTAAAATTTATGATTGTTCTAGATGCCCAAATGTTTGCTGGCAATGCATACCACAGTGTCGGCACTATTATGTTAAGTGCACAATTGCCTACATTTAATGCCACAGATTACCTTAACAACTTGCTCTGCCTGTTCAAACTTCCCCCGTCTCAGACACATGGTCAGGAGAGCAATTCTGGATGACAACATCTTCGGGATGATCCCGTGTCGCGTGCGATACAGACAGTGTGCCAAACTGCCCCGTTTGTGTTTCCGCCTCGCTCTATGACTCATTGCGGTGTCATTGCTTGCAGCGCCATCTGTGCTGTGGCGTGATTCGCTGTCTGGAATGTCGGATTATTCTGTTGAAGGAGTTATTTTCTTGGGTCCAACAAACATGAAATTACGATTTTCAAATGATTTTCAAGAGCTATTATCAGAGTTGAGGTAACAAACATGTATACTGTATTCAAACAATTCAATACAGTAAATTGCTCACTACGAGATTTATTTAATTATGAGGATAGACCTGATCCAGTAGTTTTCTAGAATATGTATTTCAAAACAACAAAACAACAAAGCAACAAAACAACAAAGCCAATAATAAACCAAGAAATCATTCAGTACATTGCAACATATTGGTATTGTTATTATTGTAAAATAAACACCACCATATTACAGTTTATGTTTGTTGTTACTGAAACACCACATTTATTGGATGCACAATATACTGATATGATATGGAGGGAACTTATTGTTCAATTTAGATCAAATTCTTAAGAATATTCAAAATTTTCCCCAATTTCGCCTACAGATTTATCACTGCTTAACACTAATCTGTTCTAGATGACATACTGTCACTTTAAAGGTAAAAACTATGATAGGTTTTATTGTAAAATCATGTTACACAGTGCAAAGTTTGAATATAAACTATATATATATATATATTTGACAACCCAAATGCGTTTTAGAGAACGATATAAAAAATATATTTCGACGGGCTAATACCATGTTTACATTACACGTAATTTTACAGGTGGTAATGTTATGCCCATCATGTGATCTTGTGAAAGCCTAACGCTTATTAACTTTGTCAACAGGTATTGGAAACTGTTGACAACTGTCCGGCGAGGTCGAATTTCATAAAGAGATAATAGTAAAATAACTTTTTTATTTGTTTCATTAAAACACATTGTGGCGGTCAAAATGTCAAAGTACATGTAAATATACTTTATACCATGTAATGTGATTTACGTTAAAAACAGGACTTTGTAACCGTAATAAGATAAGAGAATAAGTACAATATTCAGGATGGGCCAACCTGTGGTGCCAGTAGTGGAGACAGACAGAGTGTTTCTCCGTCTCTTCTTCACATTTGATCCAGGACCACCAAGTTCTACAAAACACACTATTGTAGTCAGTCTGCACATGTTCCATTCGATACAAAACTAGGAATGTGAACAGTGAAATTATCTCAAAGTATTAATAAAACATATAATAATAAAATTAATATGTTGAGATGTGTATTACAATTTCAAGACAATTGTAATAATTATATTAATGAATTTCATTTTAATGTAATTTCTTTTTATATGTAATTTAATACTTCCTATAATTTCATTTTTAATGTAATTTAATTGTTTAATTTTAATGTCAAGTGCAACGAGTAGTTTTTCAGTAGATTTACCGCTACATAAATGTAATATTTATTTATACAATGCCACAGTTAAATGAGATTACACATTCCTACAGCATAATGTATATACAAAGGCGTTTTTGTTATGCATTACTCAGTCATCAAAGTTTCTGATTTTTTGTATCTTACACTAATGTTTGAAAATATTTAAATACAAATGTCTGAAGCAAAAAATTTAATATAGAGATATTTCTGAATTCCTAATATCATATTTACAGCTCTAATGCAACAATATGTAAAGCTCCATCCTCAGTTAATTTAGCCCATCATGAATTGGGTTCGTTGTTCCAACCTGTAGTGCGTCAATGGTAGTAAATATGTGCAGTCGGTTCAATAATAAAAGAAAACATACCTTTATTAAAACAAACGTTGACCATTTCTTACCAGACATGGTCAAGAATAATTTAATAGCTTGTTCGATGATTTCATAAAAATTTAATCAACACATTTATAAAAATGAGCTGGCATGTCATAGTGGATACAGGCATGGGGTGATTAGTTAAAGTAACTTAAACTTGGATTAACTTAACTTGTATTTTGTAAGTTAACTAGTTAAGTTAATGATTACACAATGATTAGATTATTTAGACTACATGTAAATCTGGAGTTTATAGGATGCGCAGCCAGACTATTTACTCTCTTGTATCCTGTATAATAGTTAACCTAGAAACTCCACGTCTTACCCGCTGAGCTAATGTCCTTTCACCTGTATCTGTGCATGTGGATGACGTTCATCTAATCACTGTACAAAAATAAGTTAACTGAAAATTAATTGAATTTGATCAGTTAATTTCACTACAAGTTAAGTTAATCTCCAAAAGTTAACTAGTTAAGCTAAGTTAATGTCAACATAACTTTTGCAAGTTAACAATTAAGCTAGGTTAATTGCCCTGTGCCTGGTGGACACTAGAAAGGTTCGATTTGTCAAAAAATTTTTCTGAAACAAGACAAGCGAAAAAATCGAATTGAGGTGGGAGTTTTAAATAAGATCCTCAGTGACACCACCTACCCTCTTCCTCGTCACTACTTCCCTCCTCCCCCATCCGTCTCCACTCGTCGTCAATCTTCCCAAACTGCTGAGTCATCCAGTCGGGTGACACCAACTGGAACCGCCAGAGGGCCTCACTGACATACTGAGTCAGCCGGCTGATTCGCTGCGTTAGTTGCGCATTCTCCACACTTGTTGTAACCACGCCGTCCAACAGGGCCTGCAGGTGTCTGGTGTCTCCATCAGACTCGGGGATGGAGCCTTGTGCAAGGAGGGAATATCGACATGCAGACAGGTCGACAAGCGAGTCCCTCAAGGTCATCAGAAGGTCACGCACAATGTACTCGTGCACGAGGAAACCAATGTGTTTGGAACCGCCTGAACTTGCACCACTGTTGACACTGCAACTTCCTGACTTGCCTGTTTTTATCTCCAACGTGGGAGAGCTTTCGCTCTCTTTCCGTTTGTCTTGTGCTTCACTCGACATTTTGATCAGAGGTGTCTGCTGCAGATGTTGAAATGTGTCATGATTTTCCGCAACGGCGCCAGCATCTGACGATGTCTCTGACTGAAAATACTGCACATCTTGATCGGCATTCCCACAAGGCACTTGGGTGAACAATGCCCGTTGCTTTGATTCACTAGGATAACACTTTAACATTCCACCGATACTGTTTGCACTTGGTGACCTGGGAGTTGTTGGTGTCGCCGCACCAGTGCCCTCTGTGGCTTCCTGTGTTCCGCCCTCCGATCCCTGCTCGCCGCTGTCGGAAGGCTCCGATGATTCTGCTACATCCTGGTATGTTACAAAGAGCAGCGAGAACAGATTCTCAAGAATCTCGATGCGGAACGCGAGCGGAAAAATCCTATGGACATACTCGGCAGCCATTTGCAATTTTCTCACAACGTTTTGCTCGTACATGTTTTGCAGCATGTCCAATGGTGATGTGCAGAATTCCGACACAGAACTAGACAAAGAGGTGAAGGTTTCTTCAGATCTCTTGAGTAACTGTGCACTTGAAAGGTTCTTAAATTGCGACATGTCGATATCTACATCAGAGCTCCCACCAACTGACATCATTCGGTGGTACGCAACAACGGTCTCACTTGTGTCGTCCCAATTTGTGGGGTCAGCAGCGAAAGAAATTGCGTCCATGACATACTTAATGGCACGGAAACCTTGGTAGATGGCAGCATCAACCTCCTGTTCAAGGCCTCTGATTGGCTGAATAGAACTGTCCAATGGTGTGGCATCTTCCAGTGAGAAACGGACTGTTTTCTTCAGATCACTGTTGTCTGAAAGCAGAAGATACAAGTCTGAACAGTAAGTGCACCTGTACTTTGAAACGACCCGTCTACTCTCTGGTGGAACTGTTATGTAGCAAACATAGTGTAATTAATCTTCAACTTAATAAAAAAGAATAATCATTAAGGTCATAGGAAACACCCTGTAGGTGATAGTCACATGTCTGATCATCAGAATTACGATTACATATTCATTCATTCATTATGTGGGGAGCGGCGGTCTAACAGTTAGAGCACCCGCCTGTCGGTCGAGAGGATGGTGGTTTGATTCCACCTCCGCCATTTCGAAGCTTGGGCAGTTTCATTCACCTCACTTTGTTGTGTCTTTTGGAAGAGACTCTAAAAGCTGTTGGTCCAAACTCCTGCGTTAGCCCAAAATTGGGCTGTTTGGAGTATACTTACTCTTGAAATTCAAAATATAGGCCACCACTTCTGGGATTGTATATCAAGCAATTTTTTAAGGCAATCTATGAGCTCAAATCAGGACCATAGATCTTGGGGATGGAACCGTAGATTTTTCACATTTGTAAAATATATACTTGTTGGTGCCAATGGGACCGCAGAATTCTGAACTCTTGGTTATAAAGAAAACTTAAAATTTTCCCATACAGAATGTAAAAGAAGCATTGATGGTGGCATGAACCCTGGCAGTGGCATAGAAGCTCGGATCAAGGTCAAGTAACTCACCAGAACTGTGAAGTGCTGCCTTGGCTGGGGAAAATTGTAACACCCTACCAGGGTCAAGTAACACCCTACCAGGGTCAAGTAACACAATATCATGGTCAAGTAACACCCTACCAAGGTCAAGTAACACCATATCATGGTCAAGTAACACTATATCAGGGTCAAGTAACACCCTATCAGGGTCAAGTAACACGATATCATGGTCGAGTAACACCCTACCAGGGTCAAGTAACACCATATCATGGTCAAGTAACACTATATCAGGGTCAAGTAACACCCTATCAGGGTCAAGTAACACGATATCATGGTCAAGTAACACCCTACCAGGGTCAAGTAACACCATATAATGGTCAAGTAACACCATATAATGGTCAAGTAACACTATATCATGGTCAAGTAACACCATATCATGGTCAAGTAACACTACATCAGGGTCAAGTAACACCCTATCAGGGTCAAGTAACACAATATCATGGTCAAGTAACACCCTACCAGGGTCAAGTAACTCACCAGAACTGTGAAGTGCTGGCCTGGTCTGGAGGAACTGTAACACCCTGTCGGGGTTCAGCGATGACAACTGCATGCACTGGTTTAACATGTACAACACTGAGTGCTGCTCCAGGCCTTGGAAGAAATGTAGCTCATCCAAGTTTATTGTGTCTTCTGGTGATTCTGACAGACTTCTGTTTAGTGGGAAACACAAAATAAACCCACAGCTATTGTCACTCAACATGACACGTCATGCAACAGTTGATATATTTCAACAGCAGTGACATTCTTATTGTCAATATTCTGAATGGTACCTGAAAGTACCATTAAACTCATTGCACAGAAGTACCTTGAATTCCATTCCTAGATTGAAATTTACATGAAACATGTCATTTGCAAATCATTATTAAAAATTATAATCATCTGCTGTTACTTTGTCAATGAAAGATATACCGTATTTGACCTATTAAGTGTACATGCCCTCATTAGTGTACACCCCTTTTTTAATCAGCAAGATCCAAAATTATTGTAGTGTATTGTAGTGTGAAACAACTGAAAAATGGCGCCATCTGGTGTTAAACAGTTGGCACCACTTTTCAGTTGTTCTACACTAGTCACGAAATGACACCATTAGTGGTAAACAGTTACCTTATTGTCTAAAGAAAAAAAATTTGGTGTACGCTTATAAGAACAGATTCCTTGAAATTTTTTTCAAGCATACTGCACACTTATTGGGTCAAATACGGTATCAATATCTACACATCAGGAATTGCACATAATATTTAGTGCAATACTGTCATCTTAACAACACGGATTGGTGAGATCACAGACAAATGAGTACAGAGTTGAAATATAGCACCTCATTGTTGTTTTCAAAGTATTATAAATTAGATTGTGTTGATATTTTCAATACATTTATTTGCTGCATGTATTATGTTGGTATAAATTTAAAATATGTTACAAGAGGAACTGATCCAATGTTCACTAGTGGTTCAACTATATTAGATAATTTTATTTATCTATCGACCTAACATCAACAGTTGTCAATTAGAGCAGTCATTCACAGATTTAGCCTTTTAATCAACCACCTCCAGGGCTATGTGATAACAGTAGTAGTAGTTTTACAATTATTGCGATACCATTACAATAGTAAAACTTTCCCCAATAGTCACCTGTAGTTTTCAGTTTGTAACAGAAATATTCCTCACCTGACATTGTCTCGACACCACTGAGCCAATGTCACCTGTCTCTGCAGTCTGTTACACTCCAACATCAACGTTGCATTGCAGGTCGGTGGATGCTACAAGCAGACAAAGACAAGTGCAGTCGGCCAGCATAAGATGTATATTTTATTGTCTCATAACAAATTCAGTATCTTCCACTTCTAATAGTGTTAACTTGTTAGAGGACATTGACCGCAAATCGAACAAAAACATCTCTCCTAAAATGACTAGGTAGTCTTCCGACTAGGAACATGCAACATTCACAGGCTTCTAGTGCAGTGTTTACCACTTAATAGTCATCCCTGAACAAAGGAGGACGATTGTCTGATAAAATTGCTACTCAGGCTCTGACTTTGTGCTTTCACATTTCTAATCAAAGATTCATTATTATTAATTACTAAGATGCATTTCTGAATCCATATTATCAATGTTATGAAAAACCCTATAATTGACCATCAAGTACTAGTAGAATACATTGGTCAGTATACCTTTGGCGAACAGATGGTCTGCAGCAATGTCTGGACATTGTCCAATGTGCAGCAGTGACCACAGCCCACTAGCAGGACCAGTGGCCGCAGTGGAGCCAGTTCGTCTGGAGCAAGTAGAGCCGACAGTCGTTCCCAGTCAGTCAACTCAATCAGACGCAACGCTGTCTCCTGCACAACGAAAAAGATAATAATCCATACGATATAAAAACTTCTATCGCATCTGAATCATCGGAAACCGCAACTCAGAAGCTCATAATAAAAGGGTTAGGCAATAAAAAGATTGGTAAACAATGTTAAAGATATCAACAGATAAAAATGCTACGGAGCTAAGGAGGGTGATCTAGGGTAAAAACTAGTCTTCAGATGATTGCAACATTTTATTATGTTTCCTGATGACCTAACATTAACCAGGGTGAATTCAACAGGTTTGTGTGGAAACTGAGAACGCCCAAGTTCTAAGAAGATTGGCTGCAGATTGTCCCATTTTAGGAGGAGACTGTTGTGAAAGTCTGTAGTCTAGAGCACAGATGGAAAGCACATGTCAAACAATACAATTATTTCCTACTTATGTGCAACTGAAATCAAGAATATCACGTCAGCGGTTTACTCAGAATGTGTTTTAAAAGTGGGAGATCCTGGTCATTTCTCATGCTGATTGAGGGCCGACAAGTTAACCAGAGAGACTGATAAGCGCATGTGCAGTTCTATGAAGTCGGGGTAACCTAGACTACAAGTGACGTATTAAGGTATGCTAGAACCAATGCAAAGTCTCAAACAAACATGATATTTTGCCTGAAAGGGGACTAGTTTAGTAAACAAAGGCCAAAATATGTTACATAAGTTTGGACGCAAACAGCATGGCCATATCCTGTTGGCAAGTACAGGAATAGGTATATACAAATATATTTTCATTTGGCAAGCGGATATTTCCAGAATACCACACTCGTGATGTAAGGTTATGTCCATTGAATTAAGATACTGTGTGCTCAACAAGGTTTTCCTAGTAAACCACTGGCATGATATTCTTGATTGCAGTTGCAAATGGTTGTTTTAGTAACTCTTATAGGTGCATAGGTCCTAAACCTTGACTTTTGTTTCCCTTTAAGATATAACCTTTGACACTCATGACATAGGTCCTAAACCTTGACTTTTGTTTCCCTTTAAGATATAACCTTTCAACTGTAAAAACATACCACTATGCTGTCGAGAAAGTGTCTGTTTTCCATCCAGCATATGGTGAACATATCCTTCCATGCCTCGTCTCTCGCTGGATTTCGGGACAATCCCACAATGCACTTCTGGAAATCAGTGAGTTTATCATCAAGAAAAACCCCAACATTCCTACATTCAGCTGACTGGTACGAATTGAACGTGTACCGACAGTGAACGTGATTGAACAATTCCACAAGGTGGCTGCCATTCCGCCCCAGCAGAGCAGAATACACTCGATCCCATCGGAGAAAGGAAGACTCTTGGTGAAGGATGTTAATGATTTCTTGTAAGAGTTCCCCAACGGGAACACATGTCCTGAGTTGTCGGGGTGATGGCTCAAATCTTGCGAGGAGAGAATAAAACTTGTGGAGGTCTTCGCCAAATTGATCGTTCTCGTTGCCGGGAACCTTTAGCTGGTGCAACATCAGAGTGAGGCTGGTCAGGTGACAGACAAGCAACTGGTCATCTGTTGCAGTGTTGTGGGATGCATTTGCGGTGACCAGTGCACGGAGAAGCGCACATCCTTTGGACGGGTTTTCCAGTAGGAGTCGACCAATAAACTGTTCACAATCAGCTGACAGTAGCTTTGGTCCAGTCTTTGGCTGTGGTCGTCTGGCACATGATGAGGAGTGGTGGACATACAACTCCTGAAAGAAGACATACTCCATTACAGGCTTCAATGAGGATAAGTACTGTAGCTGCAAAATATTATAGCATAACATATCAGATTACTACTGCAAATTGAGGTTCAAAACAGGTACTGCCACCAGGTTAATAGTGTTAACTAGAGTTAATTCTTCATAAGATGTAATTAAAAAAATTCCCAAATAACACGATTATTCCACTCCTTAACCGGATTCCAACAAGAATTTGTGAAAAAATTTATGACAAAATTACAACATACTGATGATAATAATAAAATGATAATTAAAAGCAATGCTTTACTTAATTTCCTGACTGCATAGCATGTAATAATAAATATGGATCTGAACACTGCATTTAATATATATTACTGGAAGTTATTTATAATTATTATTTGTATAACATATGCATTATAAATGTTCCATATTGTCCTTGCACGTACAAACATTTATTTACTTTAAAAATTAATAAAAGGTCACCTGAATGATATCAGAGCTGACGTCCGTGCAACAGTCCACGAGCAGGAGTCTGAAGTGTACATCTTCCTGCAACTCCTCAAAATCATCCTGAAAACATAGGAAACAGAACCCAGCAGCACTGAGCAGTAGAATCCTCGGCAAATGGTCTCCCTGATCAACAAACATCCTCTTTCCGAACCACTTTTTTACAGATTGACTACATACACTGTATAAATGACTGCCCATTTGGGAACCAGCTACAGCAGATTAGCTAACTGGTTCCAGCTTACAAATGCCAACAGCAAGTTAACCAAAAGCAAACATAACTGTAAACCACCAAAATAACAGAGAGTAGTGGATGAAGACGATCAGAACGTATTTTTACAGTCATGATTCCATTTGTATACATAATATATGGATTGCACCACACAAAAATAATTCTTACCCTAAAAATCAGCCAGTTTAACATCATGACCTGGTCTCGTCTTCATCCAGTTAGTCTAGGCACCACTGACATCGATTATTTTGTATTAGTAACACAGACTAATGAAACTATCATTTCAAAAAATGTACCAGTCCGTGGAATGATCTAGATATTAGTCTTGGACTAGCGGACTAGCATTAATTTGGAACTATCTGACATACAAATAAATATATAATATATATATATATATATATATATATATATATATATATATATATATATATATATATATATATATATATATAAAGATGAATTGCAATACCTGGTTGCACGTGGTTAGTCCAAGTTTCTGATATTCTTGCAGACATAACCAAGACAGGTGATGCGGTGTGAGAATTGATGCGGACCCAAGACTGAAACAGATGTGATGATGACAGTTTAATGTGGTAATTGTGAAACATACAAGTAATACATACACATGTTATTCAAATAATTATATTGTGTGTCAAAAGCTGCATAAAATTATTGTATTATGCAAAATTACACCATTTTATAAACATATCTTGTAAATACACACTAGCATGACTTACGAACTTTCGAATCCGAAAAGAAATATGATGACAAGGGGGGTTAAAGTGCATGTTACATTGGATTCAGGCGCACAGTAATTACTAATTAGCAAATAGTTGCACCATTTGCAATACCGTGACATGTTCCGAGACATACATGTATAGTATCTGTGTTACACAACCAGCACAAATTTAATGTCACTGACATATTGAAGCGTTATGTGTGTGACATTCAGACAGCATTTTTCATCCTTAAAACTCTGCAGATTCATGTTTATTTAATGCTGACTGCTTTAACTTTTATCATAGCATTGTTCGATTTGTTCCACATGTTGTTTAATAGGTAGGGTAGAACAAATTTATTTTTTATTAGTAATTGATTTTTTTAATACATTACATGGAGCATTATGTGTGTGATGTAGAAAAATAAAAATTCAAACGGGTGCATTAGTTATTGCCAAAAGTCTGTGAAGTTATGGCTCTGGGCGACTTAAATTTTTTACTACAGTGTTGTCCTGGCTATATCACATTTATGTGTTTGTGACACGTTTGACATTGCAAGAAATGTTGCTAAACCGTAGCCAAAGCGATATCAATAGGGAGCATTTGTTGTATTTTTAATCAACACCGTTGCCCAACATGTAACTGAATGGTCATTCTACACTGAAATAATGACCGGTCATGTTAATAGTCTTGGCCCCGTGTCGCGCCACTTTTATGTACGCTTCTGGTGAATTAATCTGGAACCTGCTTAAAGTTTCTCTAGGCTGGCGCCGCGTAGCGCCACCTGATGTCCTGTGACGTGTACACTCTTGGTGTACCATGTTATGAAAACAAAACAATCTGTCACATGTGTACAAGTATTTTATTCAGTATTATGTATTACATTATACTGATCCTGCCTTGAAAATAAATGTTTCAAAACTGCATTCTTTCGATGTTCTTATTTGTTGTTGATGTCGTTCATACATCCTATCTTCAAAGCATTTACTTTCTATCATAAAATTATTGATTAGCAAGTGGGCTACCTAAGAAGCTGTCAGGATACTTCACATTGCAAGGTTGGTAGCCCAACTGGCTCCCTTCCATGCTAAATCTCACCCCTGTAATTGTGATAAAATATTTATTTAACAGCATATTTATTTAATATGCCCACAATATTAGATAAAAACCCACAAACAAAAACAGCATAATTAAAAATAAACAGTATATATGGAGTGCTAAACCTCATTATAGAACTTATTATCAAACATTTAGTTTGCAAACAGTGTCAATTATACTGACCCACAGCTGTGTGCCAATATGTCACCATTTCAAAGTTCATTAAATATGAGCCTTTTTTATTATTTCTGCTCCAGAGAATGCTCTTTTTCAGGTATACTCCTGAAGTAAATAATAAATTTTATTGTTCTATATGTTGAGGAAATAATTTAGGGTGCTGTTTTTAAGATAAACTATTTTCAATGAATAAATAAATTATTTTACAGACGATTTCTCACAAGTCCTGTTTTTTCTAAACATTCAACATTTTGATTTTGTTATGCAGTGATTGGTCAGTATTAGATAAAAATGATATGGCAATGTAAATCAACAAAAGTAGCTAGATTATATTGTCAACTGTATCGCTGTCAAATTCTGATTGCTAAATGGCCTAAATTTTACATGGAGGTCAATTTATATAGGATACTGCAGGATCTGTTAGAAATTCATATATATTTTATAAAAAAAATATGAAAATATGAACAGCTTAGAACATGTTTCCAAATTGTACTAATATATGTATCAACTACTAATAATCACACACATATATATATATATATATATATATATATATATATATATATATATAGCACAATGATAAAAATTTGTAATGCCCGGTGAATGAAACGAAGAGGAACACTGAGTCATTGAATCATTTGATGCTGAACACGTGCAAATCAGACATTTTAAAGAGAGAGAATTAAGGATATGTTTCCCCTGGTGTGTCAATTATTAATAAATTATTGTTATGTTGCTCCCTTGTCACATATTAGTAACTAAATTAGGGCAATTAAAACCTGTGAAATTACATTCTGCCATCACATATAAGTAGTAGGTGTTACGTGTGTGACACTTATATATTTCATGTGTTATCTGGTTAAATATTTTTGCATGTATTTTATATTTAGGCATTATATTAAAAGTACTCATGTGTTGATTTATAAACCATTTGGAAATAAAAATTATTTTAGAAATTTAAAAAAAAAATTTTTGTCAATTTGTATTACGTGTGTGACAGTGAAATTCAACTTTTAAAAAAGATATAACTTTTATAATCAATACTGTCATGTTTTATTTTTTATTTCATTGTAACATAGTGGCATCTAAATTCTAAGTACACCTAATTCATTACTTTTTAAAATTAACATCAAAATGTTGTTTTTTTATTCTTCCCATCTTGTATCGGACTGTGAAACCAGCTGTGTGTGTGTCATTTTAATACAGCGGTAAGGCCTAAACAAAAAAATTTTGTGTTTCAGGTAACGGGCCCAAAAAACTTAGGTAGGGAAATATTTTTTTTATTATATTTTTTAACACTACAGTAAATTTATGGACACACTTTATTACACCAAAATAAAATAAAGCATCTGTACCAATGGCAATAGTCAGTGCTGAATGTAGATATCACGTTATAAAGTTATTTTAATTAAAACTATGAATACTGTTAAACTAAATCTTTAAAAATCACAATGTGACAAAACACCCTTTCATCAGAAATGTTTACACTGCGATTCGCAGCTTTCACACAGCCATCCCTGCTGCACCCAGCACAGATGGGAAACACTGTTTTGAAACTTTGTTTCAGCTTCACGTCTCTTTCAGCCCCGTCTGCCCCACAGTAATGAGTAAGATCATAATTACGTTCCCTCGTCCCAGGGCAGAGCTGTAATGGCGCTTCTGCTGGGCTTGGCGCTTCTGTTGGGCTTGAACAGCAGATGTCCATCCTATCCAGCGTGTATGACATCATGATGAATTTACATCTAAGTGCTATAACCACGTTTATGACTGGCATCGGAGAGGTAAACAACGCGTCCATGTGCGACGCGGTCGTCCACGACTCCACGGTGCTTCCTCCGGTTCCATAATAGCGATTTCACACGATCCATCGCTGCAGCCATACTATATGACAATGCTGTCAAACGTTTCGTTTGAAAATATAAAAAATTTCTGAGTAGGATTTTCATGTGGAATAAGCACTGGTGTTTTATTACGCAGACTAGAGACGCAATTGCCATCTTGCCAGCCCTAGCCAACATGATTCAGATGGTAACCAGACCGCTTATTGGGTGAAATATTAACGATCCTGCCAATCACGCATTGTAAATGACAGTGAACACAACAGCTGATTCACTCTCAGTCTAGTGAGCATATCACTCAACACTGTCACAGAGAGCCACTGACCAGGGCACCCCTGAAACCCATTAGTGTAGACAGCCTGTGTTTGGGACTTAATAGGTCATGGGAGGTGAATTGCCCACCCTAGGGAAACCGTGTGGCCCCTGTATTAGTGACAGGAGAGAGTTGATTCACACCCTTGGGAAACATCTATGCTGAGCAACATAGTTTTGTTTATGTTACATAGCAGTAAGAGACTGTGTATCTAACTGATTATGATAATAGTTTCATGTAACATGTAGATGTATATCAGTCCAAATGACATGTATTACTAGTTGACACTATTATTATCTAAACTTGTAAACAAAATCGAGTAGGAACACAGTGTGCTGCCACCGAGTGATCTGTCCTACAGCAATGACATGGCAGCTTCCATAGAATAGAATAAAGAACTCAATCTATGAACATCTGACTACCTGAGTCCCATATTAGACGCAACGAGGTATGTAGCAAACTAATGAATAACAAAGAATCACTTAGAATGTAGTAGTATTACAAATGTCTTGTTTTTCATGGTTAAACTTGATGTTAAGATCAGTCTCACAATATAGTACGATGTACCATGTACTTTCCCAAATGTTATGACCTTATCATTGTCAAATATAAGGCTATCTATCCACATAGTACTGTGTTAACATATGGGAATACTTACAAGATAACATACCACTGAATGTGCGCAACCAGCTTTAGACCACTTAGTGTGACTATTTTAATCATTGATGAGTAACTGGGTCAGCCACCTTTAGTATAGTATGCCATTTACATATAGACATGGTGTAAAACTGTTTGTTAATAGTTGTAATTTCTTTTCGCAGTTTTCACAATGTTACGTGCGGTCGCACCTAGTGGTGTTAAACAATAAACATCAGTATCTCAACCAAGAGACGAAGTTGTTTTCAATATGGGGCCCGAGGCTACACGCATGCAGGCCCAAATAAGTTCAGTAGTGCACACATGTCATTGAATACACAGGCTGAATTTTACTCGTGGGTTGTTTTATTAGTTTTAACTAAATGTAACAAAATGAACATTGATTGAAATATAAAATAAAAAGATTAGGCTCAACCCGTTTTTCTAGGTATGGTCGGGTTACAGGAAACACAACTTTTTTTCGGCTATGCCTAAGAGGGAATGATTCCATTCCAGCCAATATATCTGATTCTACAAATAAAAGGTTGATTGTGTTATTCAGACACTGTCTGATTCCAAAGTGAGGGGAGTGGGAGGTGAGAGGTTGGTCTGAAAACTTGGTGAAAGCGAGAACAGCAGGTGACAAGTGCATTCTAAAAATGGTGGGAGGTTTAACAAGATTTGCCATCCAAGCCAAAGGCCCAGATGGCAAGTGGACAAGGAAGCCATTGGCTTATCAAGAGTCCAACAATGTTCATCTACTTATAACCCGCCCTCTTGAGATATGTGTCAACCTTGTTTTTAAACATATTCACGCTGCTAGCAGTTACACAATCTGTAGACAATTTGTTCCATTCATTTATTGTCCTCTGTGAGAACGAGTGCTTTCTGATGTCCTATCTACATTGATCCTTTACTAATTTGACCTCATGTCCCCTAATTCAGGTATCCTTCTTGAGTGAGAAAAACATATTTCTATCAATATTTTCATACCCATTCAACTTCAATCTGATCTCCTCTTAACCTCCTTGTCTCTAGAGTTGTTAAACCACATTCCTTCAGGCGTTCTTCATAACTAAGGTCTCTCAGTTCTGGAATCATTTTAGTTGCTCTCCTTTGACTTTGTATGCGTTCAAGCTTGGCTTGCAAACGGCTGAGAGTTGGAAAGTTGGCCTAAAAAACAGGTGGGAGATAGGAAGTTGAGACTCCTGCCACACCCCCTCTCCAGTCGTCTAGACTACACCATCTACAGAGTCACAGACTACACTCCAGACAAGACACCCCCACGTCACAAGACATTTCATGTGGTCTGCATAGCCATAGAGCTTTCATATAATTTACCTGTATCCATATGGATTCCTGATTACATCTTCCAGGATGGTTTCGATGCCTGCGTGCAACACCGACTTCTGTTTGTACAGCTGTGGAATGCACGCGCGGGCCAACTCCCACTGTCCCAAGTACAAGTTGTTACAGAAGAACTTGAAGAGTTGTTCACCAGAAACTTCATCCTCACGGCCGAACGGATGATCGATGCTATTTTTTGACATAACTGACAGCTAGCACGAGAAGTATCTATACAACCTAGCCCATACTATACAACCTAGTCCTTCCTAAACTGATGTTTGTTGTGAATAATATATTAAACTTGTATGTCACACTGACACAGTTTTGACAACGTTAGTACGGATCAGTTTGTCACATGATTTGTCATTTATTGAGATATGAAACAAATCCGAATATATTATTCTAAGTTGTCAGGACGCGGGCGCGTTTATTCTGAGTTGCGATATCTTCTACTTGTGATAGCACTATAGGTATAGTTATCATGAAATAATGATTTATTAATTAATATTAATACCGCTATATTTACATGATCAATATTTAGTGGTATGCTTTTGTTGTGGTGTCACTTATTAGATACCCTGGGATACGTACTTTGCCTGCGATATGTCCTCAACATTCAGGGATTCAGGTGCATATCCCACAATTTACAGGATAAAGTATTATACAGGCTGTGAATATCGGCGACATGATAGTATATCCCATATCTATAATTAAAATGTTACGTTTTATAAATAAAATGCAACATCACATCAAATATAAAATAATGAATTAATGGATAAAAATTAATACTATAAAGTAAAACAAAGTAAAATAACAAAAATAAAATAGACAAATAACAATAATACATATTATAAATGTTAACTAAAATATGTCTTAACAATTATGATTAGAAACCGCAAATAAAAGCACCCTATCAACCAACACACTGAGCCATTACAACTATATTACATTGATTGGATATTTATATAAAAACAAACATTGAACAAGATCGATACACTCTGAGTATGTAAGAATCGAGGCTAGCGCCAAATCGTTCTGCATATTTTCGCAAATTATTGTTGTCCAATGAACATCCATGTCTTATTAGTGTGTTGGCCAATTGAATGTCGTGTTAAAAATTGGCGCATACTTCAAACGGGAAGTCCTTTCTGGATCTTTAAAATGTACATTGTCGATTTACACAATTTAACTTTTGATAACGCTTCAAGCGCATGTTGTTTTTAAAAACTGCATAATGAGGTTGTGTATGCAATGTGTAAACTTGATGCCATGGTGTTGTTGCTGGAGTTTTTGCAATTTTTACGCGGTGCCAAAGGCAAAGTTGAAAGTGCAAAGCTAAACAAGCCTAGACTTAAAATAAATGTTTGATAACAACTGCCAAGCATTTCAGTATGACCCATTGGTGGAATTGTTGCCGTGCTCTGTCAGTTGTGTATTGCAATTTTGTAACATGATAGATAGATAGATAGATAGATAATTAACCTAGTCACAGATAACATGTTGGTGAGAACGCCGACTGAATGTGGCATGTGCCCAAACACGTCTCGCTGTCAAAATTGGCACAATACGTCTGACTGCGCCGGCGGTATCTGTAGCCACCGAAGCCGAAGGATATTTGAGGGAAAGGGGTTTTCCACCGACTAGTTTGTGGCATTATAGACATGATAAGAATGTGTGTTTTTAAAAAGACACGATTGTAAAATTCGAAGGTTTGTAACATGAAAACGATTAATTGTTTTGTGTTTTCACTAGCACCTTTCCATGAAAGTCTACCAATCAATAAAAGGTGTATGTCATGGCTTCAGCGACAGCAGCTGTTATATACATTACACATGACTGTATGCATACTGTGATAACATCTTCTTGTGTTTCATATGCCTGTCCAACTATATAATGCAGTCCTGAGTGTTTTGTAATAAATAAATAACTAATACTGTTTATTATTAGATATATTCACACTTATTATAACGTGATGTTATCAGGTTATTCTGATAAACATGGTTATTCTTATAAACCTTTATAAATATATGTACTTTTGTAGAATCTTGGCCCACCTCAATTTTGCCATTATTAACATGCAATATGTACATAGTAACCATGTACAATGCATGTTTATCTATGGAACATGACAATTTTTAAACGTGTATAAAAAACATTTAGTACCATTTTTTGATGCTCAAGTGCACACTTAACTTGTGTTGAGTGGCAGCTATAGTCCTTTTTATTTGCAGTCCCATAAAAGTTAAACACTTAATTGTACAAGCTGGGCTGGGATACTATTTGCCAGCATGGAACATGATTATGTAATTTCAATTATATTTTTCACACCAGTGTCACCTCGTTGAAGATGCCATCTACTTTAGCAGACTATGAAATCATCAGCTCGATAGGTTCGGGTTCTTATGGCACCTGCAAAAAGATAAGGCGCAAGAAAGATGGGAAGGTACGTGCAGCCTTTTCCCACCTTCTTCCATAGTAGTCTTAGTAATTTATGTTCTTTCCTTACTTACTTACTTAATCCCCTTCGCTCAAACATAAGGCTGAAATAACACTTCTCCAGCACACTCTTTTAAATGGCTGCTTCATTTCTTTCCAGGTGGTTCCAGGCTTCTTGTTTTCTCAGCGACTGACCTAGCTTCTCCAACAATTTTTTTGGTCTGCCTGGTTTTCTTTTTCCTTGGGGGTGCTGTTCTCGGGTTGTTTTCTGGAGGGTGTATCCTATACATGTTCACTTTCTTTTTTCAGTCTCCTTGGACTGTCCTCGTGAGCTCTTTGTTTGTGACTTTGTCTTGTCATTTGTACTGCATGCTAAAGACGCATCATTAAACAAGTCACAACCTTCTACAAAATTCTAAATAACATTACTGAGATCACCCCTCCTCCAGGCCTACTAACCCGCTCTCGAACCCGTGGACAATACATATAGCCCCCAGGTGTCGTATAAATGCAATGGTCTTTTCATTTTATCCCCGAGCCATTCGCATATGGAATATGATTCCACCAAAAATTACCAACATAAAAAACCCAAAATCATTTCAAGAAGCTATTATGGAACTCCCTTTCACCACACCTCACCTAAACTGCCTTTAAAACAAAGTGCTCAGCGTAAACTTATCCATGGTGTGGGTATGGAGACTGTCTGTGTGCATGTGGCAAGACAGCGACAGTATCCATACACATAACCAACCTTTTAAAAAAATTTCGTTTAACATCCTACACATAAAATAAATAAAACTATAAGATAAAAACCATTTCAGCAACATTAAAGTTACTAGTCTTTTAGTCGAATGTACCACCCACAGCGCAGGCACACAGTCCACCACAAACTCCTGCGTTAGCCCAAGTTTGGGCTGTTTGGAGTATAACCACTTGAGACTTGAGACTTCCTAAATTTTTTTAACTACAACCTGGTTCAGCTGTTGTTATCTATGCATTGCCTCTTTGCCAGATCCTTGTATGGAAGGAACTCGACTACGGCATGATGTCAGATGTTGAGAAGCAGATGCTTGTGTCGGAGGTGAATCTTCTGCGTGAGCTGAAGCATGAACATATAGTGATGTATTACGACCGCATCATTGACCGTGGCCGTACCAAGCTCTACATCATCATGGAATACTGTCAGGGTGGTGACCTTGCCACAACCATCAGTTCCATGAAGAAGGAGGGGTAGGTGGCCATTCACACAAGTACTCTTGAGTACTAAATAAGTGTCTATACGCATATTTGTTTGATGAAAAATGCCACCCTATTCACACATTATTTGGCACTATGCAGTTATTAGATTTAGATAATTGTGCTGGCCTATATTCTCCGATAATCGTGGCTAATTCTGGAGCTGCATGTGGCTCCCTCTGATGGCCAAGTTGTCATCCATCCACCCCTGAAACAGGCTTGCGTATTCAATCTAAATTATTCTGAAGCATGCAGCTTGATTTACCAGTATTAATTTGCATGGAGACACTCAGTTTGATCTACAACTGTTGTAGTCGCCACATAGACGAGGAGTATGTTTGGCGCATCGGTCTACAGATCCTGTCTGCACTAAAGGTTTGTCACAGTCGACTAAAAAATGGAAAGGCAATACTGCATCGTGACTTGAAGCCTGCCAACGTGTTCCTCGACGCCAGCAAGAATGTAAAGATCGGGGACTTTGGACTCGCCCGGGTCCTCAACCACGACACGAGCTTCGCAAAGACATTTGTCGGAACACCATACTACATGTCACCGGTAGGCGGTTACGTGGCAGAGGGAGTGGTATAATTATTATTTAGGTACTAACTGAGGATTAAATGTTGATGTGACTGATTTATGAAATGTTGTTTGTGACAAAATACCAGAAGACGCAGATTGAACCATTGTTTAAATCCCACAAGAACTACCGCTGTGTCAAGAAAGTAAAATTTTATTATTTTAAACAATGAAATATCAACATTGCGTTTTTGGAAATGTTTACAGATATTAATTTAAATTGTATGTATACATAAATTTAAACATATGGATTATTAGTAGTAAACTAAACTTGTTGATAGAGAATTCAACTCTCGATATCAAATATCAACAGTTCTGTGTTTAGCCAGCTGTAAACACTTATGCATAAGCGCAGTATGAGAACTGTTGTTAACTTATTACACAATCAGTTAATTGATATCCTTCCCTGGTCAGACCTGGCTGTCAACTTTTGTCTTGGCTTGGTATTAGACATGTGTTCAAACATGATCCAATTACCTTTTGCAACAGCAGCATTTAACAGTCATTGGACCAAAGTCAGCTTAAGCAAACAGCAGTATCTGAATTTGAATAATGTGATTTGGAAAATGTAATTTTACACTCAGACATATTCGGCTAGCATACTGCCTGTACTTACGGCATGTCATTCCACATGAAATAAACCCATGAAAACGGCAAAATATGTTTCCATACATGTTACGAAATTAGACATTTTTTTGGTCATATTTTAAAATCGTTAATATGCAATAACTCTAAAACTATTTCACTCACTAGTCTGAAATTTGGCACAGGTAAATTTCACAACAGGTCCAACATGTGTGCCAAATTTTATTAAAATCGGGATCAAGAATATTACTGGTTGATTTTATATGAAATGACCCAATTAACGGACCAGACATTTGGTTGCAGGAGCAAATGAACTACATGTCTTACAACGAGAAGTCTGATGTATGGTCAGTCGGATGTCTGCTCTACGAACTGTGTGCACTCCGACCTCCTTTCATGGCAGCCAATCAGAAGGAGCTGGCAACTCGTATCACCACTGGTCGATTTGCTCGGATACCGCTGCGATATTCGGATGATCTCAACCTAGTCATTTCAACACTACTTACAGTGAATGTGAGTGTTTCATACAACAGTCCCACTGACAATCATTTGTTTATTCCTGTACTGGACAAGTCACACATAAATCTGATGAATTCATCACTTAATTTTGTCTATAGGTAGCTGGGGCGGCTGTTATATGCTTGCCTTGAATCAAGTAGTTTCAGTAGACATTTTTAAGATAAATTAACCATTTTTCACAGATTCTAGACGAAATACTATGTAATATTCCAAATTAATAAAAAAAAAATTAGTTTTTTATTTATTTCGTTATGTTACAAAATGTTAAAAACATTTTTGTAAATGTGAAAAAATAACTACAAAATGCAAAATTATATCGTTTTGAGAACATTCCCAAAGAAATAAATGACATACATATAAGTATAACAGTGTCACTGATAACTTTAAGGTAGATGTTGGTTAACATAAAAGAATTATGGCTACTACACCACCGTGAATGAATTAAACAAATGTTGAATGACAGCCTAAAGTGGCAGTGAATTTTTGACACAAACCCTTCACCAATCGTAATTCCAAACCATGTAAAGTTGCCTACATGTAAGACGCGTTCGTTCGCCAAATTGCAGCTTAGTAAGTATAGTTTTTCTTAAAAAAAAGTAAATTAAGCATTATTTCCTGGTTGTTAGTGATAACAGAAATGTCAATAGATACACGTGACTTTTTTCACTGGCGTTTTACGTATAGTTGACAAAACAACGACCGTTGCTAATATTGACAAGTCCCCTTAATTTGCCGCCACAATGGCCCTTGAATCTGTATGTACAACATGTTGTCGTCTACGATATCAGGTTACACCAACCATCTGACATACATGTGATAGGGCATGTTTACGACCATTTTGATTGGCCAGTTATCCGCGGGGTCACCAGGTCACATTTACGTACCATTTTCATTATAGTTTCAAAGGCACAAGAAACTACATTAGCGCTGATATTTGCTGGTTTATGGGCGTGATTTAGTTAGGTTGCTATATTACTGATATGTACTGGAATAACCGTAACCATGTTCGGCAATCGAATAAAGCTGGTTCGAAGATCGGCGCTCACACGGTCGTTACTATGGAAACATTGTCAGCGTTTCAGGGGGATTTCCTAAACTACTGTTTTTTTTTCCTAGCATGTCATGAGGAAAAAAATTACAAAATCAACTGACATGCTAACCGCCCTAGCTACCTTAAGGCACAATAGACATAGCAAATTAGACTAGATAGAGCACACTAGAAAATCTAATTCCTTTTATCAATGTCTCTGGGTATTTGGTGTCTGAATTGCAAGTCCTCCATGCACGTATATTCACCATTTTCAAACTCTGTCACTGCGTCTCTCAATATGTGAACATGGTTGCTAAAAGCAAAGGTTGGTATCACGGGCTATAGCAACCAAGACAGTTGTGTAAGCTCATCTTTATTATAAAATAGTTTGTTGGTCTGTCTGTATGTTCCCTCATATCTCTAACAGTTTCACATGTGTGGGACTGAAATTTTTTAGGCGTGCTCGGGGGTCCATCGTGATTTATTGCGAAGGAGCCTATCTGGAAGTTGGATGTAGATTACGTAACTCAGGAGTTCGTAGTTACGTAGAATTGTTAGCAGCGCTATGCGATCATTCCGAGTTACATGATCAGCATCAAACATCCACATTAGTTCCTTTGTATGGTACGAATGCTTTGTGAAACCGGCAGTTGTGCATGAAGTTGTCGTAGCCATTGGAATTGCCCTACCAAAACTTCACTGAAGTTATAGGCTCTTGCAGTGGCTCCCTTTTCTCCCGCGCAATGCCGGGCAACTCAGCTGGTTGGTCATAAATTGGATTCTGACATCACAATCTGGATCCATCAGTTGAACCGAACCCTGACAGTGACACCTGTGATGTTTGTGTGACGGCAGGAGACTCAGCGGCCCACCATTGAGAAGATCCTGCTGCACCCACTGATAGCGCAGCGGACACTTGCAACAAAGCCCACTGCGCAGGAGAGACGGGTCTCTTCCGCAGCCCCCAGGGATGATGGATACACAGCCCGCATGGAATCACTGCGGAAGAATGAGGAGGTGTTGTTGGAACGGCAACGGGAGCTGCGACTCAAGGAGAAGGAACTGGAAAGTGGGTGGATTTCCGTAGTTGTGTCATCAAATCTTTGATGGCTCATTCAAAGTGTGAACAATAATATTTTTAAGTTTTGAGAGTGTTACTTATCAACAATTGAGAGCGTTGCTTGTCCATTTATTTACAATTGTGAACATTTACCTAAGCGTACTAAAGCGAGGAGAGGGGTCAAAGCATGCGCATTAATTTTTTAAATGTCATCGCATGCAAAATATGACGTCATTACATCATGCAGTGCCATGATCATCACATGATCAGGATCACATGGACATATAAATAACACCTGTAAAATTCTGTTCCCATCTGCATGCAACGAAAACATGATATTTGACACAAAACATTAAAGTTCGCAGATAATGGTCGAAGCATGTTTTTGTACATTTGGTTCTTTAAAACATATTTTGTGGTGAAGGAGTTTGAATAGATTTACTATAAACTATGATTTTACAACCAAAATGACCAGACTTTTTATATTTCAATTATTTAAATTAAATTAAATTTATCTTCACTTTTATTTCACTGTTTCTTTCAGCCACTCACTCGTTCAATTTCGTGCTATACTCCAATCTTACTGCCTGTCCACCATTCACTGGTTCACTTTCAATGCTATACTCCAATCTTACTGCCTGTCCACCATTCACTGGTTCACTTTCAATGCTGTACTTCAGTCTTACTGTCTTTCTACCATTCACTGGTTCACTTTCAATCCTGTACTTCAATCGTACTGCCTGTCCACCATTCACTGGTTCACTTCCAGTGCTGTACTGCAGTCTTACTGTCTTACCACCATTCACTGGTTCACATTCAATGCTGTACTTCAATCTTACTGCCTTTCCACCATTCACTGGTTCACTTTCAGTGCTGTACTTCAGTCTTACTGTCTTTCCACCACTCACTGGTTCACTTTCAATGCTGTACTTCAGTCTTACTGCCTGTCCACCATTCACTGGTTCACTTTCAATGCTGTACTTCAATCGTACTGCCTTTCCACCATTCACTGGTTCACTTTCAATGCTGTACTTCAATCTTACTGCCTTTCCACCATTCACTGGTTCACTTTCAGTGCTGTACTTCAATCTTACTGCCTTTCCACCATTCACTGGTTCACTTTCAATGCTGTACTTCAGTCTTACTGTCTTTCCACCATTCACTGGTTCACTTTCACTGCTGTACTTCAGTCTTACTGCCTTTCCACCATTCACTGGTTCACTTTCAATGCTGTACTTCAGTCTTACTGTCTTTCCACCACTCACTGATTCACTTTCACTGCTGTACTTCAGTCTTACTGCCTTTCCACCATTCACTGGTTCACTTTCAATGCTGTACTTCAGTCTTACTGTCTTTCCACCATTCACTGGTTCACTTTCAATGCTGTACTTCAATCTTACTGCCTTTCCACCATTCACTGGTTCACTTTCAGTGCTGTACTTCAATCTTACTGCCTTTCCACCATTCACTGGTTCACTTTCAATGCTGTACTTCAGTCTTACTGTCTTTCCACCATTCACTGGTTCACTTTCAATGCTGTACTTCAATCTTACTGCCTTTCCACCATTCACTGGTTCACTTTCAATGCTGTACTTCAGTCTTACTGCCTTTCAACCATTCACTGATTCACTTTTAGTGCTGTACTTCAGTCTTACTGTCTTTCCATCATTCTCTGGTTCACTTTCAGTGTTGTACTTCAGTCTTACTGTCTTTCCACCACTCACTGATTCACTTTCACTGCTGTACTTCAGTCTTACTGCCTTTCCACCATTCACTGGTTGACTTTCAATGCTGTACTTCAGTCTTACTGTCTTTCCACCATTCATTGGTTCACTTTCAGTGCTATGCTTCAATCTTACTGCCTTTCCACCATTCACTGGTTGACTTTCAATGCTGTACTTCAGATTTTACTGTCTTTCCACCATTCACTGGTTCACTTTCAATGTTGTACTTCAGTCTTACTGTCTTTCCACCACTCACTGGTTCACTTTCAATGCTGTACTTCAGTCTTACTGCCTTTCAACCATTCACTGGTTCACTTTCAGTGCTGTACTTCAGTCTTACTGTCTTTCCACCATTCACTGGTTCACTTTCAGTGTTGTACTTCAGTCTTACTGCCTTTCAACCATTCACTGGTTCACTTTCAGTGTTGTACTTCAGTCTTACTGTCTTTCCACCATTCACTGGTTCACTTTCAATGCTGTACTTTAGTCTTACTGTCTTTCCACCACTCACTGGTTCACTTTCAATGCTGTACTTCAGTCTTACTGCCTTTCCACCATTCACTGGTTCACTTTCAATGCTGTACTTCAGTCTTACTGTCTTTCCACCATTCACTGGTTCACTTTCAATGCTGTACTTCAGTCTTACTGTCTTTCCACCATTCACTGGTTCACTTTCAATGCTGTACTTCAGTCTTACTGCCTTTCAACCATTCACTGGTTCACTTTCAATGCTGTACTTCAATCTTACTGCCTTTCCACCATTCACTGGTTCACTTTCAATGTTGTACTTCAGTCTTACTGTCTTTCCACCACTCACTGGTTCACTTTCAGTGCTGTACTTCAATCTTACTGCCTTTCCACCATTCACTGGTTCATTTTCAGTGCTATGCTTCAATCTTACTGCCTTTCCACCATTCACTGGTTCACTTTCAATGTTGTACTTCAATCTTACTGCCTTTCCACCATTCACTGGTTCACTTTCAATGCTGTACTTCAGTCTTACTGTCTTTCAACCAATGACTTGCTGGTTTTGTTTTATAAAGTGTCTATTGCCAGTTGGTAGTACCAGACTTGGTATTTTCAGTTGCATCATGTAACTTTTTAACTCAAATTGTTCACTACAAATAATCAAGAAAATATAATATGTTGCGTATATCATATTTGTTTGCCATAATATGCAGAAATTACATAAAGCTGCTCAAAAATATATGTTATTTTTTAGCGTTGCATATGTCTATGGTTGCTCGGTTCACATGCTTTTATTTCGATGTGGAATCTATAACTGGAATTTATATTTTTTAGTTGATATTGGTATTTGGTGTGGAATTGGTATAATGTAATGTGTGTCAGGTCGAGAGAAGGCGGTCTCGCTGAAGGAGAAGCTTGCAGAAGACAAGATGCTCAGGTGTGTTCAAGAGGTATACGTGTGCCAATGGCATGGTTGTGTTCATGTTGTGTTGTGTTATCTTGCCAGAATTACTGAGAGACCAAGCAGAAACTACTGCAATGTCAATAAAACAAGTATGTAGTCTATTTCGAACAATATTGTTGGCTTAATATTTAGGAGATTTGTTTTCACTTTTACCACTATGTTTAGTAGTTGGCTAAAGTCTATCATAACATTATGTATATGCTCAGTAGTTATATCTTATTAAAATATAATTTATTTAATAATTACTTATCCTCTTTGCACCCTAGTTGGTGTGTAAGGCCACTTATTTAATAATGTGTGAACATAAATTATTGATCATCTATGCTGACATAGAGTTGCTATTTGAGGAGTAGCAAACTATTTTAAGCTGGCACAGCTGATTCATAGCCGAAATTGCACTTTTTTAAGTAAAAATTCTCGGGGGAATAAACCATGACCAATATTCTGCTTTGGTCTGACAAAGTGGGCTATGTTAAGTTGGTTCTAAGTTGGTTAAGTTGTTTTCTAGGCTAGTTTGTTTGTTCGCCTGCGCTGATGAAACCAGTGTTAGAAAGAATAAAACAGTATTTTACACAGTTTTCATTAAAGCTGCTCCTGCATATCACTGGTCCCGTCATGAATTGGGTTCATCGAGGTTCAGATGTAGTGTGTGAGTACTACATCTGAGCACACTCCGGTAAATCTCTAGAATAAAACTTTAACATTAGATCGGGTAACTTACAAAAATATAAATTACATTATCTTATATATTATGTAGAACCAGAGCCAATTTTGCGCTTTTTGCAGAATGTCGACTAGGCCCACTCAAAAATAATTTATTAGTTTGTCCAATGATTTCTTCAAAACTAAATAACATTTGCACAAAGAGAGCTAGCCGGTCATAGTGGATAATCAGTAGGTTTGATCATTCATGAAATGTTTCTAAAACAACAATAGCAAAAAATGTAATTGCAGAAGCAGCTTTTGTACGGATTGTTTCAGGGCTGACAAACTCATGCGAGAGTCGACAGAGAAGCTGGCCACACTGAGCACGGCAACAAAACCCTGGCCAGGTAGATCACAGCATCTTTCTCCCATCCTCCGTCATAGCAGTTCCTCCTCCCAGGCCCGTGGTCTCCCCACGCCCGCTATCCTCGTCCATTCACGTGATGTGGCTCAACGTTCCACACCCCCCAGTAGGCGGCGCTCCAGTATAGTTTCTGTAAGGGTGCGGCCGAAAAATTCATCGCTGTCGGACTTTGATTGGTCTAGAATGTATGAGTGCAATAAGAACAAGACTTAGCTTTTGTAGGCTGAATGAGAACTAGGCTTTGTTCTTGTAGGCTGAGTGAGAACTAGGCTTTGTTCTTGTAGGCTGAATGACAACTAGGCTTTGTTCTTGTAGGCTGGGTGAGAACTAGGCTTTGTTCTTGTAGGCTGAATGACAACTAGGCTTTGTTCTTGTAGGCTGAATGAGAACTAGGCTTTGTTCTTGTAGGCTGAATGACAACTAGGCTTTGTTCTTGTAGGCTGAATGACAACTAGGCTTTGTTCTTGTAGGCTGAATGAGAATTGGCTTTGTTCTTGTAAGCTGGATGAGAACTAGGCTTTGTTCTTGTAGGCTGAACGAGAACTAGGCTTTGTTCTTGTAGGCTGAACGAGAAGTAGGCTTTGTTCTTGTAGGCTGAATGAGAACTAGGCTTTGTTCTTGTAGGATGAACGAGAAGTAGACTTTGTTCTTGTAGGCTGAATGAGAACTAGGCTTTGTTCTTGTAGGCTGAACGACAACTAGGCTTTGTTCTTGTAGGCTGAATGAGAAGTAGGCTTTGTTCTTGTAGGGGTTTGGAGAGCAGGGTATGGTTATTGTAGTCACCAGGTGGAGTTATATACACACTATATGTCAGCACCAACTATTTGTGGCTGGGAGATATTCAGGTGAATTATTTTTATGTTGTGTTACAGCACTAGTGGGTGTTTAGGCTTCATGGGTTTGATTATATATTGTTATGTTTAAGACACTGGGGGTAAATAGCCTCTAGTTATTGTAAAAAAAATCTTGTTTATATGAATTTAATAGTCAGAGAAACTTCCTACCCACATTTTGTGTTCCTAGAATTTGTTTGTGTTCTACATCTGTGATATTTTAGTGTTGTGTTGCTACTAGTTCTGTGTTTTCACTCTGTTGTGCACGCATGCTATGTTAAGTGTGCTTTGTTCTACCATTTCACTGTTGGAAATACTGTATTTAGTTGTTTTTATGGTTTTGTTGATTTTAGAGAATGTTATGTAATTGTGGCATGGGAGCTGACCCAGTTCTTGCCATGTATATGCAAACAATGGGATATCAGGAATAGCAGAAAAACATTTAACCAAACAAACGTGCACAACTTTAAATCATAATTGTTGTCTCCGTCTGCCTCTCACAACATGTAAGAGAACATTGGCGCCCTACACTTCTTGATGCAGCATTGCATTACCAGCTCCCATGTCTAGATTAATCTATGAGAATGTTCCCTGAAATTTTAGTTTGTACAGCTGAGTTATGAGTTTTGTGTTGCTTCCTTC
Organism: Lamellibrachia satsuma; assembly: GCA_033239005.1. Taxonomy (NCBI): domain Eukaryota; kingdom Metazoa; phylum Annelida; class Polychaeta; order Sabellida; family Siboglinidae; genus Lamellibrachia; species Lamellibrachia satsuma. The sequence continues at coordinate 2,910,901 of BSQZ01000037.1, read as the reverse complement.
TGGTAGTCAAGAGCTGTCTAATAAGTTGTTACAATCTTACATATTATGGACATGCATACACGTGTTGACTTTGAAAGCCATTGTAGACACCAATGATTTTCAAAGTCTATCCGTGTGATAATGAAATGTGAAGATGGCACGAGTGTTCAATAGTAACTGCCGGGTATTTACAAGCTGCTGTAACTTTATATGACATTAGTGAATGTGGCACTTTTGTTGCCATGAATCTGTCAACTTGAGAAGCATTATTTTCTAGAATTTTATACAAAACTAATTTTAGTTTGGCATTGTTCGAAAGATGAGAAAAAAGGCTCATTTAAATTAATTTCTAGAGGACAACTTTGAAATGTAATGTCGGTGTATATAGATACTATACACTAGATTGTGCCTACTTGCTAACACGGTTTCAGTTTGTTCTGTTGTTATTTACATCACAATATTCTACTTGCAGTAGAGTGTACAGCATGTAGTATTCTACTTGCAGTAGCATGTTTAGCAGAAAGTATTTATTTTAATTGCAGTAGTGTGTACAGCACGTAGTATTCTACTTGCAGTAGGGTGGTCTGCTTGCAGTAGTGTGTGCAATATGCACTATTCTACTTGCAGTAGTGTCTACAGCACATAGGATTCTGTTAACTTGCTTTGCTTGTGTTGTTGCACGTCACTGTTTTGCCATCGTTGAGCCAGATTTATGCATTTATTACATTCAGTTTGTGTGTGTCTCGTGTGGCTGGTAGAACGTGTTGTAGTTCAGTACTAACTGCTAACATTTGTAGTTGTATCTTACGCAGTGCCATTATTAAAAGTGGTGATTAGTTCTGGTGCTTTTGTGTCTGTTATTCCATTTCATGCAACTCAGAACTACTTATTGTTTGAAATACAACAAGGTTGGGTGAGAACTATTATACTGACAACTAGTGGGGGCGAACAAATCTAACGCATTCATGAACCAAAGAGATATATCCCAAGAGATTTAACTGATCTTGTTTTCTTTCTTGTACCTTGGTTCTAGCTATATATATTTATATGTAAATATATATATGCATATATCACTGACGTTTTAGATGGCGTAATTACAGGCAAATCCAGTGAAAACTTGTTAGTTTGTTTTTCGATAATCCGTTTTAGTCAGTAATCCATGTTTTTTTGGGGGGGGGGAAAATCTTGACACACTGGTCTGTAAACTGCTTCATTATTCTGCATACTTCGCTAATCCAGCCAAAACCATTGGGAATCAATGTGCAGATAAACAAAGTTCTGCTGTAGTTCGCATCATGAAATGTAGTTTCCTGAGGCGCTACAGAAGTTCATTATTATTATTACATACCTGATTTATATATTTATGAATTAATTCCCTGTATACACCTTTACCAAACTTTCACATTGTGCCAAAAGCAAGGCTGGTAATTTTCCCAAACTGTATACCAATAAATTACATAAATAGACCAGATATTTCATGCATTTGCAAGACAAAAAAAGAGATACAATTTTGTCTAACATTAGTTGCCAGATGAGTTGCGATTTGTCCTCAGCACAAATAAAGAAAACAGTTTCTACCACTCACAAACTAAACACAATCTTGTGTGGAAATTGGCACTAGAACACACTGACAAGAAGTGTTTGTTGAAAATATGAACAATGTTGGGAAAAACAACAACTTTGAAGTGAAACTGATGTGCTCTTGAAAACTGGGATAGAATATCTTTGTTCCATCACGTGTACAGAGCACAACTCAGTCATGACATTAACATTTTTCAATTAAAGGGCTTACTTCACAATCAAAATTAAATTGCGTTAGACTTACTGTGGGGTTTCTAATTTACGAGCAGGTAAGTTTGATGCATGGATGTTATGTATAACATGGCAATACCACTAACAGATTGTCTCGTGCATCCTGTTTTATTTTATTTTGTATTCACCCTTCACATATCCCATAACCATGGACAGACACTAGGGCATCTCCTCTCATGATCTGTCTCTGGCACCTTTGCCGGCCCATTACTGCCGCTTGCGTTTCATGGAAACAAAGTCCTGTCCTCAATTCCTTGATGTTGCCTGTTCAGTTCTTTACCTGTCTGCCTCTCTTTCTGTTGCCTCTCAGTGAGGACATACACTGTACTAGGCCAGCAGACCAACAACCGTGGATGGCCGTATCTGGTGATGTTTGTGGTGGTGGCGGTAGTAGGAGAATTAAAGTGGAAAAAATTGTGGTTGGGGGCAATGCACCTAAGAGTTACTAAAAACTAACCGTTTGCAACATATCACGCTAGTATTCTCAGATTGTGTTCTAAAAGTGTGAGATTCTGGTTAAATCTCAGTTCTCATGGTGGCCGACATGTTGACCAAGGCGACCAAGACCCTGGCAGTTCTAGGAAATTGGCAAAGCTAGACTTCCGCTGTGAGGCTAGTAAGAATAGTAATTGATGTCATCGTAACAGCAGAAGTTGTTTTTGTACTTGCAGTAGTGGAAATAACCAAACAGAAGCATTTGTGTCAGATGTCTTTTATACATCCACTGCCCCCTTCCATGGTCCAAGACTGTTGAATTTAGGTCCTCTTCTTTCCGTTCCAGATTCATGTGACCTCTGCCAGTCAAGTGAAGACGATGACAGGCCACTGTCTTGCCTGGCAAAATACAAGCGCCCTCCAGAAAGTCCCAAGAAAAAAGTCTCCTTCTCGCTAGATAAGGAAAACGATGGCCTTTACATGAGGAAGCTGTCTGGGTATTCGCACAAAGTGGAACAGGAGATGGAACTGGAAAAGATGAAATGCCTGCTCGAGTTGCAGGATCGCCTGCTCTTAGCAAAGAGGAAATCAGACACCCTTAGAAAGATTGAGTATGACTCACAATACAGGGCCCAGCATCTACTCTCAGGGATACGCTAGTTTGTTCTGGTGTGAGTCGTGTTTTAGTGTATTGAAATTTGACAGAAACCAAGTTAAAACAGTCAAGGAAACCTTAAGAACACTCCACCAAAGGCAAGTCGCAACTTACTAAATTTTCTATACCATCTTTATCATCATAAGCTGAAAGGGTGCCATTGAAATGTAACTGGTAGATTCTGGTTAAAAATATAGGAAATTCATGTGAAAGCAGAACGTTTTCTCTATCTGATTGTCTTTTGTATTGTCAATGCTTGTGGTGCTTTGAGTTTCTTTGTTCAATGTTATTTGATCAGCTGGGTTGTTTTTAACTAAGGTGCAGTCATGTATTGTGTTTAAGCATAATTTCACGAACTGTACCCCTGTAAATATTACCAACTTGAAATTATTCAGGTTGCAAATATTATATATAGTTAAATACATTTTGTACTGACATGCTATGTGGTACCTCAAAATGCTATCAGCATTCCTGTGTGTGTATTAAGGCATTAACTGTTGTATAGTTTGTTTAGATATTGTTAATTTATTGAAGTCGTGTAAATAAAAGTTCGAAAAAGTACGACTCAGACTCGTCATGATTATACATAGATTTAACATACTTAATTGATCTATAACAAAGACTGAAGACAGCAAATTGCTTTTCAGTGGCAGTACCCACTACGTGTGGTGTTCCTCAGGATTCTGTTCTTGGACCGTTACTTTTTACTCTACACTACTCCTCTCAGCCGAGTTATTCAAACCCATAACTTGGACCACCACCTACACGCAGATGACACAGATTTACCTTTCCTTGGCTACTCTGGATACAAATTGTCCCTTAAACCAAGTCAGGGATTGTCTCCAGAATGTATTCCACTGGCTAACAGCAAATTAAAGCTAAATACAAATAAAACAGTTTCTTATTATTGGCGCACAAAAGCAGCGAGTTAAACATGACTGTTTTTCCCCCAACGCATATGGAACGTGTGCAAAATTGTTTGGCAAGGGTAGTTATCCAGTCTCCTCGTTTCTCTCTCATTACCACTTTTTGAATCATTGCATTGGCTTCCTGTTCGATATCGCGTTATTTTTAAGATCTGTACGATTACCTATCAAGCACTTTCATCCAACCAACCAGCATATTTACATTCACTGGTCGCTCCTGCAAAACAGCTCAGACAGCTTTGATCATCTAATTCTAATCTACTTTTTGTTTCCAGTGTTAAGACAGATGTCGGAACTAGAGCTTTTTCAGTTGCTGCACCGACTCTGTGGAACTCACTCCCTGTTAGCATTACGTCTGTAGGAAATATAGCAACATTTCACCATAAACTGAAAACCCACCTGTTTAAATGCTCCCAGCGTACCAATCCAACTGTTTACAACTGGAACTGCTTATCGATTATGAACTGCTTAATCCCGGGGATTTTAGCGCAACACAGGGTTGTATAAGTATTTTATATATTTATATTACAAAATGACCATCATCGTAAGCATGGCTTAGTAACTAGACGTAACACATTCATTATGCAGAGAAGACAATACATTGCATGATGTAAGCACACATTCACAAGAATAACTAGTGTTGTGAACAGAATTTACAGAACCCTGACATGAGGCCAATCTACACCCAAACCAGCCTTACCTTCTTATTGTTCAATTTATCTTGCTAGTGTGCTGCATATATGTGGCAAGAATGTAGCGCAAACAAACTTGCAAGACGATATTTGAGCTTATATATTCGATATTAACACATTCCACATTCAATATGTCTGCAAAACCAACGTTCCCAAATAAAAAGAAACCTAAAACATTTATTTCTTTGAACAATTTATTTCCTTAACCTCACCACAAGATGCACTGACAGACAACCAACATCTTAGTTCTTACACAAAACCTGGAAGTCAGCGGATCCATTTATAAATTAAAACATTTCAGCCCGGTTCATTTCGAGGGAGTTTGGCAGAAAAACAACTGTGACAACTGAAGAAGGCGATTCACGGCTGTGAAAGAACAGTGTTTACAAAAGAATCACCAGAGTTTCTCTCCTGGCTTCAGATCGCGGCCACCGAACAGCTTACTCTTGTTATGGAATGACCGCATGTCTTCCTTGATCTCCCAGTCAAAGTACATCCCAATAAACATTGCCGTGAACGGAACAAGAATCGACAGGTACTTCTGTCCAAATGTCATCCCCATCTTGAAATCTGAAACAATGGGAAGGTACACGACTGTTACGATTATCGGTTGCAGTAGGTTTTAATGTAATAATTACTGGTAGCATTATTATTTTAGGTTTTTTTTGGTTGAAAAAATGCATCACATGTAAATGTGTCATATAGATGTTGAATATTTGGTTTACCTTTTCTACATATTTTATCTGGTTTTTAATTATGAGATTGAAATGAAATTGCTTACTAGAATATGTAATGTTGATGTTCATTTTAATAACTAGGCCAACAGTAGAACTTTAAATGGAATTATCCTACATTAGTTAAGCAAATATCAAACTGTACATATCAATAATATGCACACCAAAATACTTCAGGCATGCTTGATCTATTATCGTACTTTCTCTTTAGCGCATTATAATTTTAGTCATTGCCTTTAGAAGAAACTGTGTGTTGCAATTGATCAACAGTTCTATTAAATATGTGAAATTTAAACATCTGTAAAAAAAGGTATATTTGATATGGGGCTGTCTCAAGAAACAGTTTCTCGAGACAGTCCCATAATGCTTTCTGGTATAGCTGTATATAAATGTAACAACTCAACTGTTTATGTGCGTCTTTAGTTGTAAAGATCCTCTTTGAATTTCTTCACCTGTGCTGCTTTCGCAGCCTTGTAGTGCTGTGTGTGAGACCAGTCAGCGTAGATCACTGACGCTGTGATGGTCGGGAAAAGAACCGAGAGGAAGTTGCGACGTACTTGATACAGCACAGTCTTTGCCAAGGCTCTGTCCATGCGACCTGCGACACAGAACACAGTCTGACCTTACAGCAACAGCAATGACCAACAAGTGTGTAACTGGTTATAACAGCATCCTCAACTGATTTAGCCTATTGCGAATCTGGTTCGCTGATGTCTTAATATGTAGTGTGTGAATAGTTTAAGTAATATCTGCAGTTAGTTTAATTAAAAAGAGCATATTTTTCTTCAGAGCATCAAAAGAATTTACTTTAGTAATTAGATCTGGTAAGGCTCAAAATAGTGGATATCCAAAAAAGTAAACATTGTATGGGGTCAAGGCTGATCATGGACGTGACTTCCATCCTCTCGCCGAACACATGACAAAGTTATGAAATTTCACCAAGGGCGAACTTTGTAAGTTTCCAGCGTTTCCATTTTCACTTCAATAAATTCTGCATGCAGAATTAAATAATCATAATAGTGTAATAGTTTGATGATTTCACAAAAACTACATACAAAAGTTGCACAGACGAACTAGCTTGTCATAGTGGATACTAGGTAGGTTTGAATTTGAAAGTTCCTATAATAAAAATTCTCATAATTTTTTATCTCAAAGTTCTTCTAAGTTAACAATGTTATATACTTCATGTTTGAATCTTTATTGCTGTAGTTTAGTTACCGTCAACATTTTACAAAACAGGAATTTGCCAGACCAAAAATTATACGATAAAATTTTTTATATATCACCTTTAAATGCGACAATTTATTATTTTGGTCATATAATGCTGAAAATTTAAGTGTCATAAAATTGGCATGTTTTATTTCTTCACCAAATTGTGTATTTTTTACAAATAGTAAGTCTCAGATATGAAAGATCATGATAGGTTTTGATACCATATTTTAGCAAACCGATGTGTTATAAATGCAAATACAGTGTACAATTAAACAAAATATCTGGGAACATGCATGTTTAGGCTTCTAAGCTTGGTCAAATTTCACTAGAGGGCAGCACCAGCCACACTTCAATATTCCCACAAAATCATCAGAATATCATCAAATCACTACCTACGTTGATAATTAAAATGTCCTTAATTTATACGTTTACATCGTTGCAAATGTTTGCCTGTGGCTGCCGGTGGTAACGAACAAGACCGAATATAAGCTCATTACATCCCCGGCGACGGCGAGTCGGCCGACAACGGACAAGGCGACGGAGAGCAACACTCAGACCGCTCTTAGATTTGGCTCACCGCTGGTCGTTGTATGCTTTAATTAAATGTTGCTGTTAAGCTTATGTGCACGTTTTCATTCGACACTGTCTAATTGCAGAATGGAGGCATTGTAATATTATCACAAGAAATCATATGCAGTTACTTACCAACCAAAAGCCGCCGACCTTGCTGATGATAAAAACAGAGCTACCCTAGGGCAAATAACAATTCGATTCGTATAATTTATGACCTACTTGTTTTGCACAATTCCGCAAGCTACTTAACTTATGCATTATTTATACATGCTACATATCTGCACATTTACTATTTTAAATTATTGTCCTTAAGTCCCGAAACTAAACCAGCAGATTGCACCCGGTGCAACCAAACTCGTACCCGTCTTGATATACCGAGAACATGTGGATCGTGTTCTGAATAGGTTTCATGGATAATCGGTTTCACCAGTGGGTTCATCCATCTCAGTAGGGGTAAAATAGTGTTTGCAAGCGCCCCGATCTCGATTCTCTTCCTGACTCACATCTCGCTGCGTGTGCTACGTCATCGCTTCTTATGTTTATGCGATTGGAGCCATGTCGATCGGCTAGTTAGGGGATCGGTGAGTTCCCTCGGTAAGTGGGTTGTCATGGGATTTAATGCATCGGAAACTCAGTTTTAGCTAGAACTCTCTGTGCTGTGCTAAGAAAAATACACGAAACCAGTTATTTTAGTCAGATCATAATGTCATTGTAAGTGGTGCAGTAACTAAACCAAATATCCATCTGACATGGGCTGCCTGTCTGCCTGTTTGTGAAACAACATTTCGTCCGCTCGCAAGTGTTGTGATGCGTATATTATAATTCTGCTTACGTTCCGCGTAGATCAGTTACGTTGGAGCTTGATGCAAACATTCACAATGGTCAGCGATGTCTCACTTACCGATCTGTTAGCGCTGACGATCGTGATCGGGAAGAGAGTTGAGATCGCGTGGTTTACAAACACAATAATCTTCTTATTTCGGCTGAGCTGTTACGCTGGACAACAATCCATTGCTGTGCTGAGACGTCGTGGCATCTAAACTGACAACATAGCAATAAAACTATGTTTATTTTCAAATGGTATGGATACGTTCTGTTTCCGAAACCCTCGATAATAATTGTTTTACTAGAACTTGATATAATAAACAAAACAATTATGACGTGATATTTTGCTTCCCGTTAACGGCCGTTATACTAGGCCGAGCAAGTGGTAGCCAAGAATCAGTACACCTATAGGACAGGTTTGCTACATATTATGTACATTGCTTTGGAACTACATGCAACCAACGAACGTGGGCACTCCTATGGAAATGTTTCTTCAGATAGGCATATTCTCGTAGCAAAAATGTCTCTTTTGTCGTGAACATTGTGTTATCAGTATACATTTACAGCTATAACTATAGTAGTAGTGGCCAACTTCTGTCTCGTGAGACAATGCTTGTGTTTGTTGCATCATGTCGGTTGATTGCCTCGCACGCTTGATCTCCTGGTGAATCTGTATGCTTTGGTGTCTATAGCAGAACCGCCAGTAAGGCTGTTTCGCCAGGTAGGTCGTTCTTCAGCAACTGTTTGCCAGCGCATAGGATCGATGCCATAATCTTTCAGGTCTCTTTTTATGACATCTTTGTATCGCAATTTGTTTGCATCCAGTTAACTTCCCATATATAATGTGTTTAGGAAGGCGGTCAATGGGCGTACGATGTACATGACCAAGCCAACGTAGCCATGTTTGTTTTAGAGTGCTTGGCAGTGGAGTTTGAGTTGCAGCGTTGTAAGATTTCCAGTTGGGTATTTTTGTCTTGCCATTTCACATCAAGCATAGTAGGCAGCGTAGGTGAAAACTGTTTAGTTTCAATTCCTCTTTACGATAGGTAGTCCAGGTCTTTGCACCATACAAAATGATGTTGAGCACGCATGCATGATACACTTTCAATTTGTATGTAGTGTCAGGCTCTTGTTGAACCAAACTCTTTTTGAGAGTCTGCCAAAGGATGTTGCAGCTTTACCTAGTCGTGTTTTAAGTTTCCTGTCAAGCGTGAAATTGTTGGACATAATGGAACCTAAGTATAAGTTTTCCACGGTTTCGAGTGTTTCATACTTGAGTCCCGTGGCTCACAATGACAGTCTTTTTGACACTGATGTTGAGGCCAAACCCTGTGCAAGTATTGGAAAAACTGTCTATGATAAACTGCAGCTATTCCTCGGAATGAGAGCAGAAGGCAGCATCATCTGCACAGAGGCCTCGCACACATTGTTATTTTGGTTTTAGCCTTCAGCCGTGATGTAGAAAATAAATTGGTATCAAATTTGGTTCTCAGGTCCACACCAGGGTTAGCAAGGTTCGCATTTTATTTTGCTTCTCTCAACATTACAGAGAAGTATAGCCCGAAAAGAGTTGGGGCAAGAACACAGCCCTGCTTCACACCATTTACAATGGGAAAGGGTTCTGATATAGATGAGAAAATTGTTGGACTCTCGATAAGCCAATGGCTTCCTTGTCCACTTGCCATCTGGAACTTGTTGTTCGAGATGGAAATCTTGATATCATTACATCTACTTGGGCAGTGCCTTCCACGTTTTCGTGGAATTATTTGATAAGATCAAGTAAGATCGCAGGACATCCAACTTTCTTGAGAATAGTGAAGAGCGCTTATAGATTCACGTAGTCGAAACTTTTGTGAGATCCACAAAGGCCACGTAGACTGGCATATGTTTCTCCCTTGCTTTTTCGTGTAGTATTACACAGAAAAACATGTCTACAGTTCCTCTGCCTGAGCGTAAACCACACTGTGAGTCAGGATTCATTCGTTCGGCCAGCGCTTGTAGAAATGTAAGAATAATACGTGCAACAATTTTTCCTACAGCACTTAGCAGAGATATTCCTATGTAGCTAATGCACTCACCTCTGTCGCCCTTGTTTTTGTACAGAGTGATTATATTTGAATATCTCATTTCCTGTGGGGCTGTGTGTTCTCGCCAGCACTTTAAGAGTAGACTGTATAGTGATGATAACAATACGTATCTGCCAGCCTTGATCAGGTCTGCAAGAATCGCATCTCTGCCTGAGGCTTTGTTATTTGATAGTCTGGCGACAACTGCCTCCATCTCTGTGAACCGTGGTTCATCGTCAAGTTCTTCCATAATTTCCATGGATAGCACTTTGTCAATTGCAGTGTAGGGTCTTTCCGTGTCGTAAAGATCGGAGAAGTGTTCAATCCATCGATTCATTTGGTCGGCTCTTTTTGTCAGTGTGACGCCATCTTTCGATCTGAGAGGCGCTGGTTTCTTTATTGTGGGGCCAACAGCTGTTTTTATGCCTGCATACATACTTTTCAAATTCCCTGTTTTTGCCGCTGTCTCAATATCCTCACTTATGCCAACATAGTATAGATTAAGTGCTTGTCTGGCAGTTCTTTGAGCTAGACTTCGAGACTCTCTGTAACGAGCACTGGTTATCTCATTTGGCCTGCTTTTGAATTCCAAAAGCACCTTACGTTTTGCTTCAATCGCCGGTTTCACGGTGTCAAGACTGGCAACACACCAATCTTGGTTGCGGTGAGAGTTTACGCCAAAAGTGTCCAAGGCTGATTGGTGAATGGTTTGTTTTAGAAGCTGCCAGTACTCATTTGCATTCCCGTTTTCTTCTAATTGACCAATTCGGTGTTTCATGGTTGTGCTGTAGTTCGCAGACAGTTGTCGAATGCAAATGCTGGCTATATCAACTCTGGTTTGCCCTTGTTGCTTTCCTCTGTGGTGGGGTTTATTTCATTAAAAATAACAGGACTAATATCTGTGTCGCAATCTGCACTGTGGTATGATCTATTTTTGGTGACAGATGGCGACGCCTAATTAGAATGAGGTCTAGCTGATGCCATGTCTTGGATCTGGGATGCTTCCAGGAGACCTTGTGATGATCTCTGCATTGTGCGTAGGTGTTAGCGACACATATTTGGAATTTAGCACTCAACTTTTGCATACGCTGTCCATTGTCATTTATTTTCCCAATGCCGAAAGCACGTATCGTGTCGGGCCAGGATTCTCTGTCATTGCCCACGCGAGCATTGTGAACTTATTTATGTCAAGGCCATCGTTATGTTGTCTTAGCGATTGCTCATAACGGCATTCGGTTGCTTATTAATCATAATTGTGTTTTAAAATTCGATTAACTATTATTTAGGCATTCTGAAAAAATAATTTACACTAACTATTGCTTTGAAAGAAAATTATGGTGATATTCCAACAGCTAATATTGTAACAATTATTGTGCTAATGAATTATGTTCAGGTGTCTGATCAAAGAAGTTTTGTTACACCATTTTCTAAAGTGCCATTTCTGGAAACATTAACCTAGGTGTTTTGAATGATAGTAGGAGGAAGTTCTCTGTAAAACAGTGACGTTGTCGTTGGTTGAGGATTTTTGTGTACAATAATCAGTATCTGCTTAATTATGTTGTCTTCATGCTTGTATAGTGCAATTTATGTGACGCTGTGTCAGATTTCTAAATACAACAGAGCACCGAAATGTGACGTCACAATGGCGTGATCACCGGTTTGCTGGTCAACAAACAGTATATATGCTTTTTCAATGGTGTTGTGTTGTGCCATCGACTGCAAACACCATGTTGAGAGTCACACATGTAGATGTTATCATTTCTCAAAGACGACAGTGAGAAGAAATGTGTTAGGTATTCGCTGAATTTTTTTATGAAAAATTAATGTTGTAAAGCACGCAGTTTCTTTGCGCATCGTGCTTTATTTACAGCGAAGTACCTCCGCTAGGGCTAGGCAATCAAAACCTGTCAATAATCAGGCCCGTCCTCAAGTTTTTAAAAGGGGGTTCGGGCGTACACAATCAGCCGAGGATTTGTTAAAAAAAATTAACATCTAAGCAAATTCTCTTCAAAAACGGACCTGTTTTTCTGTAAGATATTGTCAAATTCGAAATTTTCAAACTAGAATATGACAAAAAATAAATATGAATTGTACAGTGCGAAGGCTGATGTGTTTAATATTTTAAAAGTGTCAACTCTATGTAGTACAATAATATCACATATTCTTCGCATCATCTTCGATTTTATTATTTTTTTTATTATGAAAAGGATTGGACCCAACGACTATTAACTAATGAATAATAATAACTGTTATATCTATGTAGCACTGTTTCGTTGCATGTACAATTTTCAATGTGTTGATCTTTCAAAATGTTTTATATTGCTTTTGGATGATTTTTTTCCAAACAACATTTCTTTTAACTGTTTGGGTATATGGATTTGTTTATGATGAGCAGATTCAATCAGTTTAAATATTGCATTTAATAAAATAAATGGCATATAATAGCTTCTTCCCGTGTTGAGGGGCTATGCGTTTAGAACTAGTTATCACGACACCATGGCAACGTGACGTCATCACTTCGGTGCTCTGTAGACTCTCTCAGACATTACATGAGATGCATAAGGTACGAGTTGGGTAATGCGAATTTTGTCGTCTACTGGGATTTCCCCTAAGCTGCCAGGCGCGCGCTTCTAAAAGGGAGTTGTTGGTAGTGCACGCCTAATTATTTGACATTGACAGGTATGCAAGAAAAGTATTGTGCACTTTTCCTTTAAGACAAACTAAGACAAAGACTATTTTTATAGTTCGAAGACATTTTCTTCAAACACGTGTAGGCGCATTACCATTACTAGTATTAGTGTAGTACAAATAGTGTTTTGCCTTCTGCCTTGAGCCTGACCTGAGGCCGAGACTGAGTGACGCATTGCCCCTCGTTATGGCACGGATGAAAACAAGACCACGTCACATGCATTTCATGCGTAAAAATAAGAATATAATTGTTTGAACATCCTGAAACGGCGCCAATATTTTTGTAACTTAATCTAGTCGCTAGATTGAAACTAGATACTGACGAACGAGATGAACTGTTTACAGTGTACATTGTCTTAAGTCATGATGAGTTGTCTTTGACTTATGTCAGTTAATTATTACATTAGTACATTATTACCATTAGACATTACTACATTAGAAATTAAAAATAGAATGTTTCACTTCTGCATGCTGTTGATGTAGTTAACATAAGTTATGGCAGACAATCGTTAAATCATAGTCTAGACAGACACGTGGTCATACCGGTGCGTGGGTAGTCGTATTTTTCGTGTTACCAGTAGTGCAGTGAATACACAACAAACAAACTTTTCCCAGGCAAACATAGATCGATTTTATAATAACATGCAAAATCTTGACTGGGATATTATGACATACACCAATAAATGTCAAACAACCTACTCAGAATTTTATAAGTCACTACTGCGAGAATGCAATGACTGCTTTCCCATAAAAACAATTAAGCTTAACTACAAGAATAGGAAACTATGGCTAACATATGGGCTAAAAAACTCAATAAAAGAGAAGAATAGACTATATGTTAAATATGTGAGGCAAAACACAATATATAACGAAACTAAATATAAAGTATACAAAAGTAAGTTGAATGGCTTACTAAGGAAATCTGAACGTGAACATTACACAACTCTCTTTGAAGAAAATAACCTTAAAAAGTCTCGGTCTCTTTTAAAAGAAATAATAAACAAGAAACATGAACGTATAATGCAGACAAAATTCATCGTCAACAAAGTAGTAACATCAGACAAAAAACAAATAAGCGAATGTTTTAATAAGTTCTATATAAATGTTGGCTCTAACCTAGCAAAAAACATTCCACATAATCAGACAGACCAATATGTCATACATGAAAATATCTTGAACCGGTAACTGAAACCGAGGTATCAGCAATAGTAAACTCTCTCAAAATATCTAGTCCTGGATGGGATGACATTTCCAGTAAAGTAATTAAAAAACATATAAAAGCTTTATTAACATATTTATATAATCTCTCTATAAATACTGGAATATTCCCAAATGAGTTTAAAAATAGCTAAGGTAATACCTGTCTACAAATCTAAGGAAAAAAAATTATTTTCTAACTGCCGACCAACTTCAATATTACCAACTTTCTCTAAAATATTGGAAAAACTAATGTATAACAGGCTGTTAAATTTTATTAATAAGTATAACATTCTGTACAAATATCAGTTTGGTTTTTCGAAAAAATCACTAATGACCATTGTAGACAAAATATCAGAAGCACTACAAAACAAACAATTTGTACTAGGGGTGTTCTTAGATTTATCTAAAGCATTTGATACTGTTGACCATGAGATACTGTGTCAAAAACTCTAATGGTATGGTATACGTGGCTTAGCCAATGACTGGATTAAAAGTTATTTATCTAATAGAAGTCAATATGTGTATTACAATAACACTAGCTCAACTAAACTCTCTATTACTTGTGGAGTGCCTCAAGGTTCCACACTGGGGCCATTGCTATTTCTATTATATATCAATGATATTGCTAATGTCTAAGATATTCTTTTCTCCTTATTATTTGCCGATGACACTAGTGTATTTATACAGGGTGATCAATTGGATGATATAGCTAACAAAATGAATATTGAACTAAAAAAACTTGTAGCTTGGTTAAATGCTAACAAATTATCTCTAAACATTGATAAGACACAATACATGATATTTAGAACTTCCAACAGAAAACTTATCAAACCGAAAAAAAACTTGAAATTAATGATAATGCTATTAAACAAGTATCCTCTACAACATTTCTTGGTGTTACTATTGATAACAAACTTAATTGGGCTGAACATATTAACAAAGTTAAATGTAAAATCTCTAAAGGGGTAGGCATTATCAACAAAGCCAAAAGATTTTTAACTAGACCATGCCTGGTCACCTTATATTACTCGTTTCTGTTCCCTCATTTGACATATTGTATTGAAGTGTGGGGTGGTGCATTTGACTCACATTGTTCAAGTATTATAAAGGTTCAAAAGAAAGCGGTGAGAATGTTCGTGTCAGCTAATATATCAGCTCATACAAAACCTATCTTTAAACTACTAAACATCTTAAAGTTTAGACAAATATATGTCTACTCAATACAAATGTTTATGCATAAATACAACAGTGGTCTTCTACCAAAATTTGTTGGTAATATGTTTAAACTTAATCAAGATGTTCATAGTTACAATACAAGACAATCTACACAAATACACATATCCATGGCAACTTTAAAAATAAGACTTCGTTCTGTAAGAATTAAGGGTGCTATAATTTGGAATTATTTTAACACAAGACTCAAGTTTACTTCTTATTCAATAATAAACTACAAATGTATACTTACGCAATTTATATTACACAATGATGTCAATATATAACATGTATCACAATCACAATTTGTTGGTTTTCTACACCTGCACGCTATTTTTGTATTTAATACTGATATACGTATTGAAATATGTACTAGGGAGTATAACATTGTATAATGTTCTTCCCTTATTGTTCTCTTTACATTATCATAATTATTATAGGGTTTACCTTGGTTTGATTTGTATGTATTGTAAAGAGTTACAATAAATTTGATTTGATTTAAGTGATAATAATAAAGAACTTCAGACCAAAATAAAAATCTGACCATGTTGCTGTATATCTTTTGAGTTTCAGAAATGGAAGAAGTGACAATTACTGGGGTGGCTGCGCTGTGTTTCCTGGCAGATGATTCAGGTTTCCATGGTAACCTGGTTACAAAGGATCAGAAACATTTCAGTCTGGTTGGAAAGGCAACCGATTCATCGTGTCAACACTACCACACCTGCTGCTTCGAGAAACCACCAGTCTTCTACGACATCACATTAACAGCACCGTGCAGTGTAAACTGGGATGATGTAGTTCTACGGGGTATTATGAGGACAGGCGGGGACAATTGTTCACTGTCTTCACAAGAACTGAATTTTGACACGGATGAATTACTTGTGAACCAATCAGCTGAGGCACATATAAAGAAGTACTTCTCTGCAAAGTGGCTTGGTCGAGGCTGCTACGTGTGTATCGGACAGCTCTCGGCCAGTATGACAGTGCTGACTCCTATTGATAAGCTTATTTAGCAACCAACCTTTGTATCTTACTACATATAAACAGTGGTTCGCAATAAAAATGTTTGAATTGTCTTCATTCTGTGTTTTATCAACCCAACATCTTCTATAGTGAATCAATCAGGCACATATAAATAAGTACTTCTCTGCAAAGTGGTTTGGTCGACGATGCTACGCGTGTGTGTGTTTGTGTGGGTGGGTGTGGTGTGTGTGTGTTTAAAAACAAAGTTGACACATCTTAGGAGGGCGGGTTACGCAGATAAAAAATGTTGGACTCTCGATAAGCAAATGGCTTCCTTGCCCACTTAATTGCCATCTAGATTTTTCATTGGATGGCATTAAATCTATTATGTTTGCCATATACACAGCATGTTCACAAGTATTGAAAACAATTGAAACTTCATAATTTAACATAACTAAATCGTATAAAATTATCATGTCAAAGAAGCACAGGGACTAAAATAGTAACGTTCATGAAAACAACATTTTTGTATTGACTTTTAATGTGTAAAATCTCAAAGAAGATTCAACATTACTGTTACGTAAACCGTGCGCATGACAGTGACACTGTCAAACAGGTGCACTGACACTAATAATGAAGGTGTACATTTAAAAACACCTTAAATATGTTACAGAAAAACAATCTATTCTTTGTTACAAATTATTTTATATTACACTATTTCTCTTCATGCTCAATAATTGTATGGCATGGAAAGGTATTTCTACCTATTCATTAGTAAAGATCATCTCTGAAAATGACATACCTGGTATGCACAACTGGGTTCTTCTGATCATAGCACACAATATCACAATCGGCATTTGTAAAGGAATCCAGTCAAATTAACTACACAGATGGTGTGCACATCACTGCATATTATAACAAGCAACCAGTAATGTCATGATAATAATGCAAAAGATTGCAATCCCACTATTATAGTGCATGTTCAGGAATCTGGGCACTTGTTAATGACAATAAGAGTGACTTCTCAGATTTGTGTTACATCAACAAGCTTACTTGTGACTACAATGGAAGAGTTGTAGTAGAACACATACTTCATCACTGTTGTTCACAGCTACAGAAACCTGCATCAGTTTCAGGACTTTTTGTTCCGATCCAACACAGCACCAGGCACAAATTTATGGTCTATCAAACTTTCTACTTCCGTGACATCTTTTGTCTCATTCAGCTGCTCCAGAAGTCTTTCTTCCCGCTCCTCTGCGATGCTCTTCATCTTCCATGGTGTCTCTTTGTTACGTGTCACGACGCGCTCGATGTTGTAGCCTACTACCCCAACGACTGCTGCCACGGGCCACATTATGTAGGGAGTATATGTCCTCATTGCATTGAATATAATGGGCCACATTTTTTGTACTGGTACCTGAAAATAAATTTATAATTGGAGTTTCCAATTGGCTAAAAAAATCAGTCAAAAAAATGGTCAATAGAAAATGTTTCATGAAATTAGTTTGAAACAAAATTAGTGAAAAATTCAAATTGAGATTTAAGCTGCCTGACTTTCTGTTAATGAAACAAAGTCTAAGACTGACTCGGTAAGAGTTGTCATGACAAAATGATTTTAACGAGAAATAAAGGAATGCCAATGGCAATGGCCCATTGCCATTAGAATGGGGTCACCCATGCCAATTACCTAAATTATGTGCATTAACGCTAACCCAATTCACCAGACAGCGCTAGCGGCTAGGCTTTTATGGCACTATTCTTTTATGACACAATTATTTGTGTTTACCTGAATTAGATTATAAAACTGTCCCTAGTACTGAACATGAATGATGAAATAAATGAGCGACAATACAGGATTTACTAACTTTGCCTCTATTTTGTATGTACCTTCCCGAATTTTTCCAGCGCTTCGGGGACAGGGAAATATAATAGGTCATTATGGGAAGCGTGTCGGTAGTACACACGTATCGGGTTACAAGTAAAGTACTACACATGCCAAAACACACAAGGCGCTGTTGACACCTCGAGCGCTCTTATTTGACACAAACCGTGACCCGCGGGCGCTGGTGATAACTCCAACAAAAAAGTTAATAATAAGCCACCGGAAGACATAACGCCGCTGCAAACTAGTTCACCAGACTTACCAGCCTTCATCTATATGACGTGAGCGTGAAATATTTACACGAAGCAACAGTTCGTGAAGAAAAATCCTTGCAAAAACGTGACATTGACAACCACCACGTTAATAATGTTAGCATTCAGAATTGACCACATAATGCACAACAGGAACAGCAAAACTGGTTGGCATCCGTGGCATACTAGCGTGTAAATCCCATGTATCGGTCTATATCTGTTTCTAATGCATATCGTCATATATATTATTAAACATACGTGTACATTACAACAATTTATCCGCTATTGTAATTTGCAAGTTTTGACAAAACCACAAACAGGTTAAACGCATCAAGCATACAAAATGAATGTTAGGCAATGTTCGAGGACATTATTTCGTCACGTGACTCCATCGGAAGCCGTACAAATCACATGACCTATAACGAGGCCGTGTTGTCGACTGTCAAAACAAACCTCGTATAAAAACGAGTTGAGAGCACGTCGGCTTCTCGAATCGTTTGCAGAGCGAATGCGAACGTGAGTAATGTTCCCGGCTTCACCGGCAGACGGAGGACTGGGTTCGTTTCGTTCTGGCATGATGCAGTATGAGTTCGAAAAACATAACGGTTTTGCCTTACACAGCCTGGACGACGATGTCGATGACGACTCGGTCTCGAGTCCGGACGACAATACGTCGCCGCCGTCGGGTGTATCGTCCCTGGGCCTTGCCCGCGGTGCCCACCCGTGTTCAAAGGCGGGCACCGTGGAAGTGCTTCGACCGGAGGAGATCCGCTGGTTCTATAAGGCGGAGGGAGACAGAAAATGGACGACGTTCGATGGCTACGACTCCCAGCGGATCGAGTTTAAGCATCGCGAGCTGGAGCAGCTGCGGCCGGCGGATGCTGGTACCGAGGGGCAAGACCAGCCGGCCGAGTCGGCGGCTAGTGGGGGCGACCCGCGGCTACCAGCAGGCGAATTAGGACCGGCGGGGGACAGCGGCGACGACACCGTCAGTGTCAGAGGAGGGCTGTACCAAGTGGACGTGCTAAAGAGGACATGCTTCCCGATATACTGGAGTGCGGAAGGTGAGCTAGCTTATCTGTGCGAGAAATCGATTACACAGTGCGCAATGCGAGAATTGCAATACACTATGTGCACTATAGTAGACAGATGCATACATTTACATGGGAGGGGACTATCTGTAACTGTAACACGACATGGTTCGGGGATGCATTATTTAATTAATGCATAACTTTTGTACACCAGTTACGAGCGGATGTATGCCGATTACACCGTCTTTGAAGTTTATACAAAGCCAATACGTTAGCTTATACGTTAGCTCAGCTTGGCCAAGGATTAATACAAATCATTACGATCCCAACTTTTTATGCGTTTGTCTAAAATATCATTGTTGCGTTGGTCATGTTAGTATTTTAGTTATTACTGTTATTGTTACTTAAAACGAGTAACGCTTATTTATACAGTTTTGCGTACAATTGTATGTGACCGTACACCCAATTTATGTTTTTAAAGTTACAAAATACTATATTCTTGATGCATTCAATAGCCAGTTGAAATTACACACGATTATATGGATAAACGCCATTTTATTTGCAATTATCTGATGGACATCATCTAAAAACCTTCCTTTTAGAAAGGAACGAATTAATTTAACGCATCCGTTTGGCCGACACCACATTCGCCAGGTGACTACATTAAGCTGTGTGGTTGAGTTATAATGCGAAAGGGACTCATGATGCTGAAGGTAGAAGAAGAAGACACATCACCTCCCTCAGATGTTACGTCAAAAGACTACTTATCGAAAGCACTGCGATATTGTTTTTCGACGTTCAACAGACTACGGTAGTGTTTTTCGACGTACGTTAAAAATACTACGGTAGTGTGTTGAACGAACGTCGAAAACGTTACAGTAGTGTTTTGAACGGGGATAGTGTTTTGAACGTCGATCATAATGAATGTCTTCGGAACAAATAAAAACGAACACTGTTGCCTCGATGAAAGTTAGTAAAACGTGTTTTGTGTGTCACAGGACACACGTCGAGCGTGATGCGTGGCACGTGGTTTCTCGACGGCACATGGCAGCCAGTGGAGGAGACGTACGCCGACCAAATCGAGGCGGAACATCTGAGACAGTTCGAGCACCAACGAGTCGGCGGCAGTCCGGAGCCGACCGTCAAGGGCCCACTAACAGGTAGGTGCCTGGACGTGGTCTTGCAGAATGTGTTGTACTCAGGGCGACTCGTTTCTCTCCATTATTACCAATACTTAAGACAGCTTTCCATCGAATCAAATTTAAACTGTCCACTCTTATATATGGTCCTCTATTTACACAACAGTCACCTTATTGGGCTACTCTCTTGCATCTTTCAAATACCACAGCCAGCTTAAAATAAACTATATAACAACATATGTTTGTTCCTAAAACTAAGCTTAACCTGGGCAAGCGTGCGCCCAAAATCTGGAACGAAATCCGCATCACATTAAAATCACCTGAAACATAGCTCAATACATGTTGTTTTCGAAATGGTATTTCCACGCTAAATCCTCGGCGGTCCTTCGCTCTGATGATGACTTTTGCGCGTCCCTAATCTTGATATCATGCTTAACGATTCTGTTTTGTTATGTCTCTGAACTGAGGTTCCTGAGAATGCCGGCGCTATAGAAGTTGTATTATTGTTATGACGAAATCGGAACGGTTATATTCATAAGGGTGGAAATAGTACTACATTACACCTGGCAGACATCTTCGCTAGCCAGGGTGGTAATAGTACTACAGTACCCCTAACAGATAAACCCGCTGAAACGTGGATTTTCCAGTTTATCACGCGTCATGTCGGGCATCCCACTCGCTGTCTCGGTCGACCTGTTTCCAGGAACTAGACGTGCCCGCGCCCAAAGTGGCAAACTACTTCAGATTGTTCCCACAACCGGTCCGCAGTCAGTTAAAGTTGAGTTTCCGTATGCGAGTCGCCAAGATCCTATGAACGGCCGCTACTGGTTAACACAGCAACAGTAAATTCCACGTTTCAGCAGGTTAATTTGCTTGTGGTACTGATGCAGTCAGAACCTCTGGCGGCGCGGATGGTTATGAGAGATGCATCTTTCCGAGTGTCTTAGACAGTAAAATTATGTCGATTTTTTTTTATAAATTAAACGCTGCTCAGGATACGTTGAATGAACCTGTACAATGTGACGTCACGGACTTAGAGTGATGTAATAATTAGGGTTCGTTTGCCATGTCAAGCATTGCACTTAACGGGAGGATCCACCTCTGACGAAAGACAGTCGGTTCATGTTGGTAATCAAACAGTTCACCCTTATTAAACCAGTGGTAGTACGGTGTTACCACTGGCGGATTCACATAAACAAACGCATTTATTGACCTTTGCTTCAACTAACTGCAGCACCAGAGGTGTTACGGTGTTCTCGCTGGTGGATCCACCGGAACAAACGTGTTTATTGACCTTTGCTTCAACCAACTGCAGCACCAGTAATGATACGGCGTTATCGCTAGTGGATCCGCCCAAACAAACATGTTTGTTGAACTTTGCATCAACCAACTGCAACTTTAACATATAACCGAAACGTGGTTTATTCGACGAAATACTAAAACATACTTGCTGCTTTGCATCACAGTCCAACGACTGGTCTAGTGATTTCCTTTAAAATACAAGTATTGTTTGGGGGCAACCACCAGCAGTTTATGTAGCGATAAACCGGGATGGTTAGCGCCAGGGCTGGGTCCAATTACACAAAATTATATCAATTACAATTACAATTACATTTAATTTTTAATTTCAATTACAATTACAGTCATAATTGTCCAAATCAATTACAATTACACTGTTTTAATTACAATTACATTATGCGGAACCAAATATATTCAGCATTTGTTAATTATGTATTTTTGCACGTTTTGCTGAATTTCAATATTTTGTACACAATTGATAAACAAATATAACGGTAATGTTTGTACATTTTGTTGAATTGTGACTTTGAATTATACTAAATAAAAAGATAGCAGTTTAAAACATATTTTCGTTATATCAAAATACAATGCAGCATCCAGACATAATCCTACAGGACATATTCCTTACAGACAAAATCACAACATATGAAAAGTGAACAAAACCCCACAGGACTAAATACAAAAATGTGAAAATTGGACAAAATCCCACAGTCCACAATACAATATTTATTTGTAGTTCTTCTCTATGCATCCTTTCTAGTTTTATAGACATTTATCTGTGTGCATTTCTGACATTTTTCTTCGGAAAATACTAATGATAGGGTATGATGTGTTTACTTTGAGGTTGTAGCTCCTGCTCTAAGCTAACATTCTTAATTGGTCTGCCCTTTGCTTTGTGTGAGTTGGGAATGGGGAGAGAGGCCATATAAACGGCCCTTGCCACTTGACCTGTCTCCAGTCCTCCGCAACACAAGGGTGTAATTGGCTTGCTAACTCTGCAATGTTTCACAGAGCTGATATTTTCTGAAGCAATGTCAGGCTACAGGTCTTTCCATGTTGTTTGAATACCAGCTTAGCCTTTGTCTGACAGTGTCTGTGCATTGTTTATTGCTTCCTGACTGTTACCAACTTATTGAAAAGGCTAATCGCTAAGGCTACCCACCACTAGCACCATGGACCAGTATCCACCAGACTGTGAATACCGTAACTGAAATATAAATATATAAGCAGGTGTTATTATTAGTCTTGATTTTCAACTCACGTGAGACTTAAATTATATTTTTAGTGACAGTTCGTTCAGGTAGTTTGTGATATAAAACGTACTGTAATTGATTGTAATTGAAATAAATTTTCAATTATACAAAATTTAACAATTACAATTACAGCAAAATTTCGAAACCATAATCGCGTGATAGTGCCTCGACAATGCAAGACTAATTGCTAGTCTGAACCAGTGATGCAAATTTATTCGATCACAAACCAGGGAAACTTATTGTGTCTCATTCACTACAAACAAGCGTCCTACTCCAGGGAAACTTATTGTGTCTCATTCACTACAAACAAGCGTCCTACTCCAGGGAAACTTATTGTGTCTCATTCACTACAAACAAGCGTCCTACTCCAGGGAACCATATTATCTCATCCACTACAAACAAGCGTCCTACTCCAGGGAAACTTATTATCTCATCCACTACAAACAAGCGTCCTACTCCAGCGCACCGAACGTTGTCATTTGAGAATGTTTACGTACACTTCAACATGAAACGCAGCCTCTCGAAATCGATACAATATTACAGCAACGTGATCTATTACGTGAAACCTGATGCGTTTGTCGTTGCCTGGCGTCTATATATTTACTAATGCTAGGCGTACATTGCTAAACGTTTGGTGCGAGTCCCGTGTTTGTGCGACTGTGTCAGCGCACATTTCACAACACTTGTTGCCGCGATTCAATTTTCGAATCGGTTCATCAACGGTTGCGCCTGCAAATCAACACACATATCCAGTTGTGTTGCGGATCAGCGTGCATGGCACGACTGATCCATTGTAAGTCAAATATATACACACGATTCGCAACAAAGGTTTAGCAATGTACGCCTAGCATTAGATCAGATCAACGTTGGAGTGTTGGCCCCTTGACCAGAACACCACGCAGGTGTAACCTCATCCCTGAACCTGACCGGTCTTTATGTTGATGTGTTGCTCATAATTTATTGTCTTACCAGGTGTGATAACGATGGCATCCTTTGACAGCGTTATGAAGCCGTGGAACACTGTAGGAAATATAATAACAAATTCCGTCTTATATAAGCCAGATTTATTATAAAAACAACAAATGGTTTGTATATAATATATATATATATATATATATATATATATATATATATATATATATACAAACAAAGATATGCACGCAAACACGTTCCAACGGAACCAAAAAAGGAGGAAGTGACAAGGCACAATTTAGAAATCACACGATCGGCGTTGACACTGTACCCAATCAACGTTCACACTACTGAAGGTACTGCTGTCACTTGGTATGCGATCAATCGTCGTTCACACTACTGAAGATACTACTGTCACTTGGTACGCGATTAATCGTCGTTCACACTACTGAAGATACTACTGTCACTTGGTACGCGATTAATCGTCGTTCACACTACTGAAGATACTACTGTCACTTGGTACGCGATTAATCGTCGTGAGACGCCCACTGACACACATGCCTGGTTCAGTACAAATACCGCTGGGACTGTTGATACCCGGGACGACTGTACACGTGGTTCACACGTGTTTCACTATTTCCATGATGCCACGCCCTCCCTTCATCCCGCGAACAACACGCGACTGTCGGACAAGTTCGGTGCGTTGAGTTAACAAGAGTTAGCAAGATGTGACAAGATTTTATAATAGTTCATAATATCGCAATATTTCACACGATTTTGCCGGATTTCCAACCAAAGTTAAACAAACAAACAAACAAACAAACAAACAAACAAACAAACACACAAACAATTTTACAAACAAACAGATAGCAAGTGGACAAGGAAGCCACTGGCTTAATTATCGCGAGTACAGCGTCATTACTCATCTACGGAAGGTTGAAGGCAAGATGTCGGCTCGAGGCACCGTATCATTGATGTCTCTGTGTTGTTCCCGCTGTTCTCCAGCCAACTCCTCTCATCTCTGTCTCTGTTATTCTCTCTCCAGGTTACCATTTATTTACCCCCTTATCCTGTCACAAACAAATCATGACATACACTATATATTGACGTTGTCGACATCACTTCTAAGGACGATCCTCCGTCAGCGTTTATCGTCAGTGACTGGTAATGTGTTTGTTTGCAAGTAGACTTTTTGATGATTGTCCTCTGATTTGAGAAGAATTTATGTTATGTGCATCATATCGCCGTTTACTCAGTCATGTGGTACTCCCTTGCTTTCAGGATATTTCCCACGGTTCTAAACCGACGATATCTCCCAAAGTTACATATATCGATTTTTCGTAGGCATTCCCTCGCATGGAGTGAATGCCTAGCATACGAATATAAACATTTCCGAACATTGTTTCGCCAGGTAATTGTGATGCTAATAGTGTTTTCGTGTTGCATTAAAAGACATGGATTGCAATGCCCGCGTGGAAATCAATCTATCAAGTGTCGTAGTAGAATTCGACGTCAGTTAAGGCTTTGTGTAAAACCATCTGGAAAAAGAAAAAGAGGACGCCCAAGACAGACACAAACTCTGACAATAAAGACACATGACATAGACAGGATCGCTGCAGATAGAATTGGATGGCGTCGATTGCTCTCTGCCTTTTGTGCTTGACGGCACAGGGAGATAGTAAGTAAGTTTGTGTAAACGTCAGGTATTATTAACAAGCGAGTCGACATATGTCGAAATGAACATTAACTATGTTCCTGGTACAAAGGAAAACAGAACAAATGCCGTGCTAGATGGTAAAGTATTCAACGAAGATTATCTGAATTCCCTGGAACGCTCGTTAGTATATTTCTTGTTATTTTGTTTCGTAGACGTGCATAGCTGCGGGCATTTGTCTAACAGCGGGTGTCTTCATAGTAAGCTATTAGATATGTAGACGGTGCTTTGTTTGCTATTGGCCTTGCCAAAGGTCATACGCAGAAGAAGACACATTTGAAGTGAATACATCTGTTGACAGTCATTAATTATGGAAGCAACGTGTGGACCAGAGGTCACCACTGGCTTTCTCGTTGTATTTGACAGAGGGTTTTTATTTGACGGGTACAATGTACCACAACCCTGGACATAGCATCACATGATTCAGTTTTTCCTACAACCAAGTTCATTTCACTTGTCTCTTTGAAGTGTGTTGAAGCATCGTGAGATAAACATAACCTGACCACTGAGTAATGTTGGTATCGTTAGAACGCAATCGTACAGCCACACCTCTTATACAGCATTGATTCCGCGGGGGGTTCTTCACTCAGTTAACAGCCTCGCACCTTATCCAGCGGCTGCTTAATTATTTACACACGCAATTGCTCGTGTGTACACACTTCTCGGTAATATTTGTTAGGTTATGCAGCGTTTGTTGTGCAGCTGTTGATATACGTATTTTAATGGCCCAAATTTCAGATGTTCGTGTTGGCCGAGTAGCGCTGTGTTCTTTGTCTTTATCACAACCAGTGGATTGTATACGGTTTGATAGCATACGTTGCCTGCATTATAACATTTGGAGCTAATAGTAGGCTTTGTCGTTTGTAACGTAAAGGTACGTTCTTAAATATCGTGGTGTCATCACACCCCCTGGCAGATATGTTCATGCCAACACCACCGCGACTTCATTGGGAAGTATTCAGCCAGGCTGCAATTACTGCGCGAATACTAGTCGTTCACATATCCACCAATGTAGCCATGTACTTATTTACAGCGGAATGAACTGTGACAACCAACACGGGGTGAACAAAATTACCAAAGCTTCGAAACGGCAGCAACATGATTTGTAGCCGGGTTATCTCGATTGCGTCCGACGTTCTTAGCACTACGTTCTTACAACTACGTTCTTACCGCTACGCTTCGCTAATTTCTTCGACAGCACAACCCCGGGGGATGACAGCACCAACCCGGGTGGTGACAGCAAAACCCCGGGGGATGACAGCACCACCCCGGGGGATGACAGCACCACCCGGAGGATTAACACTGCAGTGCTGCAGTGCTTATACAGTGCACACTCACAACGACAACAACCTTTATTTATGTAACGTCGAACGTACACACGCACGTTCCAGCTGTAACAACAACGTCCACATCCGTACAATGGTATCTGCGGATAACGTACATCTTTATCAGTTAGAAAATACTTCCATTGTGAACCGATTACACTTGTCTGTCATGGACAGCACATCAGAACAAGGGGTATTCTGAACGTAAACGTGACCAACGTGCCCATTGTAGTCAGTGGTGTGTTAATTGCACATTATGAGAAGTATTAGTGTAGTGGCATCGGCGTATATAGGTGGGAGGAATGTTTCTACATAGGTGATACCGGTAATAATAGCGATATATCCACACTAAAATGTTGCCTGCAAGTGCAAAAGAAATAGAGATATAATTTCTCTGGAATTATGTCTCTTTAGTATATATTATAAAATACAGAAGAACCCCCTGTAAAGCGGCCACGTATCACACCTGCATAGTCTTCCAAGGACGGAACAGTTTATTGTCTTCGGTATTCTTTATACCACTAGACCCATCACAACTGGAGGAAACTGGCACCATAGTTATATAATTTCCCATCAATACAGTACACTTGAGTTGTGCGTTAATACATTCAGCTAAACATCTGAAACCCCGAGAACCGATTACTTTTCGTATATACGCAAAATCATACTAAAACTTTTCAAATTAAGGCGTAATGCTCACCACGCGTTCGTAAAACAGCACAAAAGACTGTTCAACAAATTATGTGCGTACAACAGGCGTTCACATGGCCAAACAGAAGAAAAACATAGTGTTGTCAGACTTTACGGAGTGATATTGATAACTGTGCAGACGGAAGATAGCGACGGCGTTGAGTCTACCACAAGATAGGGCTAAAGGTAATCACGTTGGCCTTCGTTAGCAAGAACACCGTTGTCAGGCAGACGACGAACATCGTGATGCCAATGACAACGACGTATAGCGAGAGCACGCCGAACAGGTGGGCCTTCTCGCGCTTGCCCGACTTACGAGCGTCGTATGACGTCACTGAAAGAGGAGAGACACTGGACGTGAGCCAACGGAACTAGTTATCAATAGCAGTTGCCACAAAGAGTGTGGGACCAACTACAGCTTGGTGTGTTGACCTCGTCGCCGGCTAACGCCGCCTGCATAATTCATGTGACGCTTGCATTTGTCTCCTTGCGCAATGCGGTATAGTATTGTTTCGGGTGTATGATAATAATCGACAGAGTGGAAGTATCCCATAATTCGACATTCTCGGTGCGTCTTTCTTTGATCCCATTTAAGATGACTTTAGCATTTTCTTTTTCTAATTCTCGCAGTTATTTAACATTACGCGTACTGACTAAAAACAGAACGTATGCGCGGACGAGACCGATGCACAGGCAGACAGGCACGCACGCACGCACGCACGCACGCACGCACGCACGCACGCACGCACGCACTGCGGACATGACCGACTTACGCGATAAAGCGCAGGCGATGAAGCCAAACAGAGGATTCATGAAGAAGATGACCAACGCAATCAGGATGTAGCTCTCGGGGTCTACATAAGGTCTCGGCCGAGACGGCCTGGCAGGAGCATGCGGCGTGTCCCAGGCCCTGTAATCTCCACCGGCCCGGTGGTGGTGGTGGTGGTGGTGATGCAGCATCGGCCTCTCCTGCTGGAATATCGAACAAGTATGATACTGGAACACCAAGTCAGTTTCGAGTTCTGGATGAAGTCGTCCGCGCGAGACGCGTCCGCACAATTACTGAATTCAAATTGCATCTCGCTTAAAGGCCCCCCCTCAGTTCGATGTTTAAGGCTTGTCACATTTCAAATCCAGTTTGCGAAAAATCAAACCTACCTAGTATCCACCTACCTAGCAACATGCTAGCTCCTTTGTGCAACTTTGAGATGTAATTTGAAATCGTCAAACAAACTATACAGTTAATTAATGTTTGGGCAAACATTAATTGAAATGAACATGGAAACGCTGAAAACTTACGAATTTTACCCATGGTGAGATTTCGTAATGTGATCGGCGAGAGGATGGAAGTCACGCCCACGTTTGGCATTGACCCGATGAATAAAAAAAATACGTATTTGCTTATTAAATCGACTGTGGATGTTACTTAAACTATTCACACGATACATATTAGGATATCAACGAACTGGATTTGCAATAGGCTAAATCGGCTGAGGATGGAATTTTAATGCTACGTACAAACAGTACACTCAAAAAAATGAATCGGGAGTCCGGAAGTTGGTCCAACTCTAGCTGGGTTAGGTTAGAACAGTGCGTCAACGGGTCGGTCTGGTTGATGTGTAACCGCAGCCGGACGTATCGCCGACTGCGTGGGGCGGGAAGAGGGGAAGAGTAACTGTCGACAGTTGGTCAGTCGGTCCGGTGTGTACTTGGCATTTTAGAAGAAGAGTGAATTCCGCAAGTCTGGAGTTTGGGTATTGTCTCTTTGGGTTCGTCTTCATTGGCAGTCTCGCACAGAGGACCTCCGTTTCCCCGATGCCAATTCACTCTATACATCGCGGTTGCCAATGCCTCATCACGACCTGGCGATGTTCCGCAGTCAGTATGGCAAAGGAATCGTTTAGTGCTCAGAATTATGTGATGCAGCGATATACCTTTACGGTTCGGTTTTGAATTAGTGTTAGGTCATTATTAACCGGACTATCGACCGATATCCTATCGAATAATGTAATCCACAAATTGCC
Source organism: Lamellibrachia satsuma (assembly GCA_033239005.1). Taxonomy (NCBI): domain Eukaryota; kingdom Metazoa; phylum Annelida; class Polychaeta; order Sabellida; family Siboglinidae; genus Lamellibrachia; species Lamellibrachia satsuma. Next base: position 2,881,409 of record BSQZ01000037.1, on the reverse strand, counting down.
CATTTATGTCCATACACAAAATGCACAATTCCCGACAATTGTGAGAGATAACGACGAGTATGCAATGACGCCACTGCGTCCGGGTGTTTGTGGTGCGCTTAGAGGGCAGACCCCAGTGCATTATTGCATCGGTGGCCATGTTAACGTTTTGTCTGATTATACGAAAACTGGACCATAACAAATTCAGAAAAAATTACAACCTCTGCCATCATGCCATTGATATTCTGAATAACTTTCGTCGAAATCACAAACCTCCAGCTCTTTTAATCACTGAAATACCTACCCGCCTTCGAATCCGCTTCATACTGCAACATCGGACTGCCAACGGTGCGGCATTTCGAACGATCCAACCTTGCTGGCTGAATATAGTTCCTTCTTGGCAAATAAAATCACTGAAATACGCTAAATTGCGTATTTTATGGCACTTCGTTTCCTGAAGTCTAACTGTGGTCTGACCTTCATAGATCACAAAGTGTCCATGGGCATCGAAAAGCGCAGTTCTCGACTAATGCTGCTCTTATTGCACCGGACGTATGCGCAAAATTTCTCCGCATTGTGCGATTGATTTATCAGCTTGTTATTATTCCGTACAGCGCTTCATTCTGCTAGAGCATGTTTGTGTTCATGTTCGTGTTCTCCGTGCCAATTTGACGTTGTCGTTTTATGCAGTACAGCGTTCATTTGGAACTGACAAAGAGAACATATTATTATGTCCTTGGGCAGCCTGCCATATTGAAATTACCAAGAAGATTATCATCATGGAAGCGTGGTAAAATAATTTTTAGCTGTATTCCCCCTAATTTTATTTAATTGTATTTAGTATTTTTTTCGCGCCGCGAAGTTCCTCACATGCTGTCCTCGTGACAACGAGTGTCGCAATATATGGCCTGTAGAATAGTAGATGACCAGATGTAGACATATAGAGGTTCTATATGTAGAGCTTATATTATTACATCGCTGTTATAATTAATGAACACTGCGGTGTGACATACTTACATTCATGGCGTTTCCATTGCGAGATAGACCCCCGTAACGTTGGCAACCTGTCAGCTATTCTATCATCTTTGCCACGTCCTTGTCACGTTTGCTCCGCTCGCCTGGTTGAAGCAATGCCATAATTTGTAAAACACTGTTGTTTTGTGTATGGCATAAATGTAATGCATGTTTGAAGGTGAATGTTGTCAGCCTAATCGCAATTCAGTTAATATTTTAAGGTGAACTATCTAAACTGGCGAACACAGACACAATCCCTATAATACAATAGCCAGGCTTGCGCAAAGCCCAAGGTAAATAGTTTCCATAATGACCCCCTCTGGAGAGTGGCTCAACACTCAATTCGCCGCTGTTTCTATCTTTCTCCGACACGTAGACTAGCAAATAGGATTGAGCAGTAAGTAATAACTACGTTTGTGTTTTGCCAATCAGTAGATCAGAGGCCAATGGTGCAAGGAGGCGAACGAACATAGTAGACCTCAGCACCCGAGAGGAGATACTGCCAGACTGCCCTCGAAGTTAGCGTATTAATATATAGATGTTTACTGTTACGTTATGTTAGAAAACACGTCTCCACAGAGGTAACCAGTGAAACACCGCATCTGAAATCACTCGTTCCGCGTACGTTAACACACGTGACGAATACACTAACTCAGAGCAACTGGCATTGGCTCGTGTTGACAACGTCTGTATTGCAATACCTCATTGAGTGTCGCCGTCTGTACAGATGACTTCAGAGACTTTCATCTCTACAAATGGCGTCTCTTTATATGACGTAAACCGTTATTATGGCAACCAGACTATAGAAACGTATGGTATTGTGGCATGACGTGTACTGTTCTCGACATTCTCCAGTGCATTTGTCACCCACAGAACATAAAAAACAATAACAATAACAAGTGGGTGTTGCAAATTACATTCTTGAGACATGAGACGCAAAGTCTGGCGTACTGGTCGCAGTGTACATCATTCGTCGTTAAGGTGAAAATATCTGCTCTATGGCAGTCTTCACGGATAACTTCCAAACGAAAGGCTCATCAATAGCGTACGATTATCTCCCTTTCGCTGTGTTCCTCCGTTCGTTCGTTCTGGGGTCGTTCATCTGCAGGTAGCGGTTGCTGCCTTTGTAAAGGCCCGTTCACACGAGCGATTAGTTGCTTTCAAGGAACGATGCGTCCAACTGGTTGGGCGACACTGTTGCCCGAACAGTCGGACAACTAATCGCTCGTGTGAACGGGCCTTAATGTTTGCGAGGATGACTTTGTTTCCGTGATTGCAGTTCACATAGAAAAGCTCTCTTGGGAGGCGGTGATCATACTTGCTATTCTAATATCCGTTCCACCGAAGTTAGGCTTTGATCAGCGTTACTTCTGTTCTCCTTGCGGTCTATCTGATATGACGCTAGTGATCTTGAGCGATCGTATGCCCAAGGCAGAAGGAGGAGAGCGACAGTGACGTTCGCGTTCTAACTGATTCGCGTGCCGTCTCTAGATGCTCCGAGTTTCGCAAACATAACATGGAGTATTGAGAACCAAATGATTGCAGACCCTGAACTTCGTGGACAGGCTGGTGATATGTTGGTCGTAACGTGGCGGGCGTTACGTCCACATAATTCGAAGTACTCGACCTTACTAATTTTTCCGTTTCGGCGGCGCTTGTAAGTGTCTAATCTGCAATGCTTGTATCGTGTCCGTGCACGATAGTTTTATTTGCGTGACGCATTTTAATAAATACCACACTATGTTATACCACTATTTAATAAATAAATAAATAATTATCACGCGCACGATTATTTGCAATAAAAGCGAGACATTTCCATGAGTATTAGAGACACGACGAGTTACTGTTACAGTGGAGTTAGCTGGCTGAGGACGACGTTACCATTACAATAAAAACAACGGACCTGGGTGTCCCAACACTGTATTCTCGTGATGCACAGCGTGACGACGAGCGTGATGATTGTGACGGTCACGGTAAGTCCGATAACTGAGATGACGAGCGAGTATTTCCCGAGTTCCTTCGCCTTTTCCCATCTGTACTGTTCACGTGCTGTCAGCGACTTCACTGAAACACCACCACAGCTACGAACATCGAGTCATGTCCACAGTTTGAAACACCGCCACAGCTACGAACATCGAGTCATGTCCACAGTTTGAAACACCGCCACAGCTACGAACATCGAGTCATGTCCACAGTTTGAAACACCACCACAGCTACGAACATCGAGTCATGTCAACAGTTTGAAACACCACCACAGCTATGAACATCGAGTCATGTCCACAGTTTGAAACACCGCCACAGCTACGAACATCGAGTCATGTCCACAATTTGAAACACCGCCACAGCTACGAACATCGAGTCATGTCAACAGTTTGAAACACCACCACAGCTACGAACATCGAGTCATGTCAACAGTTTGAAACACCACCACAGCTATGAACATCGAGTCATGTCCACAGTTTGAAACACCGCCACAGCTACGAACATCGAGTCATGTCAACAGTTTGAAACACCACCACAGCTACGAACATCAAGTCATGTCCACAGTTTGAAACACCGCCACAGCTACGAACATCGAGTCATGTCCACAATTTGAAACACAGCCACAGTTACGAACAACGAGTCATGTCCACAGTTTGAAACACCACCACAGCTACGAACATCGAGTCATGTCAACAGTTTGAAACACCACCACAGCTATGAACATCGAGTCATGTCCACAATTTGAAACACCGCCACAGTTACGAATATCGAGTCATGTCCACAGTTTGAAACACCGCCACAGCTACCAACATCGAGTCATGTCCACAGTTTGAAACACCGCCACAGCTAACAACATCGAGTCATGTCCACAGTTTGAAACACCGCCACAGTTACGAACATCAAGTCATGTCCACAGTTTGAAACACCGCCACA